>CM041795.1:59774704-59837076 GCA_023376895.1 Aspiorhynchus laticeps
CGCTGCTCTGTACAGTCGACGTTAAGGATGGCTCCGCTCAATTTGTGCTTTTATATACTTTTTTACGTATTTTTACTTTCTCTTTTTACACGCATAACGTCTGCACTATTTATATATGACAAAAGAACACTTTTGGACATTGGACACCGCTGCACTAACCTGCTTCAGGACACTTTATCCACGGATCCAGCGTGGCCAGTGGAGATACTTCGGAACACCGAGGTGTAACAAAGGCCGCCTGAATAATCCCAGGAGGCGAAAGAAACACCGCGGGCGACGAGCTGGAATTTGTGACAGACTGAGAAAAAGGGCTCACAGTCCTCCTCTCCCGAGTATTCTGCTCGCAAATGTCCAATCCTTGGAAAATAAGATGGACGATCTTAGAGCCAGGATAAGTTTCCAACGGGACATTAGGGACTGTAACATCCTTTCTTTGACTGAAACATGGCTCACGCCCTCGGTCCCAGATACCGCTGTAACACCGTCTGATAACTTATCTGTTTTATGGATGGACAGAACAGCCAAGGCCGGAAAAACCAAAGGTGTTGGATTGTGTTTCATGATTAACAAGAAATGGTGTGACCCCAGCAATATCTCCATTCTGTCGCGTTCCTGCTCGCCTCATCTGGAACATCTCTCCATTATCTGCCGCCCATTCTATCTGCCCCGGGAGTTCCCAGCGATCATCGCTACTGCCGTTTACATTCCACCCCAACCTCAGGAAGGTCATGCCGACCTTCCATCAGCATGTATCCTGTCCAACTAGAGGACCGAATATACTGGATCATTGCTACACTCAGTTCAAGAATGCCTACAAAGCTCGTTCCCTGACGGTTTTTGGTAAATTGGACCATGCCGCCATTTTCCTCACACCGGAATATAAACAAAGGATCGTTCAGGAATCCCCGGGGGTGAGGGAAGTGACGCGTTGGTCCTCCCACTCTGAAGCTATGCTACAGGCGTCTCTTGATGACGTCGACTGGGACATGTTCCGGAGAGTTCAGCTGATGTCAGCGAGTTCACGGTTGTAGCATTAAGCTTTGTTTACATGCTAACGGACCAAGCCACTGGAACGGTAACAATAAGGACATTCTCTAATCAGAAACCGTGTGGACAGTACAATCCATGCTGCGGTTAACCAAAGCACTGCCGCATACAACGCCGGTCTTTTATCAGGAAACATGAGCGAGTACAAAGCATCGTGCAATGCTCTCCGACGGGCAGTTAGAGCTGCTAAACTCCGATACAGGGAGAGAATTGAGTCACACTTTCAGCTCAATGACTCTCGACGCATGTGGCAGGGACTGAAGACCATCTGTTCCTCTGGAAATAACTCCTCCGCCGAGGTAAGAGCAGATCCATTGTTGGCCGAAGAGTTAAACACCTTCTACGGCCGCTTTGAATGTAACGTTAATGGCGGCGCGACTCTGCCGATCAGTGCATCAGGAAGCAGCAGACAGAGCAGCGATGATGATCATGTTATCACCGTGTCGGAGGACGAGGTTCGGAGGGAACTAAGGAGAGTGAACGTCAGGAAAGCCGCCGGACCTGATGGAACTACCGGCTGCGTTCTGAGGTCGTGTGCCGATCAGCTTGCTGGTTTGTTTACTTCCATCTTTAATGAGTCCCTTGCTACCTCTGTGATTCCCACCTCATTTAAGAAATCTGTCATCATCCCTGTGCCTAAGAACAGTAAACCCTCTTGCCTGAATGACTATCGTCCAGTTGCCCTCACATCAACAGTCATGAAGGTTTTTGAGAGACTTTTAAAGAAACACATATGCTCCTCCATCCCCGCTACCTTGGACCCTCTTCAGTTTGCCTATCGCCCAAATAGGTCTACTGATGATGCCATCTCTCAGGTACTGCACTCTTCCCTCACACATATTGACAGAAAAATGACAACTATGTCAGACTGCTATTAATTGACTATAGCTCAGCTTTCAACACTATAGTCCCCACCAAGCTAGCTGTCAAACTCTCAGACCTTGGCCTAAACACTTCACTCTGTGACTGGATTCAAGACTTCCTCACCGGCAGACCACAAGTGGTGAAAATGGGCCAGTTCACCTCCAACTCCATCACCCTCGACGTAGGAGCCCCGCAGGGCTGCGTTCTGAGTCCCCTGCTCTACTCTCTCTACACACACGACTGTGTGTCCTCTCACAGCTCCACTTCTATTGTCAAATTTGCTGATGATACTGTGGTTCTGGGCCTCATTTCCAACAATGATGAGACCGAATACTTGGGTGAGGTAGAGAGACTTACATCATGGTGCCAGGACAACTGTCTCTCTCTGAACGTGAGCAAAACTAAAGAGCTGATTGTAGACTTCAGGAAGAGACAGCAGTGGCCCTACACTCCTCTTATGATCAGTGGGACCCCTGTGGAGAGGGTGAGCAGCTTCAATTACCTCGGTGTCTCTGAGGACCTGACTTGGACTGCGCACATTCAAACACAGGTGAAGAAAGCCAGGCAAAGACTGTACCATCTGCGACAGCTGAGGAAATTCAGGGTCTCACCAGCAATCCTGAAAACTTTCTATTCAGGGGCCATAGAAAGCGTACTGACTCAGTGCATCTCAGTGTGGTACAGTAACGCCACAAATCAGGACTGCAAAGCTCTGCAGAGAGTCGTGCGCTTAGCTGAGCGCATCTCTGGGTCTGCCCTCCCCTCTCTGCAGGACATCTACCTCAAACGCTGCAAAAGCAGAGCTGCAGAAATAATCAAGGACTCAAATCACCCCAGTAACCGTCTTTTCATAACACTGCCATCTGGCAAGCGCTTCAGGAGCAAGATGGCAAAAACTGAGAGACTGAGGAGGAGCTTCTACCCTCAGGCCATCAGGCTCCTAAACTCAGCCTCATAACATCTACAGGACTCAATTTAATAAACTGTAAAAACATTCATTATTCTCCATCATCCGCATTGCTGCTATGTGTACATACCCGGTACAACCTGTTTGCACATTCCTCTTGCACATCCCTGGTTATATTAATATTTATTAAATCCACAGTAGACTGTATTGCACATTTTACTCCTTATTTTATTTTATTTTATTTTATTTTATTTTTTTCTTAAGTTTTATCTTATTTTTACCTATATTTATATATATTATCTTGTTATGTTTCATTTTTTATTTTATTTTTTGCACTGTCCATTGAGCGGACCTGTCCTGACCTACATTTCACTACTGATTATACCCTGTATGATTGTGTATGTGACAAATAATAAAGAACCTTGAACCTTGAACCTTGAGATACAATTATACCGTATGAAGTTAGAAGAGGTTTCAGTGGTCACTTTATAAGTTAAAATCAAAACACACCTAACTGCTATATACTACGGTGGCCGGGAGAGCTCAATGCGCTGCAACTTCAGAAAACACATGCAAATAGAAAAAGCACCAGCAAATCAAGAAAACATCTTCATCAATTTGACAGCAGCTGCTGCAAAGGCTCACAACACAAACAAATAAAAAACTCACTGCAAATGCTCATAACTTTTTATTTGCAGTGTGTTTCTTTTTTTGATTGTGTTGTGAGCATTTGCAGAGCATGTGTTGTCAAGTTGATGAAGATGCTTTCTTAATTTGAAGGTGTTTTTTTTATTTTTAGTGCATTGAGCTCTCTCGGCCACCGTTATATACAGTATATTTTATAGAAACATATTTTCTTCATCAGTATAGTGAGAGTGAAATTCAGCTAAACGGTCAGTTGTTTCAGATCAGAGGAAGTTAACACCCGGAGGAGGAGCTGAAGATGTTTAAAGGATAAGATGTAAATATAGAATGAAAAAAAGACTGACAGAAACAGAAAATGTTTCAAATAGGCTATTATAATTGTATAATTCATAATTATTGATTATATTATTTTTAATTTTAAGATAAAACTGCCTGTTCTCTGATTTTGCTGTAGGCTAAATGTTTATAGCAAATTGCTTTGTCAGATTGGGGGGCATTTTACCTCACCCATGGGGGTGTTGTGCCCTTGGTACAAATGTAATTTTTGTTAAAATTCTAATAACATAACTCATTTTTCATACTTTGTTTATAATATGTCATTGTCACTAAAACTATAATAACTTTTCTGAACACATTTAACATTTGTTTCACAGAAAAAAATACACAGTCCTTAAGGGGGGGGGGGGGGCGTGCTTTCCCCCACTCTACCCTACCAATAATGCTAGCTATATAGGCACTAACAGTAACCCTAATCATGTTAGCATCATGTTAACAACATGCTAACAACATGTTAATTGTGTTAGCATTATGCTTACACGTTGCTAGCATGTTAACATGTTTTAAACAAGAGGGTAACATGAGTAGCATGATGCTAGCAACAGTATACCCCATTTCCCCATGATCTACTTACAAGTAATTTGCCCACCGGCAACTATAGTTGCTGCTTGGACTTTTGACTAAGTACACAAAAAACTATAGATCTCTTGTAAGATTTGTTTTGTTTGGATGATTCTAGAGACCTTCATGAATATGTAGATATATCAAAAAATATGTATTAGTAACATGAAAATTATCTTTCTTTGGGAGGGTTTGCCTTCGCCATGCTTCCCTGAAGTAGGGGTAGGAAGTTGACAGCCTCATGTGACAGGAAGGAAGTGAATATCTTTTATGTGACAGGAAGGAAGTGAATATCTTTAATGTGACAGGAAGGAAGTGAATAACTTTTTTTCTCTAGAAATCCTTTATTTTGTTCTTTGCTTGCATGTCATTTAAACATAAAACTTGGATAACATCTAGAAAAATACTTACAAAAGGAAAATGACAATTATAATCTGCGGCAACTATATTTGCCGGTGGGCTTTGAGGGCCCAGTTGACATGACTGATGACACACATTATATTATGTTTTTATATATATTTTATAAACAATGTATTTTAATTATGAGGCACAATTGTAACATAAAGCAGTTCTTATTTGTTTTTAATTTATTTTATTGTCATCTCACAATCTCTCATTCTCTCATCTGCATTCAAAATATTTTTTGCAACTGAACATTTCCTGTAATTTCTAGAATAAATAATAATAATAATAATAAACAACATCATACATCTTAGCTTATAACAAATGTGGAAGCTAAATGGCAAAAAAAAAAAGAAAAAAAAAGTTTATGGCCATATTACTGTCACAGAATGGCCAGGCTCTTCCTCGAATCAATTACCACGATCCACCTCACCTGAATACTAACCACTCGCACCTGCACCTCATCACCGCTGCAATCACCACTCTCATAAGAACACCCGCCTCAGCTCACTCAGTTGTCCGATCTTGTGGATACTCCAAGGACCGCTACTCTACAGCAGAAAGCTAGCTGAGTATACTTATCTGTGTACCTTACCTGCCTATACTTACCACCTGTCTTACCTCTCACTACCAGATACCTGAACAGCTGTGGACTCTAGCCCTCTTATGGTCTTCGTTACCTGTTTACACTTATGGTCTTTGGGGTCAATATGACCCCAACAATTTATAGAGTAATTGTAAAAAATATATACATTTTTAATAATACAAATAATATATCATTTTTTTTTGTTTACTTCTCATCTATACATTAATGCTGTGTTTTGGGAGATATGAAGTACTTTTGTACCTATTTACTGCAAAATTCCTCAACTACACCTTTAGCTTGCATGTGAAATATTAAATTATGAAAAAAAGCACTTAAATTATGATCTAAATTTAATTTAAGTTGTTTCTGGATATTGATCTAGGTGTTAGGTGTAGAAGTGTGCCATCTGCTGGTTAGAGATAAACCTCACAGGATTGCAGTTTAAGAAATAAATAGTTTTGACCAGCAGAGGCAATAGATAGCCATTCATTTTACTAGATGTGGCCAACTGCTCTATCACAACTTTTGTGATACATTTTGTGAATTTTTATATTTATATATATATATATAACATTAGAAAAGACATTAAAAATAAATATTCTTTCAAATAGTAGATTTTTTTGTAGTTTTTGATGCATTTTGAAATGCCTTTTTAACAAAATGCCACAGAAATTTGACAGAAAAATGCCACATAAGACGCACCTAAAGGACAAGACTTGGAGTCAGATTGTAGTTTCATATTATTGATTTTAATGTGTAAAAAAAAAATCATAATTAACTTCAGAATGCAAAATAAATAATATGTAAATAAACCAACAGTGTGTGTGTGTGTGTGTGTGTGTGTGTGTGTGTGTGTGTGTGTGTGTGTGTGTGTGTGTGTGTGTGTGTGTGTGTGTGTGTGTGTGTGTGTGTGTGTGTGTGTGTGTGTGTGTGTGTGTGTGTGTGTGTGTGTGTGTGTGTGTCATATTGACCCCGAAGACCATAAGTGTACATTTTTTTACATACCTTCAGAACAACCGAATCAAGCCCAGTTTTTTTTTTTGGTGTGTGTATAGCTAGATAATGTAGGAAAAGTCACAAGTTTATTCCACTGAGATGAAGGGAACCATTTTTATTTATTAAGAAAAAGTCGATTGGGGTCATATAGACCCCAGGGACAGATTGAGGGCTAGAGACTCACGGGCTCTCCAGGATTCCTGTCCGCCACGAACCTGCCAAGAGACAGAGGCACAGTCAGAATCCCAGTGCACTATCCCCAATACTTCCAAGAAAAGCCACTTCCCTCACTCAAAGACTATCACCACTGTTGTCTCATTAATTCCTGTAATAAACTCAATCTCTTCAACACTTATCTTTGTGTCTGACAGTTCCGTAACAATTACCATTAAGTGACTCTGGACCCCTCACATCCAGCACATTCCCTCTTTGAACTGTTGCCGTCTGGTTGACGCTACAGAGCTCTGAGCACCAGAACGACCAGACACAGGAACAGTTTCTTCCCCCAAGCAATCCATCTCATGAACACCTGACATTAACGTGGAACACGCAACACTATTTTACAACTATTTATTCACCACACATACATGTATAATATGGTTTTATTTTTTTTCCATTTCAAATTTGCACGTCAGACCTGTACACACATGATTGTCTGTATTGCATAGTGTTTTTGCTATTTTGTACATTGCCTATTTGTATACTGTTCTTTTGTTGTCTGTTGTTACTGATGCGTCCAGTAGGGGGAGGCTGTACAGTATGAGCCATCAGAACAGAAGCCACACAAATAAGAGGTATGTTAAATAATAAACTGTAAAAAAAAAAAGTCCATAAAAATACAGTAAAATATACCATAATAATGTGAAGGTATATTCTGTATTTAGTTTTTACAGGTGTTTTTCCGTATTTTTTGAATTATGCTTTGCATTGTGGGAACAAGAAGCAAGATTTTCGGCGCGAAAACAGTGCTTGAGCAGACGCCATTATTCACGGAGATAGTCTCGGTAAAAATTTCGTTTTAAAGTCAGATTTCGGGTTTGAGAAATCGTTCTTACACTTTCGTGGTAAATTATATTTTGTTAAATGTAACAAACTGTAACGTTAACCTAGTAGAAAAGTATTCCTTGTTTGGCAAATGAATGTCGGAGCCGTGGCATTCAACATTTTCAGCACACCGTCACATCTAACTCGACGTGGAGGTAACTTAAGTTACGTGTTACAGTGTGCTCACTTTCAGTTTTATTAATAAAAGGTTATCAACTTTCAATTGTTGTTGATGCAGTGTATTGGTTACTGAGCGTGTCGTAAAGCATCCGACTTATTAACGTTACTGAGGTAATGTTAAGAAGCTGTGATAACGTTAAATATAAAGTGCGGTACAACTGTGTTTAGAGCGCTGTGTGCCTTCAACAGAAGCTAGCAGAGGAATTGTCAAGAAAAGAAGATACCATTACACTTTTTTTTTTTTTTTTTTTTTTTATTTAAAAGAGATACGACTAGATCTGACATCGCGGAATTCTTCAAGGATAATGCACCTTCTCTGCCAGATGAGGTAGGTTTAGACATTTTATTAGGGATGCACCGATACCGATACTGAGCTCATGTACTCGTACTACTTAAAATGCCCCGATACCAAACGCCGATACCACACAGCATGTGATAAATGCCATATTCAGACAAAGAAACACATAACAGAATAACAGGCAGCAGAATTGAGTTATTAGAGATTAAGGATGTCTAAGAAGCAGATGTATTCAATGGATGATGTTAAACATTCAGTATTAATGCCTTTATAGCTGATGTGCGCGAGCTGAAAAGCAAAGCGCTGTGTGGATTGCGCGCGCGCCGGCGCAGATGCGTGAGCTCGTCCAGTGAATATTCCTTTCTCACAGACATCACTGGAAAGTTTGTAGTTCTGTCGGATATCTCAAAAACAAGTAAAACAATGCACAAGTTACTTAACGTTAGGGAGGGAGAGAGAGAGAGAGAGAGAGAGCGCGTGCGCTCTTCTGTGGCGTGATCTTTATTGATGTTCGCTCACTTAGCACGCATTATTTGGATTAAAACTAAATCGTAAATAAGACAATTGATAGGGGCATTCACTATAAACTTTATTTATTTCAATCTTAAGCATAGGCTACACAACTTTCTGGCGAAAGTGAAACTAACAGCCTATTTGAAATGTGCGAGGCTGTTCTGTACTTGTCCCTCTCATTCTGCACCAGTACAAATACGTACGCGCATTTTGCTTGCTTCATGAGAGATTCTGCATTATATGAGTGGCTTTGGAATATAAATCGCAGCATGTTTCAGATGAAAAGAAAAACGCGACTTCTATTTCTGAAAATATCACAGTTAGGAGATTTATAACGAGTGGTTCCCTGCATTATTTCAGCAAAGCGCGTGATTACAGTACTGAGCCGCTGCAATGGAACAGCTCTAATGCTGTTAAATTAAAGATGATGTACCATAGAGCAAAAAAAAATAACAGTGAAAGTAACAAAAACTTGTACAAACACATTTTAATGTGCATAATTAAGTGTGAAAATAACCGAAGGATATACAGTCAAACCAAAAATTATTCAGAGACCAAATATTATTTTTGATATATTTTACTAGTGGGTGCAGAACACTATAGTTCATTTATGTAAGTGAGGATAGCAAAATAACGTAAACCGTGACATATTATATCCAAAAATTCTTCATACAGTGGACTACCAATAAAATTGATAAAAATTTGGAACCAAAAATTATTCAGACCGAGTCTGGGAAAAAAACTGAAGTTCAGGTTTGCATTAAGGGTTGCAAGGGTTGCCCGACAAAGTATTGATAGTTGTGTAAATATTGTCATACTAACAGCTGTCTGAATAATTTTGGTTGATTGTAATCCATCACATACCTTTCTATCAAAGTTATCTGACATTATCAAGCTGAATTTGTTCTGACACAGTTTAACTCTGAGTTCTTGTCATATTTTATTACCATAAACTATAGAGAATAAACACTGATAATGTGAGAAATGTTGAAGGTGTCTGAATAAATTTTGGTTTGACTATCTATTTGATAAATGAAGTTAACCAATGTATAATGTACAATTGACATTATACATACTCTTTTGGTTTCTGTACCCAATATTCGAAAAATGTACAAATGCAATGAAAATATCGGTACTCGGTATCGGCAAGTACCAAAAATAAAAGTATCGGTATCGGGCGAGTACTGGAAAAAGTGGTATCGGTGCATCCCTACATTTTATTGTCTTGTTTATGTTAAACACACACACACGAGAAGTTAAATCAGTAACGTTACTGGCGCACTGTCTGTGAACGCATACACTTGTCGTGATGCACGCGCAGAGAATGTCGTGTCAGTAACGCACTCGCACACAGACAAAAGCATACAAAATAATGTCAAAATGACCATTTTTGGCTAGTGACAGTCTTAAAAAGTTAAAATGTCTTGACTGATGTAAAGAGTTGGGATGTGTCAGGTGTGAGTCATGTTTTAAAGGGACAGCAGTTCATGACATTCATAGTTTCTTTTGTTTTGTTTTCTAATGACAGGTCGTTATTGCTGCTGTGCATCCCAAGCACCCCCTGCATTCTTATCATGGGTTTGTATTCTGTTTTGTTTATTAACACTACAGTTTTTATTTATGTAAGCATATGGGTAGTAAAATTCAATCAGAAATGTAAAATGCAAAATGGCAATGCAATATCTAAAATGGCAATGTATTTCTGTATTTAAATTTACATTTTCCCATACATATGTGCAATATTTAGTGCAAAATGAAAATTCAATTATATAATTTACATTTGCCATTTCCTACACTAGTTTTAATATGCAAAATAAAAACATATTTTAACGCTTTATAAGTTGCAACAATATGTCCAAGCTAAGACTGTAGTAAAATTATCATTTACATGCTGATTTTCCTAAATGCATTTAGACTTGGGAGTTAGGACACTTGGGATTGCACTTCCATCATAATACCGCATGATAATTGTAACAAAATGCAGTGAGAATTTGAGGATGCATTCTGAGCCAAGGGTGCAGCAAAAGGGTAGCAAAATGGTGATTTAAATGTCTTTTATTTTTCTTAAATGCATTGACACTTGCATATAAGATGTTTCAATTGCATTTTCATATAAAGTCAATGTGGATTTGAAATGCATTTGAAAATGCAAAATGCCCCTGACCTGTCAATCTTTAGGCTCAGCAACAGGACGCACAATAGGTCAATATTCACCGTTAACCAAAAGCTTTCCACATTTACTTATATTCATTACGAGGTATTAAATGAAAATGCAATTGAAACGTCTTGTATGTAAGTGTCAATGCATTTAAAAAAATAAGACATTTAAATCACCATTTTGCTACCCTTTCACTGCACCTTTGGCTCAGAATGCATCCTCAAATTCTCACTGCATTTTGCTACAATTATCACGTGATATCACGATGAAAATGCAATCCCAAATGTCCTAACTCCCAAGTCAAAATGCATTTAGGAAAAACGTCATTTAAATGATAATTTTGCTAAAGGTTTTGCTTGGACATGTTAAACATATCTAATCAATATGTGTAATACATTTTCGTTTTAATTTTGCAACTTATAAACTGTTAAAGTTTTTTTTTTTTTTTTTTTTTTTTTAATTTGCATGTTTAACTAGTGTAGAAAATGGCATATCTAAATTTATATAACTGAATTTTCATTTTGCACTAAATTTTGGACACATGTATGGCAAAATGTAAATTTAAAATACAGAACTACTTTGCCATTTTGCATATTTCAAATTGAACATTTCAAATTGAATTTTGCTACCCATATGCTTCCATTTTTATTTACCTTTAGGGATGTTCAATACAGACAAAAAATGAGTTATTGAGTCGTTTATTCAGTTGACTTTGTTATTGAAGTTGTTTGTGTACATTTACATTTACATTTATGCATTTAGCAGACGCTTTTATCCAAAGCGACTTACAGTGCATTCAGGCTATACATGTTATATCACTATGTGTAGGAAAGATTTAATCAATGTTTGAAGTGGCTTTCTGAATTTACAATGATGTTTATAATTTCTTATTTGTTTATTGTTATTGGTGATTCCAGATTGCTGTCATTCAAGAAGTTATCATTTCCTCCCCATTGTGGCTGAGCTACACATTCTCTTCATTTTATTTTAAACACAAAACATCCAGAGGAGAATGGCACCTACGCTGGAATTCATACAAATGTAAGAAACATATGTAATGAAACTGTGTATATAGCATTTTGTTGTGTTTCTGGTTAGTTGAAAATAATCAAAGGGTTAGTTCACTCAAAAATGAAAATTCTGTCATTAATTATTCACCCTCATGTCGTTCCAAACCCATAAGACCTTCGTTCATCTTCGAAACAAAAATTGAGATATTTTTGATGAGATCTGACCCTCCATAGACTGCAAGGGTCCTTACACGGTCAAGGCACAGAAACACAGTATAAGGACGTCGTTAAAACAGTCCATCTGCCATCAGTGGTTAAATCTGAACTTTGAAGTGACGAGAATACTTTTTGTATGGAAAGAAAATAAAAATAATGACTTTATTCAACAAGTCGTTATTTAACAAAAACAGCATATCTGTGTGGTGCGGCAGACACAGAACAGCGTACGCAGTTTGCGTCCAGCAGATATTCTCCAAAATGGCTCTAGTGTGACGCAGATGTGACAAATTGTTGAATAAAGTCGTTTAGAGCTGTCGCGATTCGTCGATTTTAGTCGATTTTGAAAAATCATCGACTTCATTTTGCTCGCGTCGACTAACCGGCAAAATACCGGAAGTGCCGCATTTCACGGAGTAGACTCCATAAAACACATTATTAGACTATTTTCCAAGGCTGCATGATACTAAACCCATTTAAAAATCATAATTAAGCATAATTGTGAATTCACAAACTCCTATGATTTAATTAAATAATTATATGTGATGCAGTTCTAACACAGTATATGCGCTTTAATTATTCACATGCCTGTAGGTTAAGCACGTGCGTCTCACAGCGGCTCCGTTCACAGTAGCTCCACAGGAACTTATCATTTACATGTGTGGAGCATCTCAAACTCATCTCTGCATGTTGTTGTGAGATTGGGTTTATTATAACGTTCATCTGGGAACGCAACGTGAGCCATTTGATCAGATTTGTAAGGTAAATCATTTATAAACCTGTACAAACACAGGAGAATACATCGCGATTTCAAAATAAAAGCTCAAACCCTCACTCTGAGTTTACACGTTTTGATGTCCACATATTCATTTAATTACAGTGACTATAGCATTTCTGTCCTAAAGAAATGGACAAATATTAAAGATTAAGTCGACATTTTAATTAAATGGTGCTTGGTCAATATTAAACAAGGATTAGATTGCGCAGTAATGTTTAATAATAATTTTTTTTTATAATTATAGGGCCCTATGAAATCCGTTTTATTTCCAAATTCAGTTTTTTTCCATTTTCATTTTTCTACACTGTTTTAATGGTTAAATTAAATTGTATTAATCAAAAAGCCTGTCTAAATAATTGAGTTTTACAGTTTGACAAACTAGTTTAAGGGAACATAACCTTTCACACCTCCGCCAGATATGAGACATAATCCTCATTATTCTTTTATCATTATTATTTTGTTTTTATTCAGCCATTATCAGTGTTTATACTGGCAATAAAACATTTACCAAGCCACATCGCTTCAATCCCAGGATACATTTACCCAACTATTATCAAAAGTATTTCTAAATAAATACAACAAAACATTTTCTTGCGACCTTACGTGAAGTATTATGACAAAATGCATTATGAAGAAGAATTGGACCTGTTATGCAGGTGCATTAGAGCTAACATTAGCATCATGCTTCATAAGACAATTTATGAGATTAATAGTACACTTTTACTCAGAACTCACTTTAAACCACCATCGAGTGTTTGTAATAACCTCATTTTGCGATCACATGTGGAATGTGGTTGTTTACTGTAGTTAAAATATGCTATTTATAGCATTTTATATCGCTGCACAAATTAGCATTTCAGATGTACTCATTAATCTCAAGAAAATCACATAGAAACCATATCCTATCGTAATTGTGTGTTTATTATCTTATATAATCTATAGTGGCTGTTGTCATGTTTATTTCTGCAGTGTAAAAGCCTTAACATGTAACGTTATGCTTTGGCTGAAACTCACGTTGTTTGTGATGTTACAACCGCCTCTCCGTGGTTAAGTTGCCAGGTATGCATTTCAAGTATAATACACATTAGTAAAAGGATCTATTTTCATTTTTACTTGTCTATATACACATTGGGCGGTCGGGCTGTACCCTCAATCACACAGTGATAGATAACCTTCCGCACTGCGATGACGGGAAGAAGTTGGGGGTCAAACCTTATGAAACGATTAATTTTGCGTAAGACAAATATTAACGTGTTAAAATTTTTAGATTAATCGCATGCGTTAATGTGTTAACGTTGACGCCCCTAATATACCGTGTTATATATAATATATATATATATATATATAATATATATAATATATATATATATATATATATATATATATATATATATATATATATATTTTTTTTTTTTTTTTTTTTTTTGTTATGACAACTTGTAATGAAATTGTTCAACTAACAAACTACATTGAATTAGATGCAGTTAACGTGTAGTTTGTTTTGGGGGGGGCTGATTATTAAAAAAAAATTTTTTCAACTACTTTTGACATAATTTACTCATGAATGGAGTGGTGACACTGAAAACAGCCAATAGTATCTGTTTAAGTTCAAATTATCAGAATATACAATATATTTTACTGATAAATTTAAGTAAAAGTGAAATGTTACATATTGCAAAATCACATTCAGAACTCCAAACTATGCATGATATCATTGAGCATAAAAGAATTTTAGTTTCATCTCACCAACAAAATGCAGTCTTACATGTGTGTCATGAAGTCAAAATGTCAATTTAAGCTCTCATTCAAGTTTAATTATGTCAAGATATGGCTTCATGCATTCAGCTGTAGATGCATTCCTCATCAAACATGTTTAAGATGCACATTTAAACACATCCAAAGTGATCATAAAGGTTTGGTGATATCTGTGTGGCTTCGATAAACATAAACACTAGTATTTTCCTTGACCTATAGAACAAGCTGGTCATGTTTAAAGACTCTTACATTGTATAATTCATAAAATGAGGCTAATTCTGTAATCAGGCAGTGTTTGTTTAAATGGTAATCATATTCCTTATTGATACATATTTCAGTTTACTCATTATCATTAGATTAATAAGATAAAGGGTGAACAATTTTTGTGTTCGTATGTGGTTTCAAACCAGCATTTGAGTCCAGCTGAACACCAAAAACAGCTGATAAGATTATGATTAAGAACAATACCGATTTAATGACCATGAGACATAATTTTGTTTGGATTTGCTGTACATGGTTGTGCTAAAGGTACATTCTCAATACAGAAGGACAACAAGGACATTGTAATGCTATTGAAATAAATGTAGCCACATCTCAAACAATAACAGTACATCTCAAAGTTACATATTGTGGATATGAAATAATCATATCAGTGGTAAAGCAGTGCTCACTTGTTGTCCTTGCTTTCCTGTAGCTCACATGGTAGGAGATCATGGGTTTGATTCCCAGGGAAAGCAAGAGATGATAAAATGTAAAACTGTAACTTGAATGCAATGTAAGTCACTTTGGATAAAAGTGTCTGCTAAATGCATAAATGTAAATGTAAATGTGTTCAGATGAAACAATATATATATATATATATATATTAATTTGAACTTACAGATCACCAAAATCCTAATTAATAATTTCATGTCATTTCAAGTTTGTTTGCCCCCCCCCCCCCCTTCCCCCTCTCTTCCCTAATGGATCCTCTACATTCTTCTAAAAGTAAGTGAATAGTATCATGGGCCATGACTAACTCTACTTATAATTGATAACTATTATCGACTTCTCTTCCCCTCCTTTCTTTCTTCAGAATTTAGACACACAAATATTAAGAAGACATGTAAACATCTGTCCTGGATGTCTGGATGTGCCATTTGAGGATGTTTGAGTTCAGAGATTCATTCAATCCGACAGTCTTCTAGTCCAGCAGTTAAATCGCTAAATCACACAATTCAGATATGACCTCTGCAGAGAAAAGGGAATACAATTTTTTATCTGAGAATAATAAACAGTTGACACAATACTACTGACAAATGTTTGATGAATATGACAAAGTGTTTTGTGAGTCTGAAATCTAAACTGTTGCTTTACTTACAGTTCTCCTCATATCTGATGTTGAAGGCAACAGGTCCTCTGATATTGAAGCCAAGGTAGAAAGACACCAGGCCTTGTTTGTACACACTGGCCCGATTGTGAGGAGTGACTTGAATCTGTTTCCCATCTATAACAGCAATCACTTTATGATCCTTGACCTTCCCGCTGATGCGCTGAAGACATTTGACTTCTGGTTTTTCATGTCCTTCACTGAGGAGCTCTAGACAGTTAGGAGCTCCTATATCATCAGTTTGATGTATTTTTGAGGTATGGACCAGTCTCTGCAAACCATGTCCATTCCCAAAGAAGAACAGAGGCACCAGGTAGCGACCCCGAAGGTATTTCTGATACTTATTCTTGTACGACTGATTCATATTTTGGACACACTTTTTAAGGTCTGGAGGGTTTGTGATTGCTGGCTGTGCTTCATCAGGCCAAAAGAGCAAAAGGATCAAGAGATAAAACTCTGGGCTTCTGTCTTGAGCTTCTGTTGCCCAAAGTTTCTGTAACCTGGCCTGAAGATCTTCTGCTTTTTCACACGCCTCACCAGACTGACTCAAGATAATGTTGGCAAGAATGTAGACAATGGTTTCATGTTCAGATTGTGGATTTTTAAGTGCACTCGGATTCTCTTTAAGCACATTGATGTCTGACTTTAGGAAATTAAGTAATCCTCCAAAGGACTTCATTTTTTTCTCATTCAGGGCCATTTCTTTATTCTGCTTTCCCTGCGTACAATATAGCTTGTAGCACTTTTCAATATCTCTACGAATGTAGTCTGGGCCTGCTTTTTCAATGCTTTGTCTTGAGAATGCCAGGTACCATTCAAAGAAATCATATTTCGTCTCCACATCACCTTGGAGACCACTGATGAACTTACTGTATTCTTGATCAGACTGTTCAAGAGGTGTTTTTGGATGAATGATCTTGCAAACTTGGAGGAACCCAAAGAGACCCCTGTAATTGTATTCAGTGTAATCTTCAGACTCATTTTCAGCTGCTTTCTCTTCATCTTTAAATGCTTTAATGGCAGACTGTGCAATGGCCAAACGCACATTAATGTCTGAGAATTGCTTTTTAGTGTCATTCAGCAGGTGGTTTTTGTGAACTTGTCCCAAAGTATCCCTGATATATGAATTTCTGGGATCTCGTTTAATGGCCTCTTCTGCCCATTTCCTAGCCTCCTCATATTTGTTGTCCTCTTTTACCTTAATGTAAAACAAACGTGCAAGTGTTTGAGAATAAACAGGGTCTGTGGAGAACAAATCTGAAGCCAACTCCAACAAACGAATGCACTGGTTAGTATTATTTTCACTTTCATTTATGATGTCAATAATCAGTTTGGAAAACAACTGCTTTCCTTTTTCTGTCTGAAGTCTTGTGACTAACATCTTGTTGAAAATTTGCACATAACTACTCTCCTTTCCTTTTACCAAACTGTTCAAGAAGTCAAGAGCGATGTCAGATCTCGTCATTTTGCTCTCAGTGAACATTTTGAGACAGGCATCAGCAATCATTGGATGTGCCAGGCGTATGCATTGGTCTTCTTGTTCTCCTTTTGAGAAAATGACTATGAGATCCATGAAAGGCTTCATGATAGTTTCCAGTGTGGGGTGTTCCTCATCGTTCAGCTGTTCTGTTTGGACAATGAATTGCTCACACAAAAGTTTTGACAAGTGTGAACCTGGGACATATGAATTTATCAAAGCCAAAAAACTGAGAAGTCTTGTGCTGCTAGACTCCTTGTGATTTTCAATATATGTTTCCATCTCTTCTGTGATCCCTTTCTCTGCATCCTCTGTCTGGAAACATCCCTGCATTATGTTAAATGCAAGAAACTTCTGTGATATTTCCTTGTGTTCAGTCTCCGGCACAATAATGATCAGCTAAACTAGACACAGATGACAAACATAATCAGTAACCATAGTGAAACCAAAGCCATTGAAAAGCAAGCCTGCAACCTTTAGCCCAAAAAAAGCATAACGGCTAATGCTAA
This sequence comes from Aspiorhynchus laticeps, assembly GCA_023376895.1. Taxonomy (NCBI): domain Eukaryota; kingdom Metazoa; phylum Chordata; class Actinopteri; order Cypriniformes; family Cyprinidae; genus Aspiorhynchus; species Aspiorhynchus laticeps. The sequence goes on from CM041795.1 coordinate 59,792,356, forward strand.
CGCTGCGGCTTTGACAATAGGCGAGGAATACCAGAGGCTTTTTTTAATGGATGCAAATGGAAGAGAGGTTTCATTACACTGAATAAACAGCTTTTGTGAGGAAATAGTTTACCATTTAATTAATCGACAGCCTGTTTGCTAACCTTCAACATGTTTAACACTTGGAACTATTTGTAGATTTTGCCTTGATAAAAATTTTACTTTTTTAAGAGAAGGGAATGTTGTGACATACAGTAAGACTTGTTTACGGCATTACTACCAGCAAATGTGTCACATTACTAATTAATAAAATATATTGTGTATTGTCTAAAAAAAATATGTTTTCTTTATTTGGTTTTCTGGTTTTACATGAAATAAACTTGAATTGTAATGAATATTATGTGACCATATGCCTTATGCTGATATAATGCATTTTAATGAATATTGTTATGTTGTATCATGTTTAATGAAAATAAAATATTTATCTCTCGCTTCAAATTAAAGCAGTATACAGTCGAAAAAGTGACAAAGTGACAAATTACTCCTGGGATTTTTAGTGACAAAATTACCTGACTTTTGCAAAAACTTAATTATTATACTTAGGGTAGAGTGGGGGAAAATGCCACACTGAAGGACTGTTTTTTTTTTAGTTTAGTTTAGTCTTTTTAAGTTTTTAGTTTTTTAAAGATTAGTTATCATGGTTTTAGTGACAATGACATACATTATAAACCAAGTATAAAATATGTTCAGAGTTTACATGTTATTAGATTTTTGACAAAAAAATTAAAGTGTACCAAGTGGGCGTTTTGCTCCACAGGTGGGGTAAAATGCCTCCCAGTCTTCCAAAGCAATTTGTTTTATACATTTATATCAAAATCAGAGTACAGGCAGTTTTAGCTTAAAATAAAAAAGGATATAATTAATAATTATGAATTACAAAATTGTAATGGCATATTTGAAAAATGCTAACTGGCTAGCTAACTAGCTACCTGATGCTAACTTGGGGTATTTTTAAAAAAATATAAAGTCCAAATATTTTTATTCAACCACTTAGTTAGAATACATTAGATGGAAAAAACAAGGATTTGATTCTCAGAACTGACGGCTGAAGGTCTGGAATCTATGGCAGCTTTCATTGGCCAAGGCCCGCCCTTGAGGCCGTTTGACCGACATGTCAAACAACCAATCACAGTTCGTTTCATTCAGCATCACGTTTCGAGGCGTGAAAATGTCCGCACAATAACAGACCGGTGTGTAAAACTCTCTGAGGTATTTTAAAGATTCTATGACGCAAACTTTAAATATTTAACTTATTTTTTAAATCCAGCGTTTAGTTGAACCTGATAAGCTTTTAACATGACGGCTTTCTTCTTTCATGAGGGAGTTTGGCACCACGGCATCTTTGTTTCCAGGCGGAACGTTAAAGAACACGACACACATGTCTCCCGGAAATCCTGTGTAATTCAACAAATCAGAGGACGACTTTGAAACTCCTGAAGAGTTTCTACTTTTGTGTTCCATATGCATCAGACATTTAGCCAACATTCCATAGGCGTGACGTCTGAGGCTGAGACTAAGAACAGAGTAACTACAGTAATTAAGCCATGCCCCCTGGGGGCGTTTTACCCCACATTTGAAGAAACAAAAATATAATAATAATAATAAATCTGATGTCAATGTCATTCTGAAAATATAATTATAGTTTTCCCCCACTCTACCCTATATTTTATTAGTTATAATTATTTCCTAATTCATATATTATATTGATATATTATTATATGAATCAATTAATTTTAAACTTTGCATTTAAAGTTTTGCATTAATTTAAATGTATACAGATAAGCTTTAATATATAAAACTTTCAAAATTACTAAACTCACATGTATTCCTTTTGAGCTCTTTGAATCTCTGAGTTGAAAGTTAAGATTTATATCGAGCTCTGTGAGCTCGCTGAACCTGATCTAAACCAGGTTGGATTTGTTTTGGTTTTATCAACTCTAAACCTAATCTGAAACGCTGAGATTGTTCAGCTAGCTTTATGCAACAGGCCTTTTTTTTACTGTGCAAAAAAACAGTTATTTTTTTACTTAAAGAACAGCAAAGCACTTTGAATTTGGTTGTGAATTCGGCAGTAAGAGATGCGATGGACTCGATGCTGATTCCAGCATTGTGCGAACTGCGTGAGGACATGCAAGCGACCAACAAGTCTGTTAAAGAGCTAAGAGAGGAGTTTGAGGCCATAGTTACCACGGCAAAGCAGACACGTAACCGCGTTGATTCTGGTCAGGCAGATGCACGTGAGGATAGAAGGGCAGTCACTGACTTAAGAAATAAGATTGAGCGACTCACCGAGAAGATGACAGATATTGAAGATAGGGGCAGGAGGAACAATGTTCGTCTGGTGGGGCTGCCAGAGGGAGCGGAGGGTACCAATGCAGCTGGTTTCCTCAGAGTTAATCTTTCCAAGTGGATTCCTTCCTTGAGGGGCCGTGACATTGAGATTGACCGGGCGCACCGCGTGTATGACAGAGAGAGGGGCTCCGATCGGCCACACACTCTCATCTTCCGTGTACTAAGATGGCATGACAGATCGGAAATCCTGAAAGGTGCCAATCAGGCTTATCCGGTGAAATGCGCACAAGACAATGTCACACTTCTATTTTTCCCGACTTTAGTCAAGCTACAGCAATCAGGAGAAAGGCATTTAATCCGGTTTTGAAGAAGATGACAGCGCTTGGTCTCCAGCCCTTCCTCATCTATCCGGTGGTAATTAAACTATGGCACAAAGGGGAACAGAAGAGCTTCGATACCCCTCACAAAGCGGAGGATTTTATCAGCTCCCTGTCTCAGCAGCAGATGTATGCCGATGCTCTGCGGAGGGGGGCAGCGGGGGAACAGCGGCCGCTGTCTCACACTCTATCTTCCCTCACACACTCTCCTTCCCTATCCTCTTCCCTTCCACCTCTATCATGTATTTCCAAACCATTCTCTCTCAACCTCACTCTAAAAACACAAGCAGACGGCAGCGTAATCATGCTAACCTGTGCCCTATCTCTACATCTTCTACTGCACCTCTTTCTTTCTCTGTGGGCCTATGGAATTGCCAGTCAGCTGTCAACAAAGCTGACTTCATTTCTGCTTTTTCCCCACAATCCACACTCAGCATTTTGGGCTTGACTGAGACCTGGATTCGTCCAGAAGACTCCGCTACCCCGGCTGCTCTCTCTCACAATTTCTCTTTCTCTCACACCCCAAGGCAAGTTGGCCGGGTGGGGGCACTGGCCTGCTCATTTAAAAAAAATGGAAATACTCAACCCACTCTCCCCTAGGCTATCACAACTTATTTGAATCTCATGCGATTACTGTAACAGATCCTTTAAAACTCCAGATTATGGTAATTTACCGTCCCCCTGGCCAAATTCTAGCCACCTTTCTAGAGGAGCTGGACGGGCTGCTGTCCTCTTTTATGGATGATAGCACTCCACTCTTAGTCTTTGGCGATTTCAACATTCATCTAGACAGGCCTTATGCTACAGACTTCCATTCACTCCTAGCTTCATTTGATCTCAAACGCCTTACCACTACTAGCACGCACAAATCAGGCAACCAACTTGATTTAATTTACACACGCAATTGTACTACATGTAACATTCTGGTACAACCACTACATATCTCTGACCATTTCTTCATTAAATTTACTTCACATTTTGCTACCCGGGTGCCACCATCTCCCTTACCGGTTAATTTCAGCCGTAACCTACGCTCCCTTTCCCACTCCCTTCTTTCCTCTGTAGTATTCTCCTCTCTTCCCTCACCTACCCATTTCTCATCTCTGGATGTGAATGCAGCTACTGACACTTTATGCGCTACCTTAACCTCTTGTCTAGATGACATTTGTCCTCTCTCCTCCAGGCCAGCACGGGCTGCCCCTTCTAACCCCTGGTTATCCGATGTTCTTCGTGAGCATCGGACCAAACTCAGAGTGGCAGAGAGAAAATGGCGCAAATCAAATGATCCGTCAGACCTGAGTAGGTATCAGTCTTTGCTTTCATTTTTTTCTACTGAAGTCCACACTGCCAAATCCTCACATTTCCACAACAAGATCAACAACGCTCCAGACATGCGTAATCTCTTCAGAACATTTAATTCTCTCCTCTGTCCCCCTCCTCCACCTCCCACCACTTCTGACGACTTTGCCACTTTTTTCACAGACAAAACTAGAACAATCAGTAACCAGTTCTCACCTCCACGCACACAGGACATCCAACCAACAACATCCACTGCTCAAACTCCCATTTTCTCCTTCCGTCCCCTCACCGAGCCGGAAGTATCCAAACTTCTCCTCTTCAGCCATCCTACAACATGTCCTCTTGACCCAATCCCCTCTCACCTTCTCCAAGCAATCTCTCCCACACTCTTACCAGCACTCACACACATTATCAACGCATCTCTCCTCACAGGCATCTTCCCCACAGCGTTCAAGCAGGCTCGGGTAATCACACTGCTCAAAAAACCAACATTAAACACTTATCTTTTAGGAAACTACAGACCTGTCTCTCTCCTTCCATTCATAGCGAAAACACTTGAACGAGTTGTCTTCAATCAGCTCTCATTGTTTCTTTCACAGTACAACAAACTGGATGCTAAACAGTCAGGTTTCAAGAGTGGCCATTCGACTGAGACTGCGCTACTCTCAGTCACTGAAGCCCTGTGAATTGCAAAGGCCGATTCCAAATCATCAGTCCTCATTCTGCTGGATCTTTCTTCTGATTTTGACACTGTCAATCATCAGATCCTCCTGTCCACGCTCTCATCGCTGGGCATCACTGGGATTCCACTTCACTGGTTTGAATCCTATCTCACCGGCAGGTCTTTCAGGGTGACCTGGGGAGGGGAGGTATCCAAAACACATCAACTGGTCACTGGAGTTCCTCAGGGTTCGGTTCTTGGACCCCTCCTTTTCTCCACATACACTACATCACTGGGTCCCATCATACAGACACATGGCTTCTCCTATCATTGCTACGCCGATGACACGCAGCTCTATCTCTCTTTTCAACCTGATGATCCAAAGGTAGCTGCACGGATCTCAGGCTGCCTGGCGGACATCTCGGCATGGATGAAAGAACATCACCTACAGCTCAACATGGCAAAGACTGAGCTTCTGGTCTTCCCTGCTACTCCGACTCTACAGCATGACTTCACGATTCAGTTAGGCTCATCAATAATTACCCCATCAACTTCGCTCAGAAGTCTTGGTGTAATCTTTGATGACCAGCTGACCTTCAAAGAGCACATTGCAAAGACTGCTCGATCTTGCAGGTTTGCGCTACACAACATCAGAAAGATTAGGCCCTTTCTGACAGAGCACGCTGCACAACTTCTTGTCCAGGCCCTTGTCGTTTCTAGGCTGGACTACTGCAATGCTCTTCTGGCTGGACTTCCATCAAACACAATCAAACCTCTACAAATGATTCAGAATGCAGCGGCACGACTGGTCTTCAACGAGCCAAAAAGAGCCCATATTACACCTCTCTTCATCTCCTTGCACTGGCCACCAGTTGCAGCTCGCATCAAGTTCAAGACACTGAATATGCATATAGAATGACCACAGGCTCAGCACCCTCCTACTTCCACTCACTATTACGAATCTACATCCCCTCCAGAAGTCTGAGATCTGCTAGTGAGCGACGCCTTGTGGTACCATCACAGAGAGGCTCAAAATCACTCTCTAGAACACTCTCGTTCACCATTCCTGGCTGGTGGAATAATCTTCCCTCCCCTATCCGGAATGCTGGATCCCTGTCAATCTTCAAACAACAACTGAAAACTCATCTCTTTCGGCACTACTTGACTTCATCCTTAAAAAAATAAAAAAAAATAAAAAAATCTTAATCTTTCCCTTTATCTTTCTCTCCTTCCCTTGCTAGCTTTTACTTATTTGAACAATAACTGAGACTTGGTGTTACGAGCACTTCCTCTGTCTGATTGCCTCTTCAAGATGAATCGCTTTATGTATTCCCCAATTGTAAGTCGCTTTGGATAAAAGTGTCTGCCAAATGATTAAATGTAATGTAAATGTAGATAAAAAACATCACTGATTTAATTACTTATTAAAAAAGGGAAAGATCCATTAGATTGTTCCAGCTACAGACCGATTTCGCTTATCCCATGTGATCTAAAAAAAAGTTTTTGCTTCTCTTATGGAGAAGGTAATTCAAAGTCTGATCAAGGAGGACCAAACTGGTTTCGTCAAGGGGACTGGTTTCATTAAGGGGCACAATGCATCTGACAATATGCATTGACTCCTTCATATTCTTGACTTTGCGGACTCCCACCCAAAACCTTGTGCGGTCTTTTCACTTGATGCAGAAAAGCCTTTGACAGGCTAGAGTGGAATTATATGTGGGCAGTTCTACAATGTTTCGGCTTCAGTGAACACTTAATTTCTATGATTAAGACATTATACCACTCACTTGCAGCATCAGTCATAACTTGTAATATTATTTCCCCCTCATTTCCTTTACAGTGGGGAACGAGGCAGGGGTGTCCGCTTTCCCCCTTATTGTTTTGTCTATCTCTTGAACCCTTAGCACAAGCCATCAGGAAATCTGAAGTATCGATTAAGATTCATGATTATAATCATAGTATTTCATTATACGCTGATGATATTATTCTATATTTAGACCATTTTGATGTTTCAGTCTCTAGTATAATTAAGGAATTTGATAATTTTAGTAGCCTATAAGGATATAAATTAAATTGGAGCAAATCTGCTTTATTAATGCCAATTAACAATGTTAAAGTTAATTCTTCTATTCCCTCATTTATCCCTATTGAGGAATCTTTCATCTATTTGGGCATTACCATATATAAAAACATTCATAAGATTGCCAGAGACAATTTTAATAACATTTTAGTTAAGGTCAAAAATTACATTCAAAGATGGAAGAATCTTAAAGTGTCTCTCCAAGGAAGAATCGCCACTGTTAAGATGAATTTGTTACCTCATTTTTTTTTTCTCTATGCTACCACTTTCTCCCCCTCCAGGTTACTTTAAGGAGATCAACTCCATAATTTCTAAGTTTATCTGGAATGATAAATGTCCCAGAATTAAACTTACCACATTACAACATCCTAATAGCGCAGGAGGACTGGTTGTACCGAATTTTGCATTATATTATTAGTCGTTCCAGCTTAAGACTCTTCATAATTGGGTTGATCCTCAATCTACAGTTTCATGGAGGGTGATTGAAGCTGACAAGGTTAAACCAAATAGACTTCAATATATTTTATTTACTGGCACAGGAAAAAAAGGGGATAATTCTAAATTTGGTGCGGTTGTGGCTAACTCTATTAAAATCTGGAAAACGGTTGAACATCGGATAGGTGGACCCTTCAATTTTTGTAACAGTACTCATTTATGGCACAATTTTAATTTTGTATGTGGAAATCGTCCATTTGTCAAACCCTCTTGGTCGTCTTTAGGTGTAAACACATATATATGATATATATGATAACCAGGGCCTCTGTTCATTTCAGACATTAAGAACCAGAACTGGTATATCGTCTACCAGCATCCGCATATTTTGTCTTTCTTCAATTACGTTCTGCCCTCAAAGCGTATGGCCTTCCGTGGGCATCTTCTATTAACTCTCATCCTATGCGGGACTGGATTACACCATCTGCTGGTCGGCCATCTGTTTCCTTAATATATAATACAATTATTGATTGCATTACAAAACCTCTTTCTATCAAAACTATTTGGAATAGGGAATTATCTGACCTTAATTTATCTGTCGACTGGGAAAGAGTGTGGTCTAATCTCAGCTTAAAATCTAAAAATGTGGCTCATCGTCTTATTCACTTCAAAGTCATTCGTAGAGCATACATAACTCCTTACAAAATATTTAAAATGAAACTACAGTCAAATTTGAACTGCCATGACACTACATCATCAGGCACTTTTCTGCATATGTTTTGGGAATGTCCTGTTGTCATCAGTCTATGGACACATGTAAACCTGGTTTGTCATCATTACTGCGAATTGATTGGTCTGTTAACCCAAGTTTGTGTCTTCTGAATGATGATTCTGGTCTCTGTATTAGTTCAATGCAAAAGAGAATGTTGTTTGCTGGTTTTACAGCTGTGAAGAAGACAATAATCCAGAACTGGTTTACACCACACATGTGTGGAAAAACATATTGGATCCGTAGCCTCCTGCAAATATTGACTTGTGAATGTGCAACGGCACGAGTCGGTGGGGCTAGGCCTTCGACCATTGACGCTTGGCAGTGTTTTTTGTTTGATATACGTGAATATATAAAGGAGTGACTTTTTTTTTATTGTCCTTCCCTCTCTCCCTCCCTTTTGACTGGACTTTGAGATGTTGAGTATGTGTCTGTTGTTTTGTTTTGTTATATTTTGGATGCTATGTTGTGTTATGTGTGAAAAAAAAAAAATTGTTGATAATTTTTTTTTGGGTGAAAATCGAACCAGTGGACGAGGAGGAGTTTGAAAAAGTAGGTTTTCAACATAAATCAAAATGTCGGACAGGAATTTAGGCCCACAATGGCATAATTGGTATCTATGTAGTAGGCATGACCAAAGGAATATTTTGAGACCAGTTTCATTATAATTGGCTAATGCAATCAAAAATTATTAGCATTTTTGGAAATTTCATAATTAATGGTTAATGAATGCTTTACTACTCTTGAACAATAGGTGGCGCTGTTACCAAAATTACGTGGCCTGCTCAGTGTGAGGTGACAATGGCACATACAAAGTTTGGTGTAAATATGACAGAGCTTTGCAGAGATACAGCCTCAGATGCAGTTTGGCATCTTTCCAGCAAATTTGTTGATGCACTAAATGAAAACTGTTTTGTATATCGACACAAAATCCCTAACGTTTTCCAGATTGGTTTGAAGATTATCCGAGTCAAATTTGGTGAAAATCGGACTAACAGTCTAGGAGGAGTTAGAAAAAGTAGGTTTTCAAAATGAATCAAAATGGCGGGCAGGAACTTCAGCCAATTATGGCAAAATTGGTATCAATGTTCTCGGGATGATCCAAGGAATCGATCAACATCAGTCTCATTACAATAGGCTAACGTAAGCAAAAGTTATTAGCATTTTTACAAATTTCATTAGAACGTTTGACCACAAGGAGGCGCTGCCACAAAACTTTTTGAGTACTATCAGGGCATGGTGCTGAAAACACATACCGAGTTTAGTAACGATGCGTAAATAAATTAAATTAAAAATAAAATTGGGTATGGTTCTACTCGGCATGATCCACTGAATCTAAAGAGATCACAGAGAGTTTTGTGATTTTTGGCCAAACCATTCAGAAGTTAAGAGCAAAAATAGCCATTTTTCATATATCCTGACCACTAGGTGGCACAGCGCTGAAACACTGCAAGTAGTCTTAGGTCATGCTTCTTATAACACACACCAAGTTTGGTCTCAGTATGCCAAACTGTTGCGGAGATATAGCCTCACATCCATTTTTGTGTGCTTTTCGTTGAGTTCCTTTACGTGTTATTCAAGAACGGTTGGATGAATCAATTTGAATTCCATAACTTTTTGCCAGCATGGTCTGAAGATGATCTGAGCCAATTTTGGTGAAAATCAGACAAACCGTCTAAGATGAGTTCGAAAAAGTAGGTTTTTCGAATTAATAAGAATAGCGAAAAAAAATAAACCTTATGATTTTTGAATTTTGGTGTCCATTCGACTCAGCATGAGCCAAGGAATCAGAGAAAATAATAATAATTTTCCTTCTGTGCCTTATGGTTCAAAAGGTTTTTACCATAAAGACAAATGGTGGCGCTAGAGAGTTTGAGTTAGATACTCAACAAACAAACTTGCTATGGTTAAGAGACAAACTAGAAACAAACTTACTATGGTTAATGTTGGGACTGTCCTCAATCAGTGTGCCAAATTTCACAACTTTCCCACAAGCGGTTCTATGGGCTGCCATAGACTCAAGAGCGGAAGAAGAAGAAGAAGAAGAAGAAGAAGAAGAAGAAGAAGACCAACGGATACAATAGGTGACATTGCACCTTCGGTGCTTGGCCCCTAATAATACAATCCACAATAGAGTTTATGACTTTCCAATAGATGGAAAATAAATAAATAAACAAACAAACATTCAGATTCAGTATTCAGTATTATCAATTAATTAATTATTTATCAATTAAATGTTTTATGTATATAAACTTTGTTCAATGTTAATAACTGCGGAAGCACATCATCACAATATGTGAAAAGAGCTCATTAGAAGTACATATGTATTTTGTGATGTGTCAGTAGCTGAATCATAGATAAACTTTAAGTTAAATGCATAGTCTTACCGTTCTGCTGACAGTCAGCTGTTGTTCAGTAATCAACAGCAGATAAGGCACTGCACACCTTATATATGCTAAGACATGAGTGTGAAACCCTCTTTGTGTCATAAACCTGTTACACCTGAAGTCATTGTTGTGTTTTATGAAACGATGACTCACTTACAAAGAGAAACCAATATTAATCTTTGGTCGTCATATCATATGTCATTTATTTGTAATACACCAATACATTTGTTAAGTTGATATTTTAATCAGAAACAGTTATCAGCAAGCTTACACAGACGCACAAATAAATTCAAAAATATGTTAAAATGTATCAAACTCTCTGAAAGCATATAAACACAGTAATGTATTTACAGGGAATAAAAAAGGTAACACTTTACTTGAAGGGGTGTGCATAAGACTGACATGACACATGTCATGAATATGAAGGTTTTTTTTAGCATGTTTATGACAACTGTCATTAAGTGTCATTCACTCAGTTATGTCATTTTTAATGCAAAGATGACTTTATTTGACCTAACCCTACCCCTACCATTACCATTAACCCTAGCCCATAACAAAGACATCTCAAACAATGCCATATTTGCATTAAAAAAAGACATAACTGAGCAAATGACACTTAATGACAGTTGTCATAAACATGCATACAAAACCCTTCATATTCATGACATGTGTCATGTCAGTCTTATGCACACCCCTTCAAGTAAAGTGTAACGAAAAAAAGAAAGTCGAGGAGGTTGTTCCAGGAAGCAAAATTCAGAAAAGTAATTTAATTTCTCTGAAAATGAAAGTTAGGACACAATAATACCTGCTATATAAATGTGTCAGATTATTATACAATGCTCTGGTAGTTCCAATGATTGGATTAGAAAACAGACATCAGATAATCCCTAATAAATGAGCTAGTATATTAATTATTTAATCACACTAAATAACTGATGATTGCAGATGATTATGTATTTGCACACTTTGAAATTGTTCAAAGTGAAGGGCAACAGTTTACTTTTCTTTCCTGTGAAATGAAAGTTAACCGCACCTGATTCTAAGAAGTGAGATCTGCATCAATAATAGCAGCAAACTCTCAAATAATCTCATGCTGCTGAAATATTCTGACTGTGGTTTAGAGCAGGGGTCTTAAATGTTTTTCAGGGCAAGGACCTGTCAGGTTATGGACTCGTGGTTCTTTGTTTTTCCCCTGTCCTTCCTGAGTTTGCTTATTTGGTTATTTTCCTGTTCCAGTTAAGTTGATTTAATTATTACCTGCACCTGTTTTAGTTTCTTTTGATTAACTTCCATGTGTTTATAAGTCCTGAGTTCTCCCTGAGTTTTTGTCCGTCCACTCGTCTTTATGTTGTGTCTCCTGGATGTTAGTCTTTCTATTTTGATTTATTAAAACGAAAAGAAGTTGTTTATTTACCCGCTGTCTCCCGTGTCCTTCCCACTACACAACCCGTGACAGATGGACGGACCAAAACGGAGGACTGCTGAGGATGTGTTGTGGGGTTTGCCGCAGGCTGGTCGGAGGTTGGAACGGTATGTGGCAACCCGGTCTCCTCAATCTGCGTATAAAGAACACGATTATTTTAATTATTTCAGTGTTTCTGCATCACGTTAGATGAGGTAATGTGTTAAAATGCCAGCATATGCGTTCAGATGTTGTGAGTCAGTGGAACAGTGGGCTGCTTAGCACAGCTGGTAACCTGCCATTGACATTAGCCTAAGCTAACTTCTACTGTATGTTATAGACCTGTTTCCGTTTGAAATAAATAAATAAAACCGTTTTAATCATGTGGTGCCATGGGTCTTCAGCTTTTAGACATGGCGGATGACAGCACAACAAATCAATCAACCCAGCATTGCGTGATAATTGTGATCATGTACAAATCCATACATTTACCATATTTTTACCATAGTAACTGTTGCTCGACCATGTCATGTGTAGTCAATACACCGTAACTACAACATACCATGCCTCTCATCACTTTAACTGTAGTTTGACTGTGTTTTTTTTTTTTTTGTATGTATGGTAACCACAACACCTTTTCATGATTTTACCATGGTAAAGTAACTGTGTTTACTGTCTACTCTTTGTATGGGTTTACCACAGTAACCGTTGCTTTACTGTGGTATTTGTAGATAAAGCACAATAACCACAACACTGACTGAGTTTACCACAGTAAATGTAGTTTTACTGTGGTATTTGTAGATGAAGCACAATAACCACAAAACGTACTATGAGTTTACCACAGTAACCGTAGTTGAATACAATATAAATACAGTTGCTGATGTTAGTGAAAATTACACTAAAATGTTGCAATGACAGAATATTGCGCTAAATTACAAATTCAAATGTTACGAAAAATTTACAATGTTGATGTTGTAATACTGGTAGCACTAATATAACAATTTGATGTTATATTTTACAAAAAAGTAACAATTTTGAAATACGTTGATGGTTGTATTTATTTATTTTTATTTTTTGTCTCTTATAACATTGATAGGAACACTGAGATAAAAGATTTTGTATGCATAATAGTAACCCTAGAATGTGATCAAACTAGGGATGTCAACGATTAATCGATGATCGATTAATTGTCGATAAGAGACGTAATCGATAAAAGCTATCGATGGTCGATTAAGCAGTTTCATTTTGGGGTGTGTGCGGCTCGTGCGCAAAACACGTGCGAGCGGCTGTGAGTGACGGTGAAGGGGCTGGTTCTTACACGAAAATAATTATTTTAATATGATATAAACTTTAAAAGTACATTAAAACAGATACAGTTCAAAGTTATTTTGTATTGAAATGTAGTAATAAGTCATGTTCAATTATAATTTCCCTTGATAATAGTTCACTTCGCTTTGACAGGGCTGCGCACGCGAGCAGGACAGTATATTCATTCATACAACTTGTTAATTCGTTCCTACAACATATTAATTTGTGGCAGCTGTCCATGTTTCATTAATTTGTTCCCTAGAAAACCCATGATTTAACTTTAAATGCAGGAACAATTTAAGTCATAGTAACAAATTCTTAATTCATGGCCACAAAATCTTTAATTTCCCCCCACACACGTTTACCACAGTAAGAGATGTGAAAACAGTGATTAAAAGTGAACAACAATAAAATAAACCTACGAATCTAGAGGGTGAGACAGTGAGGATTTGGGAAAAGAAACAATAAATAATATTAAATTCGTGACATCCGGAAAAACAGAACACAAAGCCGCATATGACTTGATTTAAATGTATGCGCTCGAACAGCATGAATAAAAGCATGGTCGCGATATAACATTTGCCTGCTAACCAATTATTTATCTAATTAACAAAGCTTTGCACCTCACTTGTGTCATAATACTCACATTAAAATGTTTCAAATGGAAAAAGACAGAAAGAAAGAAAGACAGACAGAAAGACAGAAAGAAAGAAAGAGAGACAGAAAGAAAGAAAGGAAGAAAGACAGAAAGAAAGAAAGAAAGAAAGAAAGAAAGAAAGAAAGAAAGAAGGAAAGACAGAGAAAGAAAGAAAGAAAGACAGAAAGAAAGACAGAAAGAAAGAAAGAAAGAAAGAGAGAAAGAAAGACAGAAAGAAAGGAAGAAAGAAAGAAAGAAAGACAGAAAGAAAGAAAGAAAGAAAGAAAGAAAGAGAGAAAGAAAGACAGAAAGAAAGGAAGAAAGACAGAAAGAAAGAAAGAAAGAAAGAAAGAAAGAAAGAAGGAAAGACAGAGAAAGAAAGAAAGAAAGACGGAAAGAAAGAAAGAACGACAGAAAGAAAGAAAGACAGAAAGAAAGACAGAAAGAAAGAAAGAAAGAGAAAGAAAGAAAGAAAGACGGAAAGAAAGACAGAAAGAAAGAAAGAAAGAAAGAGAGAAAGAAAGACAGAAAGAAAGAAAGAAAGAAAGAAAGAAAGAAAGAAAGAAAGAAAGAAGGAAAGACAGAGAAAGAAAGAAAGAAAGAAAGAAAGGAAGAAAGACAGAAAGAAAGAAAGAAAGAAAGAAAGAAAGAAAGAAAGAAAGAAAGAAGGAAAGACAGAGAAAGAAAGAAAGAAAGACGGAAAGAAAGACAGAAAGAAAGAAAGAAAGAAAGAGAGAAAGAAAGACAGAAAGAAAGGAAGAAAGACAGAAAGAAAGAAAGAAAGAAAGAAAGAAAGAAAGAAGGAAAGACAGAGAAAGAAAGAAAGAAAGAAAGAAAGAAAGAAAGACGGAAAGAAAGACAGAAAGAAAGAGAGAAAGAAAGAAAGAAAGACAGAAAGAAAGACAGACAGAAAGACAGACAGAAAGACAGAAAGAAAGGAAGAAAGACAGAAAGAAAGAAAGAAAGAAAGAAAGAAAGAAAGAAAGAAAGAAGGAAAGACAGAGAAAGAAAGAAAGAAAGACGGAAAGAAAGACAGAAAGAAAGAAAGAAAGAAAGAAAGAGAGAAAGAAAGACAGAAAGAAAGGAAGAAAGACAGAAAGAAAGAAAGAAAGACAGAAAGAAAGAAAGAAAGAAAGAGAGAAAGAAAGACAGAAAGAAAGGAAGAAAGACAGAAAGAAAGAAAGAAAGAAAGAAAGAAAGAAAGAAAGAAAGAAAGAAAGAAGGAAAGACAGAGAAAGAAAGAAAGAAAGAAAGAAAGAAAGAAAGAAAGAAAGACGGAAAGAAAGACAGAAAGAAAGAGAGAAAGAAAGAAAGAAAGACAGAAAGAAAGACAGACAGAAAGACAGACAGAAAGACAGAAAGAAAGAAAGACAGACAGAAAGAGAGAAAGAAAGAAAGAAAGAAAGACAGAGAAAGAAAGAAAGAAAGAAAGAAAGAAAGAAAGACGGAAAGAAAGAGAGAAAGAAAGAAAGAAAGACAGAAAGAAAGACAGACAGAAAGAAAGACAGACAGAAAGACAGAAAGAAAGAAAGACAGACAGAAAGAGAGAAAGACAGAAAGACAGAAAGAAAGAAAGAAAGAAAGAAGGAAAGACAGAGAAAGAAAGAAAGAAAGAAAGAAAGACGGAAAGAAAGAGAGAAAGAAAGAAAGAAAGACAGAAAGAAAGACAGACAGAAAGACAGACAGAAAGAAAGACAGACAGAAAGAGAGAAAGACAGAAAGACAGAAAGAAAGAAAGAAAGAAAGAAAGAAAGAAAGACAGACAGACAGACAGACAGACAGACAGAAAGAAAGACAGACAGAAAGACAGACAGAAAGAAAGAAATACAGACAGAAAGAAAGACAGACAGAAAGAAAGAAAGAAAGAAAGAAAGAAAGAAAGAAAGAAAGAAAGAAAGACAGACAGACAGACAGACAGACAGACAGACAGACAGAAAGAAAGACAGACAGAAAGACAGACAGAAAGAAAGAAATACAGACAGAAAGAAAGACAGACAGAAAGAAAGAAAGACAGAAAGAAAGACAGACAGAAAGACAGACAGAAAGACAGAAAGAAAGAAAGACAGACAGAAAGAGAGAAAGAAAGAAAGAAAGAAAGAAAGACAGAAAGAGAGACAGAAAGACAGAAAGACAGAAAGAAAGAAAGACAGAAAGAAAGAAAGAAAGACAGAAAGAAAGAAAGAAAGACAGAAAGAAAGAAAGAAAGACAGAAAGACAGAAAGAAAGAAAGACAGAAAGAAAGAAAGAAAGACAGAAAGAAAGAAAGAAAGAAAGAAAGACAGAAAGAAAGAAAGAAAGAAAGAAAGAAAGAAAGACAGAAAGAAAGAAAGAAAGAAAGAAAGAAAGAAAGACAGAAAGAAAGACAGAAAGAAAGAAAGACAGAAAGAAAGAAAGAAAGACAGAAAGACAGAAAGAAAGAAAGACAGAAAGAAAGAAAGAAAGAAAGACAGAAAGAAAGAAAGAAAGAAAGAAAGAAAGAAAGACAGAAAGAAAGAAAGAAAGAAAGAAAGAAAGAAAGAAAGAAAGAAAGACAGAAAGAAAGAAAGAAAGACAGAAAGAAAGAAAGAAAGAAAGACAGAAAGAAAGAAAGAAAGAAAGAAAGAAAGAAAGACAGAAAGAAAGAAAGAAAGAAAGAAAGACAGAAAGAAAGAAAGAAAGAAAGAAAGACAGAAAGACAGAAAGAAAGAAAGAAAGAAAGAAAGACAGAAAGACAGAAAGAAAGAAAGACAGAAAGAAAGAAAGAAAGACAGAAAGAAAGAAAGAAAGAAAGAAAGAAAGACAGAAAGAAAGAAAGAAAGAAAGACAGAAAGAAAGAAAGAAAGA
Source organism: Aspiorhynchus laticeps (assembly GCA_023376895.1). Taxonomy (NCBI): domain Eukaryota; kingdom Metazoa; phylum Chordata; class Actinopteri; order Cypriniformes; family Cyprinidae; genus Aspiorhynchus; species Aspiorhynchus laticeps. Next base: position 59,808,862 of record CM041795.1, read on the forward strand.
AAGAAAGAAAGACAGAAAGACAGAAAGAAAGAAAGACAGAAAGAAAGAAAGAAAGACAGAAAGAAAGAAAGAAAGAAAGAAAGAAAGACAGAAAGAAAGAAAGAAAGAAAGAAAGAAAGACAGAAAGAAAGAAAGAAAGAAAGAAAGACAGAAAGAAAGAAAGAAAGAAAGAAAGACAGAAAGAAAGAAAGAAAGAAAGAAAGAAAGACAGAAAGAAAGAAAGAAAGAAAGAAAGAAAGACAGAAAGAAAGAAAGAAAGAAAGAAAGAAAGTCTCTCGAAGCCTCCAGATGTTTGTGCTTCAAGCCGCCCGAAACAGCAGCTGTATGAAACACTGCACACAACCTTCACTGAAGATCATGTCATTATATTCACTCTCAGACTGTTTCTGAAACACACAGAGGATGATTTTAATCTGTTATCAACTTTTACTCTTAAACAAGGCATTAGATTCACACGCGGCTGTGTTCAGTGACTGATGCTCGCCTCGAGTTTGATCTGATCGGAGCAACACAAACATTTCCTCGCCGCGTATTTTAGTCTCCACAGAAAGACCAGAACCTCTGCTTGGTGTTCACTGTGTTTCTACTGCGATAAACTATTTTATCACTCGAGTTTTGTTCTTAAATGTAGGAGAAGAAAACACAAGCGCGAGCGGCTCGCGGAGGCGCGCAGACACCGAGCGGCGGGTTGAGTCTGTAAGGTTCTCATGTGTTGTTTAAGAGCGCAGCGGCGCTCGAGCGACTCTCATTGAACTCAGTGTTTGAAAGACTGTAAATCCGCTCCGAGAAATGGCAGAAACCGCTCCAGCTGCTGCCGCTCTGCCGGCCAAAGCGCCCAAGAAGAAGTCCGCCGCCAAAGCCAAGAAAGCAGGTCCAGGCGCCGCTGAGCTGATCGTCAAAGCCGTGTCCGCGTCCAAGGAGAGGAGCGGCGTGTCCCTCGCCGCGCTGAAGAAAGCTCTCGCCGCCGGCGGCTACGACGTGGAGAAGAACAACTCCCGCGTCAAGCTCGCCATCAAGAGCCTGGTGACTAAAGGCACCCTGCTGCAGGTCAAAGGGACCGGCGCCTCCGGCTCCTTCAAGATCAGCAAGAAGCAAGCCGAGACCAAGAAGAGAGCGGCTCCTAAAGCCAAGAAACCCGCTGCTGCCAAGAAGCCCGCCGCTAAGAAATCACCCAAGAAGAAGAAACCCGCCGCAGCCGCTAAGAAGACGACGAAGAGCCCCAAGAAGACGACGAAGAGCCCCAAGAAGGCGACGAAGAGCCCCAAGAAGACGACGAAGAGCCCCAAGAAAGCAGCCAAGAGCCCCAAAAAGACCAAGACTGCCAAACCCAAGACAGCAAAGCCTAAAGCTGCTAAACCTAAAGCTGCAAAGCCTAAAAGAGCAGCTCCCAAGAAGAGATAAATCTGCTGTTTTATTCCCCAACGGCTCTTTTAAGAGCCACACACTGAATCTACAGAAAGAGCAAAAGACCTGCATTTAGACTCTTAGTGGAAGTAAATTATTATTTAGATTGTATATGAGTTTACCTCGACTCACAATGTTTCACATATTGACTGCATTTAGTAAAGCTGTTATTCACATGTATTATTATGAACATATCGAATGGATCATCGATCTACATTTAGTTTAAAAACAATGTGACCCTGGAGCACAGAATCAGTCTTTAAGTCGCTCAGGTATATTTGTAGCAATAGACAACAATACATTGTATGCGTCAAAATTATACATTTTTATTTTATGCCAAAAATCATTAGGATATTAAGATCATGGTCCGTGACGATATTTAGTAAATTTTCTACCGTAAATATATAAAAACTTATTTTCTGATTAGTAATATGCATTGCTAAGAACTTCATTTGAACAACTTTAAAGATGATTTTCTCAATATTTTGATTGTTTTGCTCCCTCAGATTCCAGATTTACAAATAGTTGTATCTCGACCAAATATTGTTATATCATAACAAACCATACATCAATGGAAAGATGATTTATTCAGATGTATACATCTCAGTTTAAAAACATGGACCCTTATCAAGTCAAGTCTGCTTTATTGTCAATTCTTCCACATGTACAGCACATACATACAGAGAACTGAAATTACGTTACTCTCAGACCCTTGGTGCAGACAGTTAACATTAAACACTGACAGTGTTAACAGATAAATACAGTTTAAACATATGTACATACAAACTATACAGATATACAAATGAGGACATTGTAGAAAAATAAAAAGAGATAGATAAAGTGGCATAAGGCACATTGCAGATAGAGTGCAAACCATTTAAATAAAACAAAACTGCAGATATGTGTGTAGTGCAAAAAATAACAGTCTTTAATCAGACTGTCAGAAGAGTTTACAGTCACTGCTGCACAAAGTGACTTATGACTGTTATTTTTGGGCCAGGGTCACATATTTATTAATGTTTTGCATTGATATATTTTAAAAAAAAACTTATTCAACACCCCATCACAATTTCTTGAATGTTTTCTGTCATGTGTTTAGTCTAAATGCAGCACAATCAGCTGTGGAGGCGTGGCTTTGGCGGGGTGTGTTGGAGGGAAGTTCAGTGATTGGTTTAAAATCTTACAGGTCTCTAAACCAATGGGCGACTGGCTCGCTCGCTTAAAAACAGAGTAGAACGCGCTTTTTCATCATTTCTGTTTTACTGTAAAAGACGTGTTATATCTGACAATGAGCGGCAGAGGAAAAACCGGCGGCAAAGCTCGAGCGAAGGCCAAGACTCGCTCGTCCAGGGCAGGGCTGCAGTTCCCCGTCGGTCGTGTTCACAGGCTTCTCCGCAAAGGTAACTACGCAGGGCGCGTCGGTGCCGGTGCTCCCGTCTATCTGGCGGCTGTGCTCGAGTATCTCACCGCTGAGATCCTGGAGCTGGCTGGAAACGCCGCGAGGGACAACAAGAAGAGCCGCATCATTCCCCGTCACCTGCAGCTGGCGGTGCGCAACGACGAGGAGCTGAACAAACTCCTGGGCGGAGTGACCATCGCTCAGGGCGGCGTGCTGCCCAACATCCAGGCCGTGCTGCTGCCCAAGAAGAGCGAGAAACCCGCCAAAGCCAAGTAACCCGAGTCCGGTCTGCTGCTCCAACACAAAGCTCTTTTCAGAGCCACACACTTCATCTGAGAGAGAGATTTTCTTTCTTTTCATCAGTAGCGACGAGCCATAAACGCATATGATCAAATAGACTTTATTAACTGAATTCAAACTTTATGGTTTGTTGCAGATGTAATCATAACAGCAGCGATCTGTTGAGGGAGGTTATGAATGAGTGATAGAGAATCAATATGTAGGTTTATACAGATGTAGCGTAGATGTACTGTAACTAAGTAAAAACAGTAGTATGTTCACATTGCATCTATAATTGCCTCGTGTGGCATGATGAATTTATATATGTATATGTGTGTAATTCATCATGCCACATGTCCATTTTTCTCTCCCTAATCTTTACAGAAATATTATACTCGAAAAACACTAAGGCTGCAATTTCTTTATATTTTAAAATGAAGCAATATGTTATTTGAACAAATACACCTTCTTGAGACATTAATGTGGTAATTTGTTTTTTTAGTGAATTATAATAAACCCCACAGCCATGTACAGAGGGAACGTGCTTTATTTTGAGTCAAAAACAGGTTTTTCTACCATTTGAAGTAAAATATTGTATTCATAACTATCAAATATGATGTAAATGGCATTAAAAAAAGAAACTAAATGTTTCCGTTTAACAAAAAATAATTTATTTTGAAATAATCACACAGATGACTTCAGTTGATGTTCTTCATATTTTCTGAAAATCTGTGAAGAAAGGCTCATAAGTCCACGGTCTCTGTTCAGTTATCAGAAATGGTGTCATTTATCTCATGATTTCATATGAAGCTTTTAGCTGAAGTATGACCTGCTTTATTATTAGGGAATTGTAAAAAAAAATCCTAGAATACAAATGAATTAAACTACTTAATTTAGTGCGTATACCATGATTGACAACATGTGGTTTGATATCTTCTGAATAACAGCAGTGAAGATCAGTATATCAGGTCTTATGTGTGTCTGGTGATTCAGTGTCACTGCTGTTACTGTGCTTTTCTGTCACATTAAATACAAACCGATTCCAAAAAAGTTGGGACACTGTACAAATTGTGAATAAAAACAGAATGCAATGATGAGGAAGTTTCAAATTTCAATATTTTATTCAGAATACAACATAGAAGACATATCAAATGTTTAAACTGAGAAAATGTAACATTTTAAGGGAAAAATAAGTTGATTTGAAATTTCATGGCATCAACACATCTCAAAAAAGTTGGGACAAGGCCATGTTTACCACTGTGTGGCATCCCCTCTTCTTTTTATAACAGTCTGCAAACGTCTGGGGACTGAGGAGACAAGTTGCTCAAGTTTAGGAATAGGAATGTTGTCCCCTTCTTGTCTAATACAGGCTTCTAGTTGCTCAACTGTCTTAGGTCTTCTTTGTCACATCTTCCTCTTTATGATGCGCCAAATGTTTTCTATGGGTGAAAGATCTGGACTGCAGGCTGGCCATTTCAGTACCCGGATCCTTCTTCTACGCAGCCATGATGTTGTAATTGATGCAGTATGTGGTCTGGCATTGTCATGTTGGAAAATGCAAGGTCTTCCCTGAAAGACACGACGTCTGGATGGGCGCATATGTTGTTCTAGAACTTGGATATACCTTTCAGCACTGATGGTGCCTTTCCAGATGTGTAAGCTGTCCATGCCACACGCACTCATGCAACCCCATACCATCAGAGATGCAGGCTTCTGAACTGAGCGCTGATAACAACTTGGGTTGTCCTTGTCCTCTTTAGTCCGGATGACATGGCGTCCCAGTTTTCCAAAAAGAACTTCAAATTTTGATTCGTCTGACCACAGAACAGTTTTCCACTTTGCCACAGTCCATTTTAAATGAGCCTTGGCCCAGAGAAAACGCCTGCACTTCTGGATCATGTTTAGATATGCCTTCTTGTTTGACCTATAGAGTTTTAGCCGGCAACGGCGAATGGCACGGTGGATTGTGTTCACCGACAATGTTTTCTGGAAGTATTCCTGAGCCCATGTTGTGATTTCCATTACTGTAGCATCCCTGTATGTGATGCAGTGCCGTCTAAGGGCCCGAAGATCATGGGCATCCAGTATGGTTTTCCGGCCTTGACCCTTGCGCACAGAGATTGTTCCAGATTCTCTGAATCTTTGGATGATATTATGCACTGTAGATGATGATAACTTCAAACTCTTTGCAATTTTTCTCTGAGAAACTCCTTTCTGATATTGCTCCACTATTTTTCGCCACAGCATTGGGGGAATTGGTGATCCTCTTCCCATCTTGACTTCTGAGAGACACTGCCACTCTGAGAGGCTCTTTTTATACCCAATCATGTTGCCAATTGACCTAATAAGTTGCAAATAGGTCCTCCAGCTGTTCCTTATATGTACATTTAACTTTTCCGGCCTCTTATTGCTACCTGTCCCAACTTTTTTGGAATGTGTAGCTCTCATTAAATCCAAAATGAGCCAATATTTGGCATTACATTTCAAAATGTCTCACTTTCAACATTTGATATGTTATCTATATTCTATTGTGAATAAAATATAAGTTTATGAGATTTGTAAATTATTGCATTCCTTTTTTATTCACAATTTATACAGTGTCACAACTTTTTTGGAATCGTGACGCATCCGCAGAGAGCGCGCTTAAACCCGCCGCTGCGGCGTGACGCATCCGCGGAGAGCGCGCTTAAACCCGCCGCTGCAGCGTGACGCATCCGCGGAGAGCGCGCTTAAACCCGCCGCTGCGGCGTGACGCCCCAAAGGCTCTTTTAAGAGCCACCAACGCTGCACTGAACGAGATGCTTTCCACTGTAACTAAAGCTAGATATATAACTTACTGCAATTCAATTGCGCTCACGCGTTAAATGAATGTAATCTGGGTCTTTATTTTGTGCTTTTGATATATATATATCTATACGTGACTTTCCCCCACTTTCACTTTTTTAATTTTTTTTATTTTTTTATGAAATATCAAATGGATAAACTGCAGATTTATTTTCACAGCCGCCTTTGATTACATTTGCCAAGGGTGTGTATTGAGCACAACTGTATACACACAAGCAGAAGAAACAACATAATACATAACATACATAAGTCGCTTTGGTTAAAAGCGTCTGTCAAATGCATACATGTAAATATGTAAATATTATGTTGATGTGATCTAATAAATCACATTTGTCAAGTTAATTTTATAAAACATGCATTTCAATGCGAAACAAAGGACAGACAACATTTGATCAGGATTAAACCAGTGTTTCCTGCTGGATCTATCAGGAGGGGGAGGGGCTGCGCACGTGACGCGGAGCTGGTTTCAGTTAGGTCCTGTAAGCAAATGTAAAAAGCCTCTCTGGAGTTCTCACCACACATTAGTTTTGTTTCATCGCTAGACTGTAACAGAAAGCATCTTCATCATGTCTGGAAGAGGCAAAGGCGGGAAAGGACTCGGGAAAGGAGGCGCTAAGTCACCGTAAAGTGCTGCGCGATAACATCCAGGGAATCACCAAACCCGCCATTCGGCGTCTCGCGCGCCGCGGCGGCGTCAAGCGCATCTCCGGTCTGATCTACGAGGAGACCCGCGGGGTGTTGAAGGTGTTCCTGGAGAACGTTATCCGCGATGCCGTCACCTACACCGAGCACGCCAAGAGAAAGACCGTCACCGCCATGGACGTTGTGTACGCGCTCAAACGACAGGGACGCACCTTGTACGGCTTCGGAGGATAAACGCCTTCAATCAGGAGAACAAACCCAACGCTCTTTTAAGAGCCACACACACTCTCACATGAAGAGATAATGTTTGAAGTAATGTTCTATAGTTTAGGTAGAAATACAAATGTTTTAGTTAGTTTCCGAGAATATACGTTTTTTCATAACATTGAGCCAAAAACTGATTCTTATATTTAAGTTTTAAAAATTGCTCATATCTGAAAACATTCCTGGCAATAAAGCTCTTTCTGATTTTGATACTAATGCTGCGTTCAAGTCCTCCTCGGACGTTCGTACTTACCAGTAGACGAGTCGTAATTACGACATCGGGTGCGTTCAAGTCACTTTGGTCGGAACAAGATGGCGATTTAACTTTTCTACATAAAATTCAATTATTTTCTACAACTCTACATCTATAAAATGATGAGTGAAGAATGTGCATCATTGTTTTCTTTTTTTCTGTTTTTATTTCATTTATGAAGGTGATGTAAACTGAATAATTATATATTCTATTATAATTATACAATAATATCATATTTTGTATGTTACTTATATAGTTTTATTGTACATTACAAAAAATAATAATTTTATTCATTTCAACAACTTTACCGATGCTGCATATCTTTAGTCTTTGGCTGCTTCCATTGCATCCGACACGTTTTTTCACTGACACGCCCACAACTCGGAAACTCGGGGCTTAAAGAAAATTTCGAGTTTCCCACTCGTAACAACGACTTTGTGGTGGCGTTCATGTGTGTTCAACTCGTAAATACGATGTATCCGACATGACTTGAACGCACCATGATTCTCAACGTTGGAGCTCGTATATAGTTATGGTTTTCTTCAGATCCACAATAAAAGCATGTCTTTTTGTCTTATACGGCGTTTTGATTCGCTTTTTTTAGCTGGTTCTATGAATTTAAGTAATTTATTTAAAACAATCAGCAGTGATACTTAAGTTAGAGCAGAAGTAAAATTGGCGGGACAGCAGAGGAAAAGTAAATATTATTGCTGCCTTTTCTCCAAATTCTTTCAATTGGTTTATAAGGGATTAAAAATACGCTGAAATATATTTGGGGCCATTTTTTTTTCTTGTATGGAATATGACAAACAAAAAGAGCGGGAATTAAAACAAAGAAATGTGGACTGATGCCGTTCAAACATGGAGCGGTGGGCGGGGCTATCATTTCATCGCCTGTGATTGGCCCTCGTTCCGCTGGTGAGAAGTCGAGTTATCCAATCACAGTCGAGTTTCTGGGTGTGGTCTGTGGAAACACGCAATCAGAAGGCTCCTCATCTCTGTGTAAATTAGCATAGGTCAGTGAATAAACGTCTCTGTCCGGCTCTTTCTAATCATTGACTCGTCAGCATCATCATGCCTGAACCAGCGAAGTCCGCGCCTAAGAAGGGCTCCAAGAAGGCCGTCACAAAGACCGCGGGGAAGGGAGGAAAGAAGCGCAGAAAGACCAGGAAGGAGAGCTACGCTATCTACATCTACAAGGTGATGAAGCAGGTTCATCCCGACACCGGGATCTCTTCCAAGGCGATGGGGATCATGAACTCTTTCGTCAACGACATCTTCGAGCGCATCGCCGGTGAAGCGTCTCGTCTCGCTCACTACAACAAGCGCTCCACCATCACTTCCAGAGAGATCCAGACCGCCGTGCGTCTGCTGCTGCCCGGGGAGCTGGCCAAACACGCCGTGTCTGAGGGCACCAAGGCCGTCACCAAGTACACCAGCGCCAAGTAGAGCAGCCTGAGACCGAGACCCCCCAAAGGCTCTTTTAAGAGCCACACATATACTCGATTACAGAGCGCGTGCTGTGTAGTTTTCTTAATTTTTATAATCGGTGCAAGAATCTGCTTGACAATTAACACCCATGTAAATCAAAATACGAATTCACACTGGTACAGTAGAGTGGCTTTTTTTGTTTTTTTTTTCAGCATATATGTATGTAAAGTTATAGACTAGCATATAAGATCTGTAAAGTTACAAAGACTAAAGTATCAAATCCAGAGGTATTATTTATCAAAGTTAAGACTCGTCCATGCCCTCCTAAAACGGCTCGTTCAAACACGCCCCACATGTGTACGTCCCTGTGAAAAAACGATCTGCTTAACACCACCCAAATGTATTCTCAAAGAAAGAAGGTGCAACTTTTATTCGCTGTAGTCTTGTTGTCGAGGAGACGCTTTGTGTTTCCAAATATGGTAAGGGACGTAACGAGGTATTCGGCCAATCACAACGCACTGGATAGCTGGCCAATCAGAGCACACCGCGCTTTTCAGAATGATGAGCTTTGTAAAAATCGACGTGTTTCTAAAGGAGGGGCAGAGAGGAGCAGCAATAATGTATGGTATGTGGAAAATAATAGGTGTGTTCGCCATGAAGACCGATCGGCGGCTGACTTGAAGCAGTGCATGCCGGTTAGAAAATTTGTCCGACTTGAACCGACGCCACGTTACAGTCACGTGTGGCATCAAAATACCACGATAGTGTTTCGAGAGCAGCTGGCTCACTCAGCCGCCGCAGTTTCTCCAGAGCGACTGCAGGAGCGCTGATGACGTCACAACTGTTTCACGATTGGCCAAATTCACCACATGACCACAATGACGTGTGTTTCTAACATCTTCAAATCCAATACTGCTCACAAACCTTATTTTACTTGGAAAATATCACATTCGTGTGAAAAAATGGACTAAAGCTAAGCCAAACTTTGAACATTTTATAAAAGAGATGAAAAAATATGGTACTACATTAGATAAAATTAAGAACAAAAAAGCAAGAAAGACCTATGAAGCTTCTTGTTACTTTAACCTGTTAACATGCACCAGGACGCCGGTGTCCTGACATTTTATCCCCGTCAGATTTTCCTACCGGGGCTTACTGCGCATGCGCACATCAATATTTCGTACTTTTTCTCAGGCTGAACAACTATATTTAATGCATCTTTATAATTTATATAATATTTATATTTACTGTAAGGGGTAGGTGTAAGGTTGGAGTAGGTGTAGACGTTAATAAAACACAATCTAATAGGTAGAAAAAAATATTTATTGTTGGTTTCCGGTAGCTGTATCCCTTCTAGCCACAACCGCGAATATAACACATAATTACTGTATTTGCATTACTGTAAGGGTAGGTTTAGGGTTGTGGTATGTGTAGACATTAATACATCATAATTTAACCGGTAGCATTTTTCATTGTCGAATTGTACTACCTACTGTTTTAATGGGATGTAGGAAAATCTGACAGGGTAGCACAAATCGACAGAACACCGGCGCACAGAAAGCTCTTTGTTTGCACATGTCATTGTTTTCAAATCGATAAAATCAACCTGGACAAAATTAATCTTGACAAACTATATATCATTTTGAAGGTCTAAGCCTCAAGCATCGACGACAGATCGCTGTTTTTCGATAGAAAGCTTATACGGAATGTATTTGCTAAATTTGTGTAAGCAGTACACATCAAAACATGTATAAAAAAACCGCAGTACATACCAGATTCATCCTGATAACGACTCTCAAACGTATCCACTGCTGTAAATCCCGGTTTAGTTTGAAAGATAAGGATCCACGGAACAACATCCCAAAGAGCACTTTTAGTCCAAAGAAACAACAACGTTGTAATTTGGATCGTTATTCATTTGTTTACGTCTCATCTCTTGAGGGAGAGTTATTGTTTGTGTCCGTTATGGAACAAATTACGCTCAAAAACAGCGTCTTGGTGGTAAAAAAAACAGCACGATTTTGTAGCAGGCAATGTCCCAAACAGACTGAAATCATCCAAAAAAAAAAAGTCAAAGATACACGGAAGATTGTTTATTTGAATTCTGGCGCTCCCTCGCGACGGCGCGTGACGCACGCTGTGACGCACCTGTCATCTGATGGGGCGTAACTTAGCGATCTTTTTAGCACAAATAAACCTTTCTTTTTTTTTCTTCTTCAACATTTTTCATATATGTTTGCGTGTTTTGTGGGGAATTGCCTGTATCTGTATGATTAACATCTGTATGGCTGATAATCAGCATGTAATTACTGACTGTTCACAGATATCAGTGTGAATGCAGTCTATATAAAAGGCCGTTATAATGTGATTATTGACTATATTGGGCGGCCATCTGTATGATTAGCATCTGTATGAATGATCGTCAGCAAGTGATTACTAATGTATGAGCAGGAGCATCTCTATGTCAGGAAATCAGAGTATGTACTTAAGTTATTTTTTTATTATTATTGTTTTTTTTCATCACTCAAAAATTATTCTTATTGTATTTTTCTAGTGCTCAAATAAATCAACAAACAAAAAATAAATCAACAAACGATGTCTAAGATTCTGTCTACTGTTTTATAATTGAAAAACTGCAGTGGCATGTATAAAGACTAAATAGTTTGTAGTAGAACCCTTCAATAATTTGGTAAATATTTTTCCTCAAACAGAGGGGGGAGGGGGACTAGAAAAATGGCTGCATGAATCTCATTTTTCATGGTATCTTCTTCAGATTTGAAATATAAACTCATGAGACATGTGACTTTCAACCCATTACTTTTCTGGATTTCTCCAGGACTGATTTCATGTATTTTTATATGAAATAAAAAAAAAATCAGTGTGGTACAATTTTTATCAAGGCACTTCAGTGTCTATAACTTTTTATATTTTTGAGCATTATCAACTCTGGATGATGGATAGTAAAGCCCGAAGGGTCTTCTTTCCAAAGACACCAAAATTGTGTGTGTGTGGCACACTGACGTCAGGAGCTGTTACCAATTTAAGTTAGTTAGTCATTTTCAGCTGTGATTCCCAATATGGTTTAACAGGTTAAAATAAAAATATTTTGTGACAAAACCATTCAGAAGTTTGCAATTCAATGGGTCAGTATTTTTTCTTCTTTTTTTAAAAAAAATAAATTAATACTTTTATTAATAAGCATGTGTTAAGTTGATGCTTAAAATTCAGCTATGACTGAAAGAAATATATTTTTTAAAGTATGGTAAAAAATAGAAAAACCTTATTTTATTTTATTAATTTAAGTTTCACAATATTTTAGTTCTTCCTGTATTTCTGATCGAATAAATGCAGACTTGATGATCATAAGTGACTTCTTTCAAAAACATTAAAAATAGTAATGTCTAAACTTTTGACTGGTAAAACTATACAGAGTTTAAAATTAAATGTATAAATAAAAAGGTTAGGAATCATATTTGTTTCAAGTGCTTTTTATTGGGGGTGGGGGGGCCTCCAAATGTCTAGAACCGGCCCTGAACAACACTTTGTATTTTTAAGGCTTCAAAGATAGAATTTGGAGGACATCTGCTTTACTTATATTAATGCCTAAATGTGTAAATTAGTTAAAAATAAGTAAACGGATTTATTGTTTATTTTGGCAAATCTGCTTCTTCCACACAGAAATTCATGTTCAGTGAAGCTCCTCACAACAATCACACATTCAGTAATTCAGCAGTAAATGCTGGAATATTCCCATCAGTTCACAAGTGAAGACGAGCATCAGAGCATCAGGAAGAGCTGAAATCTGCAAAGACTGAGTTTATTAAAGAGGACAGAGAGAAGATGAGAGATCCAGAACCCTGCAGAATCAAACACACTGAAGATACTCAACAACAAACAGGTTGCTGTTTATTTTTCTTTCTTTATTAATAATGCTGACAGTTATAAAGCTTCAAGTAGTTGTAGATTGTTTGTGTTGTAATTGGATAAGTCTTTAGAGTTCTGCAGTAATATAGCTAAATAATCAAATAATAAGGGACACTTTCTGTAAACTGGGTACTTTTTTTCAACAAAAAATATTTATGTTAGATAACTGTGTAGTTGATCAAACATATTTAATAATTCTCTCTATAGAAACATGGGATTTGTGCCTATAATGTTTTAAAAATCATAATTTGGACATCAATGTACCTCATTCATCGATGAATGAAAAAGTTGCAGAGATGTATATATAAAATGTACTAGATGTATTTATAAAACTGCATCAAAATGATTAAAATGTTGTATAGCAATTGTCTACTTTCTGCTGCTACATCAGAGTTCACGTTTGTCTTTCCACTAGTGCTGTCAAACGATTAATCGCGATTAATCATTAATATATGAGTGTGTACTGTGTATACTTATGTATATATAAATACAAACACATGCATGTATATATTAGAAAAATGTTATGTTTATATATCAAATATATTTATATATAATATAAATATATAAATGTATATACATGTAAATATTTTAAAAAATACTGTATGTATGTGTTTATATATAAAAAATAAATAAACACAGTACACACATATATTATGTAAACAAAAACTTTTATTTTGGATGCGATTAATCGAGATTAATCGTTTGACAGCCCTACTTTACATATTTATTTTTTTATGTGATGATGAAAATAAACCATTTTTACTTTTATTTCAGAGTTGATTGAAGAAAATGAGGAGAATGAAGAATTGAGTGAAGGATCTGGAAAAAAAACCTTTGAGTTGCTCTCAAACTCAGAAAGTTTTAAAGAAAAGAAGAGCCAGGAAATCTTTCACCTGCACTCAGTGTGGAAAGAGATTGACAAACAAACATAATCTTGAGCGTCACATGAGAATTCATACTGGAGAGAAACCTTACACTTGTGATCAATGCGGGAAAACATTTTTGAGAGCTTCAGTCCTGAAGAAACACCTGAGAGTTCATACAAAGGAGAAGCCATATTCATGTAATTTGTGTGGAAATAGTGTTCACATCTACAAAGTTTGAAAGTACATCAGAAAATACACACTGGTGTGAGAGAGTACATGTGCTTTGAGTGTGAGAAGACTTTTACTACAGCGGACTGTTTAAAACTGCATGAGAGGATTCACACTGGAGAAAAACCTTACAAGTGTTCACACTGTGACAAGAGATTCAGCCAGTCATCACATCTGAAAACACATGAGAGTTCATACTGGAGAGAAACCATTCACTTGTGATCAGTGCGGGAAGAGTTTCTCACAATCATCAAACCTTAAGCATCTCATGAACATCCACACTAGAGAGAAACTGTTCACATGTGATCAATGCGGAAAGAGTTTTAGACAAAAAGGACCATTTATGGCACATATGAGAGTTCACACTGGAGAGAAACCTTATCACTGCACTGCATGTTTGAAGTGTTTCAATAATTCATCTGCTGTACACAGACATATAAAAAACAATCACAGTAAGTAGATCATCTACAGATCTTTCGTATGGGATTAACTTAAAGAAAGAGGAGAAAACCATTGCAAAACATGCAGTGTATTAAAAACGAAGTCAAACATTTTGCATGCAATTATTTATTTTTTCAGTTTCAAAGACATTTTATTCCATTTCAATTTATATTTTTATACGTTTCTTGAAAAATTACATTCATTTTAATCGGCACAAAGTTAATCCCATACTTTCGGGTCTGATGCTTCATCCTCACCAAATGTGACACAATAATGCATCAAGCAATATAATATCATCTGGATAAATCTGTCATAACAAGCGACATGACAAAGAAACATTTCACAGTGAATAAAGTTCATCTTTAAAACCAGCAGATTCAGATCAACTCAAAGATGGAGTTCCTCCACAAAGAACAATGTCAGAAAGTTTAATTATTGTATATAATGTTGCTTCATGATATAAACAACATTATTGTGCTTTCTTATGAGTTTCATATATTCAGTTGTCTTATAATGCATATGTGTCACTTGTAGTTTGTTACTCTTTCATGAAGGAAAGTAATAGTTTTTACAAACTGTTCTTGTTCAGGAAGGTGAAGAAGAGACTGTAACACTTTTAAGAGAGACTGAGATTTATTTTGTATTTTGTTCTTCATTGTGTAAGGCCTCTGCAGAACAGATCCAACAAAAAGCTGCAGAATAAACACATTCCCAAAACAGGATCTAAAGATTCCCCCACACAGCCATCACGAGGTGGTAAAACTGACAACACCCTCATTGTCTGGATTAGTTTACTTAGAGAGTCGGACTTGTAACCCAAAGGTGAGATCCTTGAGCAAGGCACTGAACCCCCAAATGCTCCCCAGGTGCTGCCCACTGCTCCAGGTGTGTGTTCATGGTGTGTGTGTTCAATACTCACTGCTGTGTGTTCAGCAGATCCTTTGCCAAAAAGGTTAGGAAAGAAAAAAACACAGACATGTTTAAACTGTATTACAAGCCAAACAATTGTGAAAGTAATTTACTGAAACTCTGGAATTTTCCATAATAAAAGGCCCCCAAAAAAGTTAATCTTACTGCATGCACCCGAAGTGTGAAAAGTGACATTAAAAATGCAAGTTTTCTTCTTTTTCTTTTTTTAAATTTTTGAGTAGACATTCAGAAACAGGACCAATTCAACAGATTGAAAGTGATAATGTCTCAGTTTTACTGGAATCCATCTGTTTGTTGTCTTCCTCGGGAGAAGAAAAATGTCAATTATAATCATGACAACACTGGGTGAAACTGTTGAAGTGTCTCGAGTCAGATATGATTGTGTAATTCTTACCTGTAAGAAGAAGTGATGGTGTTAAAACTAAAATGCTCCTGCAGTAATCTGAAAGTGAAAATCACAGTAAAGCACATGTTGATGCAGGACTTCAGCAATCATCATTTTACTTGAACACAAATCTACAGTTGGCCACAAACGGGCAAAATGTTTACACCTCACCGGAAGTGGTGTTTCGTTCTTTCTGTATCTATCTTCTGTGTTTTGTGCTCTCCAGATTCTGAGAAAGAGTTCAATGGTGCCTGGGGAAAAAGAGAGAGAGAGAGAGAGAGAGAGAGGGGGGGGGGGGGGGGGGGGGTTGAGCTTCCTGACAGCCTGATGTATGAAGCTGTCCTTCAGTCTGCTGGATTTAACTAATTTAACTAATTTATTGATGTTTGCTGATGTTCGTTTGCTTTGTTTTTAGATTTGTTTTTATAAAATTGTACAAGTAAACCCCATACAGGTGAAAACACAAAAAAAGTCATATAATTATTTCATTTGTGGTCCTCTTTTATGTCCAATAAAAACTATTATTTTTTCTTTGTGTTTATCAGTGTTTTTTTTGTTTGTTTGTTTTTTAAGAAATCACTATTAGGTTATATGGCACATGTCTTCACTCAGTTTTTCACCACACTCATCTACTATAAGGAATATAAATCAGGGAGGACACACACAATCACAATTAATTTATTTTTATTTTTTTTTTGTCTGTTGCCCTATATAAAAAGTGTAATTATACGGACAAATGTTTGTTGAATTAAACATTGATAAATCTATTAAAAACATATCAAATAAAACATAGAAGTGTGAAGCCATTTACAAAATCTCACAGATTGTTTTCATTCAACAATAACAATTTAAATGTGTATTTCACCAAGAATTTAACTCTGAACATCGTTGATATGTTTTATTATTTCTATTTGAATATGTCTGCACGTTTCTGATTTCAGCTTGTGAACGGGACTTTTATTTTGGAGGGGAGATATGACATCATAAGGCTGCGCCACGCTCCTGCTCTGTTGTGATTTGTCTGAAGAAAGGTTTGTGTTTTGAGCATTTGAACTGTTCAGCACTTTATGCTTCTAACGAGAACTCTTAAATTAATGTTTTATTACTTAATGCAGCATTGTAATGCTTTGTATAACATTTCAGAAGGTTTTATTTATTTATGTTTTTAAGGAAAGTGCATCTGCACATGAGTGACACATTTATTTTCTTTGTTAATTATTCTCATCTTGTCCAAACTCACAGAAAAACATCCACGTGACACACTATTATAAAGATGGCGTTTATTAAAGAGGAAAGTGAAGACATTAGGATTGCAGAAGTATTCAGCATCAAACATGAAGATACTGAGGAACAAACAGGTTGGTTTCTTTCTCAAAGCTGAACTCAGTCATTTGATTCTTATTCACAGTACAGCTCGACAGAAATGAATCATATTTATGAAGAACGTCATATGATTTTCCTAATTATGGCTTTTATTTGACCTGGAGTGTAGGCCAGGGCCGGTTCTAGACATTAGGAGCCCCCCCCCCCCCCCCCCCCCCAAACAAATATGATTCCTAACCTTTTTATTTATACAACATTCAATTTTGTATATTTTTAATTATACAGGAAAAAAGTTTGGAAAAATTACTATTTTAAATGTTTTTGAAAGAAGTCTTTTATGCTCATCAGGCCTGGATTTAGCCTATTTGAACAAATGACTAAATTTGTCTTCATAAATATTGTGAAATATTATTACAATTTAAAATAATGGTATTCTATTTTACTATACATTAAAATATATTTCTGTGATGCAAAACTGAATTTTGATCATCATTACTCCAGTCTTCAGTGTCACATGATCCTACATAAGTCATTATAATATGCTGATTAATATCAACGTTACTAACAGTGCTTAATGATTTTTTTTTGTTGTTGTTTTTTTCAGGATTTTTTTTCATTATTAAAAAGATGCTTAAAAATATAAATCTTTTATAAGAATATAAGTGTTCACTATCACTTTTTATCTGTTTAATACATCCTTGCTGATTATTATTATTATTTATTTATTTTTTGATCAAATAAATGCAGGCTTGATGAGCATAATACATTTCTTTCAAAAACATTAAAAATAGTAATGGTCCAAACTTTTGGCCAGTATTGTATGCACATATTAATCAAACTTTACCTAAGCTAATCTTTTTTTGTTTGAAGATCAAAATCATTTTGCTGTTTTATTTAATGTAATCAAGTTTCAGAATACCACTTCAGTAAGTGCTTTTATCATGTTTCCTAGCTGGGTATGGGCAGGATTTCTCCTCCCATTTAATCAATATTGACTACAGATATTGTCATAATATTAATTACAATAATATGATATTATGTATTGCATTGTTACCTTAAATATGACATATATTTACACAAATCAAGTGTAACCGAAAGACACAATCACTACACAGCAAATTTGAAAGTGTTAAATTAAATAAAAATGAACACTTTTTAAGGGTTTATATAGGTCCACACTAAATAGTTAAACTAACACTTGAAATAGTGTTACTTTTTTAACACTTCATAGAGTTAAAACAACACTGTAAGTGTTCACCATTAACACTAATTTGGTGTAAAAAAGGAGGGAAACACTAATAGTGTTAAAACTACACTAGGTGTGTCAATAACTTAACACCAAGGGAGTTATTTTCAGACTTAATATGGTGTTCATATTAACCCTGATTTGTCATTAAATGTGATCTGCGTTCAGTTCAACTACAAATGCATGTGTATATTCAATAACAGCCAACACGTATCAGTTTGAACCTTTATTTTCAAAAACTTAAGAACACTTAAAACAAAGATACAAATTCGCCATCATATCACACGTTAAGTCTGCAGGTCAAAAGACCTGTAACACTTCAAAATGCTGGCTGTTAGACGTGCTCAACTTAAAATATCTTTAATTAAATATCTTTTAATCTTGTAATTAAAATACATGATGCTCTGAAAAATGTTTTGTCAAAAGTTTGTCAATGCTTTGCATGCAATTCCTTTACTCTTGGCAACTCACTGGTATGACCAACATCAATGTTGTAGACTAGTGTAGCAGGAAGATAAAGACATTGAAAAGGACCTACTCGAGAGGTTGAAAACATAGTGGACTTAGAGCTCAATAGTACTCAAGGTGCTGGTTCCTTCAGAAGGGATGAGAAGCTTGTCTGACCACATAAGGTGATCCTGCCCTTGATCCTTCTCAATAGCTGTAGGTATGGCAGGTCCTCCCTCTGACTGAGATGGGTTTCAATACTGGTGCAGGTGCGGGACTGTAAACCGCAAAAACAAACATTTGTTTAAAGAAAAAAGAGTGGAAAATATTAATTACTCTGTGCAACGATGAATGTATAAACTAGTAACTTTTGATGATGAAATGTACTTTAAAGGTTTAGTTCACCCAAAAATGAAAATTCTGACATCATTTACTCACCCTCATTGTGTTCCACACTCGTAAGTCTTTTGCTCATCTTTGAAACAAAAGTGAATATACTTTAGTGAAAACAGAGATTTATGCCCATCCATTGAGTCCACACAGCTACCACTTTGATGCTTCAAAAAGTTCATAAAGAGAGTGTAAAATTAATCTATAGGAATTGAGCAGTTTTGTCCAAATTTTCTGACGAGACATGGTTACCTTATTGAAATTAGGCTTCTATTCACAAACAGTGATCAGCAAAAAAAAAACGTTCCTGTGAAAGCTCAAACAACACTGCTAACAGAGAATGAGCCTCACAGGTTCTCATGCTTGAGATTCCATTTAAGTTAGCTTTTCTTGTAAAACTAATATTAGCTTTATTTTTATTTTTTTCTATTCCATCTACTTATTTCTTTAAAAAACACTAGGTTTCTTTTTTCTATATTCTATCTACTCGTTTTCTTTAAAAAAAAATCTTTTTATGTGTACTGCGTTAGGCTAACCAAGACTTGTTATAGCACTTGCACGTTGTTGCTCTTTTGTTGGTTTTGATTGCTTCTTATCAGTGTTGGGTGTAACGCGTTACTGCAATTAAATTACTTATCCACTGAAAAAGTAAAGGAAGGGATTACTGTTCATTTTTCGGTAATTAAATTACAGTTACTTATAAAGTACTTGCGTTACATACAGTAAATAATTTCAACAGTTCTAAAATCAATATTGAATTTGAAATGTAAATTTACCGTCTAAAGATCAAATTGAATGCAGCGGCTTTAACCCTCCGTGCGCCGGCTCGTTCATTTTCAGATTTTCCTGATTCACAGAGAAACCTTAAATACTCAGATACATTTAAGACTAAAATCCTTTCCTGCCCCTTTGAGGTCCGACGCTAAAGTGCCGTTTTGGTCCGGTGCCCCCGGTCTGCGATTTCTGCCGAGGGTAGGGGTGTGCGATTTTTTGATCGTGGACGATAAAAATGTCTCCACGATCTGCTTTTGAAGAAATAGTGTAGAGCGCACATTCTATCAGCTGCAGTTCTGGCGCCGCCATATCAATATACTGTACAACGCCACATAAATTCACATCAGTGTTAACTCAGCGGTAGAGTTACTCTCTCGTGCTTTGCAACGATTGTATCGTTAAAAAGCGCTATACAAATAAACTTGAATTGAATATGTAAGTCACTGTTGACCAGCAACTGTTTGGTTTTCCACCTTCTTCAAAATAGCATTTATGTTTAGCAGAAGGAAACTCATTCAGGTTTAAAACAACTTTTGAGTGAGTAAATGAAGGTATAAATATAAAACACTTGCCTATTTTAATTTTCGGGTGAATTATTGCTTTTAATGTTAATAAAACACAAACACAAAGAGAAAAATCACTCACTACTCTTGACTGAAAAACTTTAATACAGTTGATTTAATAGGAATCAATCTATATAGTGTTTTATTTTTATATTTGTTCATTCAGTTTCTTGAATGCTCCTGCTAAATACACCTACTGTACCTGAAAATAAAACACTGTTTATTTTATTTGTATATTATGTCTATTTGTAAAGTTTATCTTTGCTCTCATTTTTTAATAACAAAGAAAACATAATGACAAAGATTTTTATCTTCACCCACTTTGGCCTAAATATCCGCCATACTTTTTTATATTTTGTTACCTTAAAAGGCTTTGTCTTTATAATAAGGAAATGAGTTTTTCTGTAATGCTCAAACAACTTGCAAAATAGAAAAACCAACATGACAAAGAATCGTGATAAAATTGTGAATCGTGATATTTCTAAAGACAAAATTGTTATATTTTTGCCATATCGCCCACCCCTAGACACCCCCCCCCCAGTCCACGATTGTGCCCTCGTTACATCATTTTGCCCCTGCCCCTCCGGAGGTCTGTGTACGCCACTGGTCTCTGGTATTTTCATAATTAAGTATATTTATAATCCATTTCTAATCGATGCATTAGTAGCCTATAGAACATATTTTCTGCCTCATTCTGTGACAAGAGTCTACAGAGGGGGACCAAACCCATACAAACACCCCACACCCACCCCCATCCACGATTGTGCCCCTCTGGGGGTCTGTGCATGCCACTGATGTTATATAACTGTGTAGTTGATCAAACATATTTAATAGTTCTCCCTATAGAAACATGGGATGTTTGCCTATAATGTTTTAAAAATCATAATTTGAAGATCAATGTACCTCATTCATTGATGAATGAAGAAGTTTCAGAGGTGTATATATAAAATGTACTAGATGCATTAATAAAACTGCATCAAAATGATCAAAATGTTGTATAACAATTGTCTACTTTCTGCTGTTACATCAGGATTCACGTTTATGTCTTTTCACATTTCTTTTTTTATGAGTTAATGAAAATAAACCATTTTATTTCAGAGTTGATTGAAGAAAATGAGGAGAATGAAGAATTGAGTGAAGTTGAGAGAAAAAAATACTTCAGAACTGGAGAAAAACCTTTGAGTTGCTCTCAAACTCAGAAAGATTTACAGAAAATAAGAGTCAAGAAATCTTTCACCTGCACTCAGTGTGGAAAGAGACTGACAAACAAACATAATCTTGATCTTCACATGAGAGTTCATACTGGAGAGAAATCGTTCAAGTGTTCTCACTGTGACAAGAGATTCAGTCAGTCAACAACTCTGAAAAGACATGAGAGGATCCACACTGGAGAGAAACCTTACAAGTGTTCACACTGTGACAAGAGATTCAGTCAGTCAACAACTCTGAAAACACATGAGAGGATTCACACCGGAGAGAAACCACACACATGTGATCAGTGCGGGAAGAGTTTCACATTAAAAGGACACCTTACAGCACACATGAGAGTTCATACTGGAGAGAAACCGTTCACTTGTGATCAGTGCAGGAAGAGTTTCACACAATCAGCAACCCTTAAGATACACATGAACTTGCACTCTAGAGAGAAACTGTACTCATGTGATCAATGCGGGAAAACATTTTTGAGAGCTTCATACCTGAAGCAGCACCTGAGAGTTCATACAAAGGAGAAGCCACATTCATGTAATTTGTGTGGAAAGAGTTTTTCACGTCTAGATCATTTAAAAGAACATCAGAAAATACACACTGCTGTGAGAGAGTACATGTGCTTTGAGTGTGAGAAGACTTTTACTACAGCGGACTGTTTAAAACGTCATGAGAGGATCCACACTGGAGAGAAACCTTACAAGTGTTCACACTGTGACAAGAGATTCAGTCAGTCAACAACTCTGAAAACACATGAGAGGATTCACACTGGAGAGAAACCGTATCACTGCACTGCATGTGGGAAGCGTTTCAATCAATATTCTGCTCTACACAGTCATTCACAAAGATATCACAGAAAGTAGATCATCTTCAGATCTTTCAGGTCTGATGCTGCGTCCTCACCAAATGTGACACAAAAATGCATCAAGCATTAAAATATAATCTGGATAAATCTGCTCTAACCAGTCATTACGAAGAAACATTATCTAAAGTTTTCACAGTGAATAAAGTTAATCTTCATCTTCAAAACCAGCAGATTGAACTGTGAGATTCAGATCACCTCAAAGATGGAGTTCCTCCCCAAAGAACGATGTCAAAATGTTTGTCTTGTATGCCATTTGGCTTCATGATATAAATTATATAATTGTGCTTTCTTATGAGTTTCATATTATGTTCAATTGTCTTATAATGCATATGTGTCACTTGTAGTTCGCTTACTCTTTCATGAAGGAAAGCAGAAGTTTTTACAAACTGTTCTTGTTCAGGAAGATGAAGAAGAGACTGCAACACTTTTAAGAGAGACTGAGATTTATTTTTAATTTTGTTCTTCATTGTGTAAGGCCTCTGCAGAACAGACCCACCAAAAAGCTGCAGAATAAACACATTCCCAAAACAGGATCTAAAGTTCCCTTTCAGTTGGTCACTCCGAGTCACGTCGGATGACCGACGAAATTGGGATCTCGCCAGAGAGACCAATCCACTTCGAGTGTAACTAAACGAGCCAATGGACATTGGCATGTGATCATTGCATCCAGCTGCCGCTGATCACAGTGCGAGTATAAGAGGCAGCAGGTGCACCGCATTAATTCATCCTTTCGCTTCGGAGCCGAGCGGTAGTGGTTGAAGCTACTGCTCTCCCTTTCCACAAGAGAGTGTTCTGCGAGACAAGTGCGGGCATTAAGGCGCAGCAGCGGTGGTCACGTCGTGCGGGAGAGAAAGATCATCTTCCTGCTGACAGCCACACTGTCCACACACACCCTTCAGGGACGTTCTGGTCCGTACAGACAACACTGCGACCATTGCTTATATCAACCGGCAAGGTGGTTTACGCTCCCGTCGCAACTTGCCCGCCACCTCCTCCTCTGGAGTCAGAATCATTTGAGGTCCCTTTGTGCCATCCACATTCCAGGAGTGTTCAAACAGGCGGCCGACGAGCTGTCTTGAGCGGCAACTCCCTGGGGAGTGGAGACTCCATACCCAGGGGGCCCAGCTGATTTGGGGTCGGTTCGGATGTTGCTCAGGTAGACCTGTTTGCATCTCCGGAAGCCACCCACTGCCAGTGGTTCAATTCCCTATCCGAGGCAACGCTCGGCACGGATGCACTGGCACACAGCTGGCCCCAGGGCCTGCGCAAATATGCATTTCCCCCAGTGAGCCTGCTAGCACAGATGCTGTGCAAGATCAGGGAGGACGAGGAGCAGGGCCTTTTAGTGGCTCCATATTGGCCCAACAGGACCTGGTTCCCAGAACTCATGCTCCTCACGACAGCCCCTCCCTGGCCGATTCCTCTGAGGAAGGATCTGCTTTCTCAGAGACAGGGCACCCTCTGGCACCCGCGTCCAGACTTGTGGAAACTCCATGTGTGGTCCTTGGACGGGACGCGGAGGTTCAGGGTGACCTGCCCCAGGAGGTAGCTCTCACTATCACTTCAGCACGAGCACTGTCCACAAGACGGGCCTATGCGCTGAAGCGGAACCTTTCCGTCGAATGGTGTTCCTCTCACCATGAGGACCCCCGGGTGTGTTCGATCAATGCCGTGCTTTCCTTTTTTGCAACAAGGGTTGGAGTGTAGGCTGTCCCCCTCCACCCTTAAGGTTTACGTTGCTGCTATTCCGCCCACCACGACCCCATAGAGGGGAGGTCGGTGGGGAAGCACGATCTGGTTGTCAGGTTTCTTAGGGGGGCCAGGAGGTTAAATCCTCCTAGGCCTCCCTTCTTACTCTCTTCTGATTTGGCATTGGTGCTAAGAGCCCTACAAACTGCCCCCTTTGAGCCATTGTAGTCAGTCGAGTTGAAGTTTATCTCTATGAAAACCCTACTCCTGTCTGCGTTGGACTCGATCAAGAGGGTGGGGGACCTGCAGGCATTTTCGGTCAACGAGTCGTGCCTTGAGTTTGGGCCGGCTGATTCCAGTGCAACACTGAGGCCCCGGCCCAGCTATGTGCCCAAGGTTCCTACCACTCCCTTCAGGGACCAGGTAGTGAACCTGCAAGCGCTGCCCCTGGAGGAGGCAGACCCAGCCCTAGCTTTGCTCTGTCCTGTACGCGCACTGCAACAGTATGTGGATAGAACTCAGAGCTTCAGGACTTCAGAACAGCTCTTTGTCTGTTACAGAGGACAGCAGAAGGAGAAGGCTGTCTCCAAGCAGAGGATGGCCCACTGTATAGTGGATGCGATCACCTTGGCCTATGAAGCACAAGGTGTGCCCTGCCCGCTCAGGTTGCGTGCTCTCTCCACTAGGGGTGTAGCATCATCCTGGGCGCTGGCTCGTGGTGCCTCGCTAGCAGACATCTGTAGAGCTGCGGGTTGGGCGACTCCCAACACGTTCCCTAGGTTTTATAGCCTATGTGTCAAACCGATTTCCTCCTGTGTTCTCACCTCAAACGGGTAGTGGCACTGAGAGGCACGGCTCAGAGTTGGCTTGCGGCGTTCTTATGCCTAATTCTCCAGAGAGTTCCTTAACCAGGCAAACCCTGTCAAGTCCTCCAGCACTCCGGCGTCCGGATGTGGTGGAGCGTCCGGCGCCAGGCCTTTCAGCAAATGAATTCTTGAAATTTGGTGTGAGGCTAGTGCCCATATGAGAGACCCTGCTGGGATCCCATATGTGTATTCCACGGCATGCTTATTAGAACCATGTTTCCCCTGGCAGACCACGTTCTGCCGTCTCTAATGATGCAACCTAAGCCATCTCAGAGACTTCCATGTGCAATAGGGCCCTACGGGGTTACTTCACATGTCCAAATGTCACTTAACCCCCTCTGGGAGGAGGTGACTCCGCAGTGTGCCTCTTCCAAGCAGAAGGGCACGCTTCCCAGTGTTATCCAAGTCCTACTGTTTGGGTTGCTCAAGGAACAACAGTAGTTGACCTTCTCTGTGTAGAACCCGGTCCTACTATCTGCCTTATAGGAAGGATCAGGAGGCCTACACAGGGCACTGGAAGGGGCACTGGAAGGGGCAGCTCCTGTGGCGCTTTGGTAGGGATCCCAATTTCGTCGGTCATCCGACGTGACTCTGAGCCACCGACTGAAAGGGAACGTCTCGGTTACGTATGTAACCCTCCTCAGCGAAAACATGACTTAATGCGGTACACCTGCTGCCTCTTATACTCATGCTGTGATCAGCGGCAGCTGGATGCAGTGATCGCATGCCAATGTCCGTTGGCTTGTTTAGTTACACTCGAAGTGGATTGGTCTCTCTGGTGAGATCCCAATTTCGTCAGTCATCCGACATGATGTCTCCATTCCCTCCTTCAGGGGACGAGGACATGCGTAACTGAGACGATTCCCCCACACAGCCATCACGAGGTGGTAAAACTGACAACACCCTCATTGTCTGGATTAGTTCCTCTCAACATGATAATAGCTAATCCAGTCAAGGGAAAAGAGAACTCCTATGTCTCGACGAACTGAAGAGTCATTTAAGCAACATACGGTTAAGAGCTACCTCATGGACACTATGCATAAATCCATAGTAGAAGCCCGGAAACATGAAAAGGCACATTTACGTGACACTCTCCAGGCCTGCAAACACCCAAGATCCATACAGCGTGACCCCCGATGGCAGGGGTCTGCAACCTTCAACATCAAAAGTGCCATTTTGGCCCCTTTCCCACCGGATAAAATTCTTGCACTTTAGGGCTGTGCGATTAACCCATAAGAACCCGGACCAATTTCTCCTTATAGGAAAATTATGGGGCATATAAAAGAGACCAAATGGCCCACTTATAACATGTTTCTGCAGTTGTTTTTGAAATGCAACCCCTTCTTGTGAAAGATCTGTAATGTTACATATGACACATTGGGCATTTATGATAAATTTTTCATGTTACATATGTTACATTGGGCGTTTATTTCTCAATTGAAAAAAAAAAATACATTTTATATTTTTTTTGCTAAATAACATTTTTCCTGTTTATTTGCTTTTCCACAACATATTTACAAACCACATAACTGTAACAATTACATTTTACAACATCTCTTTTGTAACATAAAAAAAAATCTACATTTTCAGGTATATGGTTTAACCAGAAATTAAATTAATTGAGCAGCTCATAAGGGTTAGTTCACCCAAAAATGATTTTTTTTTTTTATCTAAAATTGTTTATCTGCTTACTTCAAGGGCAACCAATATGTAGTTGACTTATTCAGTATTCTTCAGAATTCTTCAGTAGAACACAAAGATTTTTAACTCAAACCGTTGTAGTCTGTCAGTCATATAATTGCAGTCAATGGGACTCATGGCTTTGAGAGAAAAAAAAAATAAAACATACACAGACCAAACCAAATTAAACCCTGCGGCTCGTGACGATATCCGTGCGGTGGATCAGAGGTAAAAAAATATATATAAATACTGTTCAGTTCAGTGCACAGACCGATCGTTTCGTGTCTTTAGACCTCAATGTATTGTCACAAGCCACAGGGTTTAATTTGGTCTGTTTTTTTTTTTTCAAAGCCGTGAGTACCATTGAGTGCCATTATATGACTGACAGACTGCAACGGTTTAAAGGAATTAAAAATCTTAATTTGTGTTCTACTGAAGAAACAAAGTCACCTACATCTTGGATGCCCTTCCGGTAAGCAATCCTTTGCCAAAAAGGGGAAGAAAGAAAGAAACACAGAAATTTTGAAACTTCATTACAAGCCATACAATTGTGAAAGTAATTTACTGAAACAAAGGAATCTTCCATAATAAAAGGCAAAAAAAAGAGCTACCATGCTAATCTTACTGCATGCACCCAAGTGTGCAAAGTGGCAAGTTTTCTTCTTTCTCTTTTTTTAATTTTTGAGTAGACATTCAAAAACATGACCAATTCAACAGATTGAATGTGATAATGTCTGTCAGTTTTACAGGAATCCATCTTTTTGTTGTCTTCCTCGGGAGAAGAAAAATGACAGTTATAATCATGACAACACTGGGTGAAACTGTTGAAGTGTCTCAAGTCCGATATGATTGTGTAATTCTTACCTGTAAGAAGAAGTGATGGTGTTAAAACTAAAATGCTCCTGCAGTAATCTGAAAGTGAAAATCACAGTAAAGCACATGTTGATGCAGTACTTCAGCAATCATCATTTTACTTGAACACAAGTCTACAGTTGGCCACAAACGGGCAAAATGTTTACACCTCACCGGAAGTGGTGTTTCGTTCTTCCTGTATCTATCTGCTGTGTATTGTGCAGATTCTGAGAAATCCAGAGCATTTTGCTTCATTATTTTCATTCTCATGTTGTCACCATGTCTTATTATGAATGCTGTCGACCTAATCAACATTTTACATCAAATCAATGGCTTAGCCATTTAACATGGAATATTGTTTTAGATTTTAAAAATGTATGCTGTGCAACAAACATGCAGTTCATATTTAATACTTTTAAAATGTTTTAGTTTTCAAATTCAGACGTAATAATGTAAAAAATATATATTAATATCTAAACTAGACAAATACAATGCAGCACAGTGGTAAAGGGAAACGTTACCATATTACCAAAAGTTTCATAATTAATGAACTTCACAATGTTATCAATGTGTTTTCTGGTTTATTATTGTGAAGCTGCTTTCAAGCAATCTGTTCTGTGTAAACACTATATCGAGGGGTGAGAACCAGAAGGGTGTAAGAGACATTTCACCAACTTTACAGGAGGCCCAAAACATAAAATGTACCACAGTTTGATCTGATTTTGTGTACTGATTTTAATAATTTATAATAAAAATGTGTACACACGTGGATGACAGTATACTTATTGAACACTATTTTAACATTTAATCAGATTTATTTTCTTTTTTTAAGTCACATGCGCCTTTTTAGCACCAACGTTTTATTCAATTTCGTGTATAAAAACATGGGCACATCTGCTGACAATATGAACAAAACACTGCATTAATGAGTTTAAAAGAAATAACAATCCATTGTGATAAAATAAAATATCACATAAAAATCCCTTACATCAACTTAGTTAATTGAATGGAAAAATTAATTTGA
>CM041795.1:59837176-59887938 GCA_023376895.1 Aspiorhynchus laticeps
GATTAATAAAACTCAGGTGAACAGACTCAACGATAATTAACTAATGACAGGAAACAAACCAAATAAGGGCAAACATGTGACAGCGAGTGGGGCTGAGAGAAAATAATTAATAAAAAGAGTGGGGCTGCTGTGAGTGCAGGCTGCCTAAGGACAGCATCCATATTTCAACCCTAGTGGCATGAAACACCGGCCCTTGCGGCCAAAAAAGAAAAAAAAAAAGACAGGCCACCAGGAATCCTCCCTGGCTGCGTTCCACTCCACCTTTAGACACCTAAAGCACTTCCCCTCGGGGGGACCCCCGCTGCCATTTTGAAGTGCGTTCCACTTCGTGAAGTGGACGAAGTTTATATGGACAGACCCTCGACCCCTCGATTTTGACCGAGGGAGCGAATCTGTTTCATATGCACACTTCAGGCCGCTCCATAGACCAGAATGCAACACGATTATGACGTCATCGCAGATCACGTTTAATTTATCCCCACCCCAAACAACTCTATAATATATAAATGATTTTAAGGACGCAACCTAAAAACATTATGCAAGGGATGGCTGGGATCATTCATAATTAACTCAGCCTTCTTCAAAATCCTAACCTTATACAAGTCATTCAAATAATTTAAAGTGGTACCAACAATCTTACCACACACTTTAACAATACCCTGCAATCTATTTCTGTTATTTACATTAAGTGACCCATACCAACACACAAATGAGAAATAAATGACAGATTCAATACAACAAGAGTAAAACATCTTCATGAAAGTACTGTCCACATAAAAACTACAAACCTTCCGCAGATAAAACATATGCTGGTGGGCTTTCTTACACAAATCATTCACATGAGCCTCAAAGGTCAACTTTTCATCTATTACAGTACACAGTTATTTAAATTGATGTACAACCTCAACAACATGATCATTAATAACCACAGGAGAGATGTCTGTAGGATTCTTCCTAAAATCTATAATCATCTCTTTAGTTTTAAATAGATTAATGTCCAGAAAGGACAAATTAGACCAATCAATAAACTCTGCCAGTACATTTATATTTACATTTATGCATTTAGCAGACGCTTTTATCCAAAGCGACTTACATTGCATTCAAGTTACAGTTTTACATTTGACCAGCTCTTGCTTTCCCTGGGAATCAAACCCATGATGTTGGCGTTGCTAGCGCCATGCTCTATCATTTGAGCTACAGGAAAGCTCAGTATAGGACCATGGTCAAGATCCTCACTATTTAAAAGGGAAACAACCACTGAATCATCTGCAAACTTGATGATATGACGCCTCTCTAGTTGCATTTGACACTCATTAGTATAAAGCACAAATAAAAGATGTGAAAGAATGGATCCTTGCGGTGACCCAGTTGAAGAAAATAGTATATCAGATGAAACTCTGTTAATGTGGTGGCTCCTGCCGTTTCTATGAAGAATCACTCTTGAAGTCTTGGGGTTTTGATGCCAGAAAAATAGACTTTATTATCAGAGATAATGCAGTCGAGAGTCTCTGCAGAGAATCTCCAGAATCTTTTTCTGTACCCTCTTTTATACAGTTTTTTTACGGTGCCCAGGAGGGGCCGTCTTCGGTTCACTTAGTTTTGTCGTGGCCACAACATATTAACTCGTGGGAACGTCTTAACTCGTGGGAACATGATATGTCGTGGCCACGAGATCATTTTGTCGAGGTAATGACATCCTTATGTCATGGCCTCGAGATGCTATGTTGAGGGAATGACATCCATTTCTCGTGGCCACGACTTCTTATGTTGAGGGAACGACATATTTTTCTCGTGGCCACGAGTTTAATGTGTAAACAAACCTACGTGACCATAGCAACCCGGGATTATCAGGGATTCATTAATATTTTATTTTGATTTAAGAAGTTATTATATTAATTATTATAAAAATTATTACATAAATTATTATATTGACCATAGGCTACCGGACTGTAGGCAATTGCATGCTATGTAACCAGCATTCGAATTAAGTTTATCACAAATAGGATAAATGTTACATAGAGTACATAAAATAAAATAGACCTACAAGAAAACATTTTTATCCATCCCACAGTCTAGCGGTGTGTGTCCATTAACTGATTCGTTTTTTCCCTTCATTTCGATCTCTTGTAAATAAGCCTACTGTAAATGCTCGACAAAATGCTTTGATTATGCTGACTGGAATTTATAGCCTATTGGAAATGCAGTTTAAAGGTTGAATTTAACATATATTTCTTTTTTTTCTGCAAATGAATAATTATTAATATTATACTGCCTAGTGTTTTGTTGAGGAATGAATCATTCACAGTTTCATTTGTAATTAAAAACACAACACGCTCATTTATCATCATGCATGGGCATAAATATCCTACAATCATAAAGTATTGGCATAATTGTCAGGTGTTTACAGTATTTGGAAAATGGACTCCCAATTAGCCAATCCGGCCCTGGTATTTTCCTGGCAAGAGCTGTATGATGAGTTTATGATCATATGAGTGTGTTTAAACAAGTCAGACAGGAACATCAGGATTTCTTCAGGTAAAATTTTTACAAATTGTGTTCAAAATGAACTTGCATTGAAACAAAAAAAAAAAAAAAAACATGCTGTAAAACTTTGGATAAAACACACAAAAAAAACTATAATACACATATTAAAGTCCGCATGAAATCAAAATGTACAATATTTATTTTGTTAGTGCACATTGTTGTTGGTGAACAATTAATCCATGCAAGTTAATCCTTTGAAGAAAATAGTTTGTCTTGGTAATCTTTAATCAAAATCTGATCATTTGCTTCTGCTCCGGAATGGCACTCTGATGATCTGCTCTGATGACGTCAGTTTGACGGCTTAGGCAGAATTTGCTTAACCACACCCCTCCAACCATTGAATGAATGAATGAATGATGCATTTATATAGTGCTTTTATTGTATATTGCCATACACCCAAAGCACTTTACAATCATGTGGGGGGGGGGGGTCTCTCCTCAACCACCACCAGTGTGCAGCATCCACTTGGATGATGCGACGGCAGCCACAGGACAACGGCGCCAGTGCACTCACCACACACCAGCTACAGGTGGAGAGGAGAGAGAGTCATAGAGCCAATCAAGTGGATTAATTTGCTATTTATTCCATTAGTTTGCTGCGAGTGAGAAATGAAAGGAAGAGCGCAAAAATAAAACCCTGCCCTCTACTAAATATTCAGTTTCAATTGTAAATGTCACCATACTGAAATAAAGTTAGTAAATAAATAAGTAGTTAAATAATGAAATGTAGTAATAATAATATTAATAACAATAGTAATAATAAATGTATGAGGTATAATAAGAAATGTAAATTATAAAGTATAAGTATAAATAATGGTAAGAAAAACAATGGTGGAATGTGCATATTTGTTACCAGTGACGGCTGGTGGCCATTTTTCAAGGTGGGGTGCCACATCCAACAATTTTAGCATACATCCCGATATGATTTATCCCAGTATAACAAAAGTAGAAGTATTAAGACTTGAAACATTTTAAATAAAGATAATTGTTTAACCAAGTTAAAAGATTGAGGATGATTCCCACAAAACTATATTTTCTACGAGCTTTTTCAATATAAATTAAAACTTTTTTTTCATAATTCACAATTAACTAAAACTGTGAGAAAAAAAAAGTTTAATTTCTATATATTTATAAATAACTACAAGTCAAGCTGCAATACCAAACAGGACCACACGGAGATGCCAACAGACCATTATACAGCCTTAACCATCCTTTCGGAATTATTAAAAAGAGCAGAACACAAATTTAAAAAGTAAATAAAAACAATGAATTTGTCGAATGTAGTGATCTGAAGGCAGCTCAACATCACCAGTAAACAGTTCTTCTGGCAGAGTGAGTGTTGAGGCCCATGTGTATATAAACACCACTGAAAACATTCCTTCAGCAAGTGTCCATTATAAATCATTTGCCAGACATGTGACCATACTGAAATGTGCTCATGTAAAAAAAAAAGCTATCAAAGAGCGCACATGCACGGTCTGTTTGTTTGCACATTATTAACAGACTTGCGCGTCTAATATTGTACAATTACGTTGTGTCACTGTAATCGTCTTTACCTTCATTACAATCGTCATCCATCTACATTTTGCTGGTAAGATACTGGTTCCCTCTCGAGCTCCACTCGACTTTACGGAGCTTTCTCTCTGCTATGGAAACTCTTTTGACTGGCTAATTGTCACAAAGTATGCATCGTATGCAAATATTGACTAGCTCGAGAGGCAATATAAAATGCAATGCACGCATCAATTGTGTCAGAATCTTCTCCTTCACCTGCTTGTTTTACTTCTGAACAACCTGAAGAATGGCTTCATTTTGTAAGACCTGCACAGGACCCATTGAACCGCCAGATCAGCACGATAATTGCATTGCCGCAATGTGGCTCGAGCCTTGAGGCTCACCCCGTTCCCCAGTCATCTTCCCTGAGGACGGCTTCCACTCTCCGCCGAACATTGCGGAATTTGTGTTGTTCAGCTGGGAGGAAGACGACAAGGACTCGATGTCCATCTCGGCCTCGGAGAAAGAGGATTGGGTGGAAACAGAGCATGATTGTCCAGTCAGCGAGGGGCCGCCCGACCTCCAGGAGGAGCTGGTGAGGGTCTTGACCACAGCTATCCAGGAGCTTGAGCTTACCTGGAGCCCCCTGGAGAAGCCTGCCAAGAGTAAGCTCGACTCCTGGTATTTTAGATTGATTCGTCAGCAAGCTGATTCAAGGGTGTCCAAGGCTGCATCTCATTGCTAGTATTACTTGATCTTAGTGCTGCGTTCAACACTATATATCATAAAATACTCATAGGTCAAATGCAAAACTATATAGGTATTCAAGGGCAGGCTTTAAGATGGTTTAGATCCTACCTGTCTGATCGCTACCACTTTGTCTATTTAAATGGGGAATCATCTCATTTAAAGCCAGTAAAGTATGGAGTGCCACAAGGATCTGTCCTATGCCCTCTGCTATTTTTAATATACATGTTGCCCCTTGGTAATATTGTTAGAAAATTGTTAGTTTCCATTGTTATGCTGATGATACTCAACTATACATTTCAACAAGGCCAGATGAAACTTCTAAATTATCTAAGCTAACAGAATTTGTTAAAAATTTAAAATGACCAATAATTTTCTCCTATTACATTCAGATAAGACAGAGATACTACTTATTGGACCAAAACAGTACACAGAATCTTGTAGATTACAATTTGCATCAAAAATCTGGGAGTTATATTAGACAGCAACTTGTCTTTTGAAAATCATTTGTCCCATGTTACAAAAACAGCATTTTTCCATCTTAGAAAGATTGCCAAGTTATGGAACATGTTACTCGTTTCTGATGCAGAAAAGCTAGTTTATGCATTCATGACCTCTAGACTGGACTATTGTAATGCACTGCTAGGTGGTTGTCCTGCATTTTCAATAACCAAGCTACAGGTAGTCCAAAATGCAGCGGCTAGAGTCCTTACCAGGTCAAGAAAATATGATCATATTACCCCAATTTTACAGTCTCTGCACTGGCTACCTATTAAGTTCCGTATCAGTTACAAAATATTATTACTTGCATATAAGGCCCTAAATGGTTTAACTCCTGCGTACCTAACTAGTCTTCTATCACGCTACAATCCATCACGCTCCCTAAGGTCGCAAAACTCTGGACTCTTGGTAGTATCTAGAATAGCAAAGTCCACTAAATGAGGTAGAGCTTTTTCATATTTGGCTCCCAAACTATGGAATAGCCTTCCTGATAACGATAATTGGGAAAAAGAACATGCACAGAGAAATTCAAATTAAAAAATTCCCCATCGTAACTACACATTGATGGCCTAAGACACGAAACGAGCGGTTTGTGTGAGAAAACGAACAGTATTTATATAGTTTTTTACCTCTTGTACACAACCATGTCCAAGTGATCTGAGTGCGCACACACATCCGGTGTGTGACGTGTGTGTGCGCACGCTCTGGCTCACGCTTGACGGAGGGCGTGTCTGAAGCGTGGTGCTGACGCAACTTCGTGGTATTTTCTTGTTGGAAGACGCGCACGGTCATCGCTCGTGTCGTTTCTGAACTGTCTACTCTAGGATAATGATGACTTATTTTAAGCAGACCCGCTTGCTGTCATGCATTGTATTTCTATACGAGCGCTCCATGTATCCATTTCATTCATCTGTAACTAGCCAAACACACATGCCGCAACTCCACCCTCCTCACCCTGCGTCACTTCCACCTAACCATGTAAAAAATAACAGATCCAGGAACAGTTTATTGAGACATGATACCGGAGAGGAAAAAAAAAAAGAATCTTACTATGACGAAGGATTAGTCCATGAATAATATTTGTGCCATTCCGAAATTAAAGAGCCATAATTTTGTACCAAAGGGAATATACATAACCGTATATAATAATACTGTCAAACAATTCAAATAATTTTTTAAAGCACCACGCTTCAGACACGCCCTCCATCAAGCGTTGACGGTGAGCTACAGATGAATGAAACGGATACATGGAGTGCTCGTATAGAAATACAATGCATGACAGCAAGCGGGTCTGCTTAAAAGAAGTCATTATCCTATAGTAGACAGTTCAGAAACGACACGAGCGATGACAGTGCGCGTCTTCCAACAAGAAAATACCACAAAGTATATATGTATATTTGTGCTTATTTCAGCTACTTATAACATACTAATGACCAACATGTATTTGTTTTTGTATTCAGCATAAACTTTGCTACAATATTATGTGACCAAGATGGATGTACATATTTGTATTTTTTTAGAAAAAAAATATTATGCGTGGTTAGTAAGTTTTGGGGGAAAAAATGTAGCTGAAATAAGGCCATAAAACCCACACTAAATAGTCCTGAATAAGACTTTAGAGTAATCAGTCTTGTCGGCTAGAATATTTACTTCACAATTAAGTGAGAATCATTCTGCTTACTCATTCACAGAAAACAATATATTGATTAAAATTTTTTAAGACATGTTTTGTGATTGAAAGCCTGTATGCGAGGGAGTGACAATGTCCTTGAATATTAAGTGATTCTCACCTGAGACACAAAGGGCCCTCCCCTAAAGGCTGCTAATGGCCCATCAGTGTGACTGACTTTGAGGCAGGTAAGAGAGAATGTGAGGAGATTGAACAAATGTTTTTTTTTTTTTATTATTTGTATTTTATTTACAACACCGTATAATCAAAACATACATAATGAAGGTCAAAGACACATTATTGTGCACACTGATCTAACCACAGAGATGTGAACAGACTTTGAGTCATTCCTGCAACAGAATATGTTCAACAAGTGACACAAGTAAATCATGCCTGATATTTACGTGTGTTATTTGAGTGTTTCTGCTACTTTCCATGGATTCAAGAAAAAAAAAACATAATCAGTGGTCAAGGAGCTTGTTTTACCATATAATATCAGTGTAGCTGGACATCTGATTCTGAGTTTGAAGAAAGTCATCAGGATTCATCATCTGTGGTGCAGGTATCTGATTCAATAAAATACAAACAACCAAAAAAAAAAAAACATTTGTGAGCATGTTAATATCAGGAGCATCTTTTTATATATATGTTGTATAGACTCACGCATGCTTTGTGCTATCGTAAACAAAAAAATAATTTTATATCCGAGAAACTAATTATTATTGTTTAGAAAAAAACAACTATGATTTTGTAGTCATATAGCCTAGTATGTATGATTTTATAGTAACGTTAGCTGTTATGATTTCGTATCCATAGACTCATGCATGCTTTGTACTATCGTAAACAAAAAAATACATTTTATATCTGAGAAACTAATTATTATTGTTTAGAAAAAACGAACTATGATTGTGTAGTCATATAGCCTAGTATGTATGGCTTTGTACTACAAAAGATGTACTTTGTACTATAAAAAAAATGATATTTTATATCTGAGAAACTAATTATCGTTTAGCACGCTATTAAATCCATTTGTGAACATTAAACATTTTTCTAAACATTGTAGCATTCATCATGTTGTCGTTTGGGAAAAAAAATAAACACGTTCAAGTTTGAGTCACAATAACACGTTAACTAATGCAAAAAAAGAAACATTACTTACTCATCAGATCGCTCTTCTCTTCTGGATGAACTCTTGCTCTTATTTTGAGGCAAATCCAGCTTTTATTCAGCGTGTCTTCTTCCAGAAACGAACAGTAATGTTAGCGCGAGGAACGATCTGGCTTTGTTTATGTTGGGAGTTTCCTTGAGCACGCGGCTCACGCGGTTATTTACATATGAACGCGAGGGGGCGGGATCGCATTAGAAATAATGAGTTAGACGGGACAGACTGAACATCGTGTTGGTTTCATACGGATTACTTCATCACAGAATGTTTGTTTTCGTTGTACTTCATTTCAAAGTAGACACTTCCAGCTTTCTATAGATATAACTCCCATGTCCGTGTGTTGAGTTTTCGCTGAGTTACAGTTCATTTTAGTGACGTTTTTCGAAGAGCAGCTCGCGGAGATGGAGAAGACAAAGAGCGCATCCTGTTTGTTTTCTTTTTTTTTTCCAAAACCACAAAGTTTTGTTGTATTCGTGAGTGTACACAAAAAAATAGACACTTCAAAGTTTCAATTGATGTATAACACTTATCTGTACGACCAAAATCGACGGAGTATTTTTAATGTCTTTTGCACTGGTCTTAAAAAAAAACGAGTTGGTATCGCCGGCGATACAGCCGTCCCCTTAGGGTTAATGAAAGGTGTGGCTGTTTACAGAGTGCTGTATCAAAGCATATTAAATGCAAAGTTGACTGGAAGGACGAATTTGGGTAGGAAAAGGTGCACAAGCAACAGGGATGACCGCAAGCTTGAGAATACAGTCAAGCAAAGCTGATTCAAACACTTGGGAGAGCTTCACAAGGAGTGGACTGAAGCTGGAGTCGGTGCATCAAGAGTCGCCACGCTCAGACGTCTTCAGGAAAAGGGCTACCAAGACACTTCTGAACCAGAGACAATGTCAGAAGCATCTTACCTGGGCTGTGGAGAAAATGAACTGGACTGTTGCTCAGTGGTCCAAAGTCCTCTTTTCAGATGAAAGTACATTTTGCATTTCATTTGGAAATCATGGTGCCAGAGTCTGGAGGAAGAGTGGAGAGGCACAGAATCCATGTTGCTTGAAGTCTAGTGTGAAGTTTCCACAGTCAGTGATGATTTGGGCTGCCATGTCCTCTGCTGGTGTTGGTCCATTGTGTTTTCTGAAGTCCACAGTCAACACAGCCATCTACCAAGAAATTTTAGAGCACTTCATGCTTCCTTCTGTTGACAAGCTTTATGGAGATGCTGATTTCATTTTCCAGCAGGACTTGGCACCTGCCCACACTGCCAAAGGTACCAAAAGCTGGTTCAATGACCATGGTGTTACTGTGCTTGATTGGCCAGCAAACTCGCCTGACCTGAACCCCATAGAGAATCTATGGGGTATTGTCAAGAGGAAGATGAGAGACACCAGACCCAACAATGCAGATGAGCTGAAGGCCACTGTCAAAGAAACCTGGGCTTCCATACCACCTCAGCAGTGCCACAAACTGATCACCTCCATGCCAAGCCGAATTGAGGCAGTAATTAAAGTAAAAGAAGCCCCTACCAAGTATTGAGTACATATAAAGGCCAACAATTCACTAAAAATGTTTTTTTTTTATTGGTCTTATGAAGTATTCTAATTTGTTGAGATAGTGAATTGGTGGGGTTTTGTTAAATGTGAGCCTAAATCATCACAATTAAAAGAACCAAAGACTTAAACTACTTCAGTCTGTGTGCATTGAATTCATTTAATACACGAGTTTCACAATTTGAGTTGAATTACTGAAATAAATGAACTTTTCCATTTTATTGAGATGCACCTGTATATGGTTATTCTCCAGTGTGGATCCTCTCATGTCTTTTCAGGGCTCCTGAGTGCCTGAATCTCTTGTCACAGTGTGAACACTTATAAGGTTTCTCTCCAGTGTGAATCATCTCATGTGTTTTCAGTGGCCCTAACTGACTGAATCTCTTGTCACAGTGTGAACACTTGTAAGGTTTCTCTCCAGTGTGAATCCTCACATGTGTTTTCAGGATTTCTGACACACTGAATCTCTTGTCGCAGTGTGAACACTTGTAAGGTTTTTCTCCAGTGTGGATCCTCTCATGTGTTTTCAGATGTGATGACACACTGAATCTCTTGTCACAGTGTGAACACTTGTAAGGTTTTTCTCCAGTGTGAACAACCTCATGTCTTTTCAGGGTTCCTGACTGACTGAATCTCTTGTCACAGTGTGAACACTTGTAAGGTTTCTCTCCAGTGTGAATCATCTGGTGCAGTTTTAAATAGTTTGCTGTAGTAAAAGTCTTCTCACACTCAAAGCACATGTACTCTCTCACACCAGTGTGTTTTTTATGATGCATTTTCAAACTTTGTAGCTGTGAAAAACTCTTTCCACACAAATGACATGAATGTGGCTTCTCCTTTGTATGAATTCTCAGGTGTTTCTT
Organism: Aspiorhynchus laticeps; assembly: GCA_023376895.1. Lineage (NCBI taxonomy): Eukaryota > Metazoa > Chordata > Actinopteri > Cypriniformes > Cyprinidae > Aspiorhynchus > Aspiorhynchus laticeps. The sequence goes on from CM041795.1 coordinate 59,847,706, forward strand.
CAGGCCTGAAGCCCACAAAAATGTTTTGCCGCACTGATCACATGTGTGCGGTTTCTCTCCAGCGTGGATCCTTTCATGTGTTTTCAGATTTGATGACACACTGAATCTCTTATCACAGTGTGAACACTTGTAAGGTTTTTCTCCAGTATGAACTCTCATGTGAACATCAAGACTATATCTGCATTTCAGTCTCTTTCCACACTGAGTGCAGGTGAAAGATTCCTTGGCTCTTGTTTTCCTTAATATTATCTGTTTGCTTTGACAACAATTCAAAAGTTTTTCTCCAGTTTTGAAGTGATTTTTCTCCTCAACTTCACTTATTTCTTCATTGTCCTCATTTTCTTCATTCAACTCTGAAATAAAATCAAAAACAGTTCCTTTGTCAGTAACTCATAAAAAAGTGAAAAGACATAAATTGAACCCTGATGTAACAGTGGCAAGTAGACAATTGGTATACAACATTTTTGATACTTCGATGCAATTTTATAAATACATCTAGTACATTTTATATACACGTCCCTGCAACTTTTCATTAATGAGGTACCTTGATTTTCGAATTATGATTTTTAAAACATAATAGGCACAAATCCCATGTTTCTGTAGGAAGAACTTTAATCTAACATAAATAATGTTCTTGCAAAAAAGTACCCAGTTCAAAGAAAGTGTACCTTATTATTTGATTTAGGTATATTATTGAAGATCTTTAAAGAATTTTCCAATTACAACAAACAAAATCTAAAACTACTTGAAACATTATTCTACGTTAGCTGAAGGTAAAGTGCACACACACTGTTTCCCTGGTGCTCGTGTTCTCGATGTTTCTGCGCAGATACCCGCGATCCTGAAGGATGACGAGAGCGTCGGAGCGGTCGTGCTGCACGTGGGCGTGAACGACACCAAGCTGCGGCAGACGGAGACACTGAAGAGGGATTTCAGGAGCCTGATCGAGACGGTACGCAGCACATCGCCCGTGACGACGATCATCGTGTCAGGACCGCTTCCCACGTACCGACGAGGACACGAAAGGTTCAGTAGACTGTTTGCTTTAAACGAATGGTTATTGTCATGGTGTAAAGAACAGAAACTGCTCTTTGTTAATAATTGGAATCTTTTCTGGGAGCGTCCTAGGCTTTTCCGTGCTGATGGCCTGCACCCCAGCAGAGTCGGAGCGGAACTCCTGTCGGACAACATCTCCAGGACACTACGCTCCATCTGACTAGTAAGCCAATTCTCAAATAACTGCTATGATGACTTTTGTTCTACCCACTTAAATGATAGAAGTAATTGCGTTGTCCAATCTATACATACTGTGTCTGTTCCCCGAATAGTGAGGTCAAAATATAAATTTAACACAGGATCTAGAAAAAATCTGATCGTGATTAAACCAGAAAAATGCAAAATAAATGAACAAAAACTATTTTTAAAGCTTGGGCTCCTAAACATTAGATCACTCACACCTAAAGCAGTAATTGTAAATGAAATGATCACAGATAATAGTTTTGATGTACTCTATTTAACTGAAACCTGGCTTAAAACAAATGATTATATTGGTCTAAATGAGTCTACTCCACCAAGCTACTGTTATAAGCATGAGCCCCGTCAGACTGGTCGTGGCGGCGGTGTCGCAACAATATATAGTGTTATTCTCAATGTTACTCAGAAAACAGGATACAGGTTTAACTCATTCGAAATACTTATGCTTAATGTTACACTGTCAGATATGCAAAAGAAATCTGTCCTATCTCTTGCTCTGGCTACTGTGTATAGACCGCCAGGGCCATATACAGATTTCCTAAAAGAATTTGCAGATTTCCTCTCAGACCTATTGGTTAATGCTGATAAAGCGCTAATTGTCGGAGATTTTAACATTCATGTTGATAATCCAAATGATGCATTAGGACTTGCGTTTACTGACCTAATAAACTGTTTTGGAGTCAAGCAAAACGTCACCGGGCCCACTCATCGTTATAATCACACGCTAGATTTAATTATATCGCATGGAATTGATCTTTCTGATATAGATATCGTACATCAAAGTGATGATATTACTGACCATTTCCTTGTATCGTGCATGCTGCATATTACTGATATTAACTGTACGGCCCCACGTTATCGTCCGGGCAGAACTATTGTTCCAGCCACTAAAGACAGATTCACAAATAACCTGCCTGATTTATCTCAGCTGCTCTGTGTACCCATAAATACAAATTAACTTGACAAAATGACTAGCAACATGGGCACTATCCTCTCTAATACGTTAGAAACTGTTGCTCCCATCAAATTAAAAAAGGTTAGAGGAAAACGTGCTGCGCCATTGTACAACAGTTATACCCATTCTCTCAAGAAAGAAACTCGTGATCTTGAGCGCAAATGGAGAAAAACTAACTTGGAAGTTTTTAGAATTGCGTGGAAAAACAGTATGTCCAGCTATAGACAGGCTCTAAAAGCTGCCAGGACCGAGCATATCCGCAAACGCATAGATAATAACCAAAATAATCCAAGGTTTTTATTTAGCACAGTGGCTAGACTAACAAATAACCAGACGTCACCCGATCTAAATATTCCCTCACAGTTTAATAGTAATGACTTTATGAATTTCTTCACTGATAAAATAGATAACATCAGAAATACAATAACTAATGTAGATTCTACGGCGTCTAGTACTTCAGCCTCATTCACCGCACCCAAAGAAAAACTGCAGTGCTTTTCAACTATAGGACAGGAAGAGCTAAATAAACTTATCACCGCATCTAAACCAACAACATGTCTATTAGATCCTGTACCCACTAAATTACTGAAAGAGTTACCTGTAGCAGAAGCACCGCTTCTCAATATTATTAACTCATCGTTATCTTTAGGCCACATCCCTAAACCATTCAAGCTGGCAGTTATTAAGCCTCTTATTAAGAAGCCACAACTAGATCCTAGTGAACTGGCAAATTACAGACCCATCTCAAATCTTCCGTTTATGTCTAAAATTTTAGAAAAAGTTGTGTCTGCTCAATTGTGCTCATTCTTGCAAAAAAATTATCTCTGTGAAGAATTTCAGTCAGGTTTCAGGCCCCGCCATAGCACAGAAACTGCACTTGTTAAGATTACAAATGACTTGCTTCTTGCATCAGACAAAGGCTGCATCTCATTGCTAGTTTTACTTGATCTTAGTGCTGCGTTCGACACTATAGATCATGACATACTCGTAGATCGATTACAAAACTATACAGGTATTCAAGGGCAGGCTTTAAGGTGGTTTAGATCCTACCTGTCCGATCGCTACCACTTTGTTTATTTAAACGGGGAGTCATCTCAATTATCACCAGTAAAGTATGGAGTACCACAAGGATCTGTCCTAGGTCCTCTGCTGTTTTCAATATACATGCTGCCCCTTGGTAATATTATTAGAAAATACGGGATTAGTTTCCATTGCTATGCTGATGATACTCAACTATATATCTCAACAAGACCAAGGCAAGGCAAGGCAAGTTTATTTATATAGCACATTTCATACACAGTGGTAATTCAAAGTGCTTTACATAAAAGAAAGTGAAATAGTCATTCACAGCAATAAAAACAAGGAATTAAAAATAATAAAAACAAGGAATTTTAAAAAGTTATAGAAATTGATTTAAAATGAAATTTAAAACAGTTAAATAGAATATGATTATACATAAAATGCAGTGCAGTCAGTTCGGACGTAGCACAGTGTTCATTCAACAAATGCACAGCTAAACAGATGAGTTTTCAGTCTGGATTTAAATGTGGCTAATGTTTTAGCACATCTGATCTCTTCTGGAAGCTGGTTCCAGCTGCGGGCGGCATAATAGCTAAAAGCGGACTCCCCTTGTTTTGTGTGAACCCTTGGTATTTCTAACTGACTCGATCCTAATGATCTGAGTGGTCTGTTAGGTTTATATTCAGTGAGCATATCTGCAATGTATTTAGGTCCTAGGCCATTGAGTGACTTATAAACGAGTAAAAGTACTTTAAAATCAATCCTAAATGTAACTGGAAGCCAGTGTAAGGACCTGAGGACTGGTGTGATATGCTCAGATTTTCTGGTTCTAGTCAGAATCCTGGCAGCAGCGTTCTGGATGAGCTGCAGCTGTCTAATGGTCTTCTTTGGAAGGCCGGTGAGGAGACCATTACAATAATCCACCCTGCTGGTGATAAAGGCATGAACAAGTTTCTCCAAGTCGTGACTGGAAACAAAACATCTAATTCTTGCAATGTTTTTGAGATGATAGTATGCTGATTTAGTTACTGCTTTGACATGACTACTAAAACTAAGGTCTGTCTCCAGAATCACCCCAAGATTTCTGACTTGATTTTTTAGTTGTTTGACCCCTAGAGTCAAGGTATGCATTCACCTTGAGAACTTCATCTTTGTTTCCAAATGCAATGACTTCAGTTTTCTCCTTGTTTAGCTGAAGAAAGTTTTGGCACATCCAACTGTTAATATCATCAATGCATTGGCAGAGGGAGTCAATGGGGCTGTAGTCATTTGGAGATAAGACCAGATGAAACTTCTAAATTATCTAAGTTAACTGATTGTGTTAAAAATTTAAAAGATTGGATGACCAATAATTTTCTCCTATTAAATTCAGATAAGACAGAGATATTACTTATTGGACCAAATAACAGTACACAGAATCTCTTGGATTACAATTTGCAACTAGACGGATGTCCTGTTACTTCCTCTACAGTCAAAAATCTGGGTGTTATATTAGACAGCAACTTGTCTTTTGAAAAACATATTTCCAATGTTACAAAAAACAGCATTCTTCCATCTTAGAAACATTGCCAAGCTAAGGAACATGTTACCTGTTTCTGATGCAGAAAAGCTAGTTCATGCATTCATGACCTCTAGACTGGACTATTGTAATGCACTGCTAGGTGGTTGTCCTGCATCTTCAATAAACAAGCTACAGGTAGTCCAAAATGCAGCGGCTAGAGTCCTTACCAGGTCAAGAAAATATGATCATATTACCCCAATTTTACAGTCTCTGCACTGGCTACCTATTAAGTACCGTATCAGTTACAAAATATTATTACTTACCTATAAGGCCCTAAATGGTTTAGCTCCTGCGTACCTAACGAGTCTTCTGTCTCTCTACAATCCATCACGCTCCCTAAGCTCGCAAAACTCTGGACTCTTGGTAGTACCTAGAATAGCAAAGTCCACTAAAGGAGGTAGAGCTTTTTCATATTTGGCTCCCAAACTCTGGAATAGCCTTCCTGATAACGTTCGGGGTTCAGACACACTCTCTCTGTTTAAATCTAGATTAAAGACACATCCCTTTAGCCAAGCATTCACATAATGCATCCATATACTGCATCTCATAATCTTGTACTGCAGTTATATCTGATCAAACGCACATTATTATTCTTTAGCTTGGGTTGAACAAATAATTTTTGCTTGAATGGAACAACAGCTACGCTAATTATGTCTCTTTGTTTCTCTGTTTCTGCTAGGAATTACACAAGCTTCAGTCTGGATCCAGCCCTTAAATGATCTGAGATGACCAAACACCTGAGAAGAGATGATGCCGACCCCTCGGAGGACCTCAGAGGATGCCAACCTCTGATCCCCCAACAACATGCAGAATTAACAAATTTTGCCATAAGTTAATATATTAAGTTTCTACAATGTATATATATATATATATTGTAGAAACTTAATTTCCTGTAAAGCGCTTTGCAATGATTGTATCGTGAAAGGCGCTATAGAAATAAACTTGAATTGAATTGAATTGAATTATAACCATCAGCACTATTAATAAAGAAAGAAAAATAAACACCAACCTGTTTGTTGTTCAGTATCTTCAGTGTGTTTGATTCTGCAGCGCTCTGGATCTCTCATCTTCTCTCTGTCCTCTTTAATAAACTCAGTCTTTACAGATTTCTTCCTGATGCTCTGATGCTCGTCTTCACATGTAAACTGATGGGAATATTCCAGCTGAATATCTGTGTGGAAGAAGCAGATTTGCCAAAATCAACAAGAAATCAAAGAGGCACTGCAAATCATTATATCACTATATTAAAAGAGTGTTGACACAAAAGAAAGAGTGTAGAGCACATCAGTTTAAATGTCTCATTCAGTAACACTGCTCTCACATAAGAGCTAATTCACACATTCTATGTATTTCTGTTGTCTGTCTTTCTAAATAACAGTAAGAATGAAAAATGAAAGCATAAACAGAAATCTGATGACACCCATCATCATTAACAACTACAGGTAAATAACTACACTAGAGCACGTGTGAGACCCCCCCAAAAAATAAGGGGTTTTGTGAATTTATTAGGCTATTTTTAAAGATTTATAGAGCTGTTAATGCTGCTTTGACACAATCTGTATTGTAAAAAGTGCTATAATGGAAACATTAATAATATAATAAAATTATATATGAATATCCCACATTTCTGACACAATAACACAAAAAAAAAGTAAATAGTTAATGCCATAAATTCAACCAAGTATACAGAGTAGTGGTTGGCCGATATTTGTCATTTTTCAAATATCGGGATCGGCCGATAAGTTTTTCTGTTTGGCCGATGTGTTCGAGGCGGGACTTTTAGTTTGACGGCGCTGAGAATGGCAGCACCTGAGCACACAGTGCTCATATTCTCCCTCTTGTTCACTGTTAAAGGAATTAAAATATATACAAAAAGTATTATAACGATTGCTTTAATTAGTAATATAGGCAAACAATACTTTCTCGTTTGCCGTCTTGGATGTGTATTTTCTCAGCCTCACTAGCTGCTGCCTGTCTGTCAGGAAGCTGGTGATCCACTGACAGACGGAGGTGGGCATGGAGAGCTGAGTTAATTTGGGCAGGAGGAGGTTTGGGATGATAGTGTTAAAAGCTGAGCTGAAGTCCACAAACAGGATCCTCACATAGGTCCCTGGTCTGTCTAGGTGTTGCAGAACATAATGCAGTCTCATGTTGACTGCATCGTCCACAGACCTGTTTGCTCTGTAGGCAAACTGAAGAGGATCCAGCAGGGGTCCAGTAATGTCCTTCAGGTAGGCCAGCACCAGTTTTCAAATGACTTCAGACCACAGAGTTAGAGCCACAGGCCTGTAGTCACTTAGTCCTGTAATTTCGGGTTTCTTTGGGATGGGGATGATGGTGAAGCATTTGAAGCATGAAGGGACTTCGCACAGTTCCAGTGATCTGTTGAAGATCTGTGTGAAGATGGGGGCCAGCTGGTCAGCACAGGATTTCAGACAGACTGGTGTCACACCGTCTGGGCCTGGTGCTTTCTTCCTCTTCTGCTTCTGGAAGACCTGGCACACATCGTCTTCGCGGATCTGAATTGCAGGTGTGGGGGAGAGGGGGGTTGCTGAAGGTGTTAATGGTTTTGTTGAGAGGTGTTCAGGGTGGGTGTGGGGTGTTTTTCAACACCCAGTTTTTTAGAACTCATTCAGATGTCTGCCAGTTGTTGATTCTCCGCAGTGCTGGGGGATGGTGTCTTGTAGTTGGTGATCTCTTTCAGACCTTTCCACACTGATGCCGAGTCGCTGGAAGTGAACTGAATCCTTAGTTTTCCAGAATAATTCCTATTTGCTACTCTGATCTCCTTTTCCAGTGTGTATTTGGTCGGTTTATACAAGACTTTGTCCCCCTTCTTGTAAGCATCTTCTTTGGCCTGATGGAGCTGTCTGAGTTTTGCAGTGAACCACGGTTTGTCGTTGTTGTAAGTTAAATGAGTCCTGGTAGGAATGCACACATCGTCACAGAAACTGATATAAGATGTTACAGTCTCTGTGAGTTCGTCCAGATCGTTTGCAGCAGCTTCAAAAACACTCCAATCAGTAAGGTGGAAACAGGCTTGTAAAACCCGCTCGGTTTCATTAGTCCATCTCTTTAAAGTCTTTACCACAGGTTTAGCTGATTTCAGTTTCTGCCTGTAGGTCGGTATAAGATTAACCAAACAGTGATCAGAGAGTCCTAAAGCTGTTTTAGGCTGTTTTTGTGCATTTTATGGATGACAGTCTCGTGAACCTAGGAAGGCTGTCTGTGCACAAAAAAGGGCCAATTCCGACTTTGCTATGACAATCTGGCACTTCTGAATCAGCGACTGTAAGTATTAAGTATTTGCAATTTACTGTTCAAATGAGGAGTTTTGCGCAGTGTAGAGTAATGCGTCGCCTTACGTTCACGTGTGCAGAGATGGATTTATACTTACAAACATCCTCTGTTCTCTGCTTATAACTGGCGGCAAGAAGATAACAAACAGAGATGCACTGTGTTGTGTTTCACACTGACTGGTCGAGCAGAGCTGAAACAACACTGACGCGTTTGTCATGTGCAACTGTTCAGACGGTTCATATTGTTGGCAGTTCAGTTATCGTATCCTGAAAATGCAGATGACCAAGCTGATCAATGGCAACCAACTTTGCAAGCGCTCGCAAGGTCCCCCTGCTCAAGAAAGCACATGTACAGGCCCGTCTGAAGTTTGCCAATGATTCAGAGGAGAACTGGGTGAAAGTGTTGTGGTCAGATGAGACCAAAATCGAGCTCTTTGGCATCAACTCAACGCGCCGTGTTTGGAGGAGGAGGAATGCTGTCTATGACCCCAAGAACACCAAACATAATGCTCCAGGAAACATAATGCTTTGGGGGTGTTTTTCTGCTAAGGGGACAGGACAATGCACCGCACAAAGGGACGAGGACGGGGATGTACCGTCAGGGCATTGAAAATGGGTTGGTTTTTCCAGCATAAATGACCCAAAACCAACGGCCAAGGCAACAAAAACTAAGGAACAATTAAAGGGTGGATGGCCTAGCCAGTCTCCAGCCTTTCCCATAGAAAACTAGTTAAAACAATTCTTTAGCCAACATTAAAATGATCCAAACTTGACTCAGAATCTATCAAACAACATTAATTCTTTGCTTTGGTTAAAAATTATTTTTCTTATAAAAAGTATGTAAACTTATTTTTTTCCTGTTTTGCCAACAGGAATTAAAAGCTTCATCTGGATAATTAAATTTAATAAAAACCTGGAAGAAATGATGCCAACCCCTCGAACCTAGAGGAGAACCCTCAAAAATACAAATTACCAAATGTTGCCAAATTAAATAAAAGTTTCTACTTTTGATTGAAAATTTTTCCGTAAAGCTGTTTGCAAGGATCAAAAAACCTATACAAATAAATTGAATTAATTAATTTTAAAAATCTTGGGGGACTGGGTTAGTTCCAAACTACCTAAATTAATGACTTGGAGGGGACTCAAAAGGAGGGGACAAAATCCCACTGGATTTGAAACCTGGTGGAATACAAGAAACTTCCTCTGTGTTGCCAAAAGGGTTTTGCCCCAATTAAGTTGTTTGCAAGGGATCAAAATTATAAATTAAAATGAAATCTTCATTTTTTTTTTTAAATCTTTTTCTTTGATTTGTTCTAGTTAAATAAACCAATTAAAATTAAGCATCATTTATTGTCATGGGCAAACGTACAAAATACAGGGGATAAAATTTTTTTTTTTCCCCCTGTTTTGAACAATCCTAACTTGGTATTACAGCACTTTCTTCTGGCCTTTTAAAAAATTTTATTATTCCCCAATTTAAGTTGCTTTGGAAAAAGCATTAAAATAACTAAATTAATTAAATTCCATTTTATTCACCTCCCTCTTTAGATTTAGGTCTTAAAGAAAAATAAAATTAATAAATATTTATTGCTTCTCCACTTTATAATTAAGGAATTGAAATTTTACTCTCATCCCGGTCATAAAAACACTAAACACTAAAGTATAGTCAAAAAATGCAATTTACAAATATCAAATAAACATTAAAAAAAAAATATTATATATTATTGGCTCAGAGTTCAGTGGTGCTGGGGTAAGAAGGGGAGGGGGGGGGGGGGGGGCATAATTAAAAGGTTAATTCATAAAAATAAAAATCACCCCAGATTTACTACCCCTAAGCCATCTTAGAGATAGGATTTCTTCTTTCAAAAAATAAATAAAAAAAAATAAAACATGGTTTAAGCTTTATAATTTTAGGGAAGGGAGATGAGTTTTGGCTGAAAATCATCCAGCATCAAAAAGTATTCCACCTCCAAGAGGTTAATAAAGGTTCTGAAGTGAATAAGCTTTGTGAAGACAAAACCTTTTCACTTTATAAAGCAATCCAGCTTCTGGAAAGGGATGAATTCATTGGTTAATTTGGAGTGTGCCAACCTTGTGTCTGGCAACTCAGTGCTTGAACTTGTTGCGAGCCCATGGAGGTGCATAGTAAGAAGAATGTACATTTCTTTCTTTAGCATTTGGCGCGCTTTTATCCAAAGGTTAAATTGGGGAATACAAAAGCGATTCACTTGAAACAATCAGACAGAGGAATTGCTATAAACCAATCATTGTTCAAATAAGACAAGCTGCAAGGGAAGGAGAGGATAAAGGGCTTTTTTTTTTTTTAAGAAAAGAATGAATCAAATATGCCAAAGAATGGTTTTCATTTTGCTTGAAATTGACAGGGTCCAGCATTCCGGACAGGGGTGGGAAGATTATTCCACCATCCAAAGGTAATAGAAGTTCGGAAGGATTTTAGCCTCTTGTATGGAAAAGGCTATTGAATCCAATTCTGGAATGTAATTTAATGTGATAAAGGGGGTCTGACCTTGGTGTTTGTAGCAACTCAGGTCTTGAATTGATCAGCTATTAGCCAGGCAAATAAAGGGTTAACATGGGTTTTTTCTTTGAAGACCAGTTTCTTGCATTCTAATCATTTTGAGGTTTGAGGTTTATGGAAGCCAGAAAGAGCATTGCATAGTCCAGCCTGAAACCAAGGGTGGAAAGAATTGTGCAGCATGCTTTTGAAAGGGTGATTTTTTGAGTTGTGACGAAACCTCAAGATCAGCATCTTTCAAGGCCTTTAAGGTCAGGGCACAAAGGTCTTGTTTTTTGAATCAAAAGCGAATGTCAAAATCCACCCCTATTCATCCATTAAAACTTAATTTGGGGTTTTTATTTTTGGTAACTACCTTTGCCTAAAGGGTGGCGAGCTAAGGCAGAAAGCGATTGGGGTCGGGCGAAGGGGCCCCAAAGAACTTAAGCCATAATAGTAAGAAAAATATAGTATTGTTCATTGGATTAGCTGAATTGTCTATTGCAATTAAACCAATTAATGTTGCATTTCAAAGCGGGTCCCCTTCTAATTTTTAAAGAAAATTTGGTGTGGAAATATTATACAAAAATAAATGACAGGAAATAAGTATAACTCCAATATGTGTTTGTTGTTCTTTTTTGGATGATTCAGGTTTTCTAAATATAAAATTGTTCTGTGACGATATTTCTGGAAAGATATTGACCCTTTATTAAGTTTAAAAACCGAGCGCAGTTGACGTGCCCAGACGCGATGCTTTGAATTTGCGCGTTCAATAAATGACATCGCATTGGGAGCGGACTAGCAAAATAGCTACAAAAGTAAAAGCAGAGAAGTTTGTATTCAAAGTTAAAAAGCAAACACACTGGAACATTTTTACTGAAAATAAAGGATCTCAGGTGTATCTTCTAAATTTGGCTGATGATTACAGGATTACTGCTCTAACAACACTTATAATTTCAGTTTCAACTAACTAAACTTTTTTTGTTGCTTAGTAGTGATAGTGTCTTTCTGTTACACTTGATTTGTGTAAATCTGTCATATTTAAGGTAACAATGCAATACATAATATCATATTATTGATATTAATAATATGACAATATCTGTAGTCAATATTGATTAAATGGGAGGAGAAATCCTGCCCGTACCCAGCTAGGAAAAATGATAAAAGCACTTACTGAAGTGGTATTCTGAAACTTAATTACATTAAATAAAACAGCAAAATGATAACAACAACATCTTCATCGAACAAGAAAGAGATTACCTTAGATAAAGTTTGATTAATATGTACATACAGTGCCAGTCAAAAGTTTGGACCCATTACAATTTTTAATGTTTTTGAAAGAAATTTCTTATGCTCATCATTTATTTGATCAAATAATACTAATAACAATACTACTACTACTACTAATAATAATCATTAAGCACTGTTTGTAACGTTGATAATAAATCAGCATATTATAATGATTTATGTAGGATCATGTGACAATGAAGACTGGAGTAATGCTGATGAAAATTCAGTTTTGCATCACAGAAATATTCACAGAATACCATTATTTTAATTGTAATAATATTTCACAATATTATGCTTTTTTTTCTGTATTTTTGATCAAATAGGCTAAATCCAGGCCTGACGAGGCTTCTTTCAAAAGCATTTTAAATAGTAATTTTTCCAAGCTTTTTTCCTGTAGAAGTAAAAATATACAAAATTGAACGAAATGTTGTATAAATAAAAAGGTTAGGAATCATATTTGTTTTTTTTTTTGGGGGGGGGGGGGGGGGGGGGTCCTAATGTCTAGAACCGGCCCTGGCCTACACTCCAGGTCAAATAAAAGCCATAATTAGGAAAATCATATGACGTTCTTCATAAATATGATTCATTTCTGTCGAGCTGTACTGTGAATAAGAATCAAATGACTGAGTTCAGCTTTGAGAAAGAAACCAACCTGTTTGTTCCTCAGTATCTTCATGTTTGATGCTGAATACTTCTGCAATCCTAATGTCTTCACTTTCCTCTTTAATAAACGCCATCTTTATAATAGTGTGTCACGTGGATGTTTTTCTGTGAGTTTGGACAAGATGAGAATAATTAACAAAGAAAATAAATGTGTTACTCATGTGCAGATGCACTTTCCTTAAAAACATAAATAAATAAAACCTTCTAAAATGTTATACAAAGCATTACAATGCTGCAATCAGTAATAAAACATTCATTTAAGAGTTCTCATTAAAATCATAAAGTGCTGAACAGTTCAAATGCTCAAAACAAACCTTTCTTCAGCCAAATCACAACAGAGCAGGAGTGTGGCACAGACTTATGACGTCATACCTCCCCTCCAAAATAAAAGTCCAGTTCACACGCTAAAATCAGAAAAGTGCAAACATATTCAAATAGAAATAATAAAACATATCAACGATGTTCAGAGTTAAATTCTTGGTGAAATACATATGGACATTGTGCTAAAAAATAACTAGAAATGAAAGAGTTTGAACTACATCTAATACGTGAGATTCTGTAAATGATTCAACACTTATATATATATATATATATATATATTATGGGCATCCTGAGATAGAAACAATAAAACGAAAGGAGAAAGTTTAGCATAGCTGCTGTTCATATTATTTGACACAAAAGATCACATATAACTGCAAGGTTATCAGATGTTTGTGAATACTTGGCTAAAACATGTATTTTATTCTAAGTTAAACTAAAAGAGTGTCTGAGCTTCAAACATTATCAGGAAGGTTATTTCAAAGTAAAATAACAAAAAGCTCTGCTTCCTTTAGTGGACTTTGATACATGCTTGATATTATCAATAGTCCAGAATGTTGTGTCCTCATTACAGGGGCTGCTGCTGCCACTATTTGTGCTTATTTTGCTATATGTATCTGGTTTAAGGAAATATTCAAAACCATACTGTGATCCAACTCAGAGTGAATCGTTGTGTATATAGCTGTATACAATAACTTCTAAATCTGTTAAATCCTTCTACACACTTTTTTTTAAAAATGTATGATGTTCTGTATGTAATAAAGAAACAAAAATACAAAAGTGCAATCTTGAAATTAGTTTTTGTTCTAAATATTATAAGTGAATATAAAATCAAAGCTGACCCCTGTATATTTTATTACAGCATCGCAAAGAAAAAACAAGAGGCCTTTGATACGACCTTTTAAAAATGTTTTTAGAAATGTAACTTTTAAAAACCAGTTGGTATGCAGTTTATATTATTTATTAGATTAGTTATTGTATTATTTTAGAATAAATAATACAATTATACAATTGTTTTATTTCAGATTATTTATTGTATTATTGCAAATGATATCAGTTAAAGGTGCAGTGTGTAGTTTTTAGCGGCATCTAGCGGTTGAATTTGCGAATTGCAACCAACGGCTCAGTCCCCCGCTCACCCCTCCCTTTAGAGAAGCTACGGTGGCCGATACAGGGCTAAGATGCCGTCGTCTGAGACCGCAGAGAGCAATGAGGTTTCTTTACAAAGGTAAATTAAGGAATTATATTTACTTAATTATTCAATAAACGATGTCATTGCGAATATTACTGTTACTTGTTCATCATTGTGTCAGTGTTTTTTCACGAGAACAACATAGTGAGGATACGTGCTCTGTAGAGCAGTTTGTCTGTTAAGGGCTACTGTAGAAACATGATGGTGACTTCCATGTGAGGGGACCCACGGTATATGTAGTTATAAATCGCTCATTCTAAGGTAATAAAAACATAACAGTTCATTAAGTAAGGTCTCTATACTCCTCTGAAAACGTAGTTATGTATATTATATTGCATTTCTGTCTATATGTAATAACTGCCGATTACTCTTGTCTAACTCAGGTTCGGATTCATTGAACGGCTACAGGATGTCCGGTCAGAACATTAGGTCTCACACCAGGAATGTACTCCAGGTTAATTTATTGTGCAAGGATGTGTGTGTGGTTCTGTAAATATAAAACAGTATACAAATATAAATAAATGAATAAATATACATTAACAGATCTTTATAGCAGTACTTGAATACTCATAAGTAACAGTATTGTAAATGACAGTGAACTTAACATGAAGTAAACAATATAAATATAATATAGATGCAGATCGAAGTTCTATAAATGATCACACTACTGCACTGGGTTTGTAGCTCACATGCTTAATAACTCGTCAGGTGAACAAGCCCAAACATGTTCCTTGAGAAGCATTGAGTCTACGCATTAAAGCCTAATATGCAATATAACATTAAATAGTCTAACAAACAAATAACACAGGATAATTATAACATTTTGTCAACAGGATAATGTGCAAATAGAATTAACAATGTAAACATTTAGGCGGAATGCCGCTGTAGCGGTCATTAATCTCTTTTGAGATCTTATCATACTATAAATTATGTAAATGTACTTACAATTAGTTGCACGCACACATATATCCACACAATCCTTAAACTGTGCACTTCTAACTGATTAAACTTATTAAGTATTGACTATAAACATGTAAACATCCAGCCTCAATGAATATAAACATGTAAACATCCAGCCTCAATACTGTCTTGGTTTTTTCTCCACGGAAAGTTTTGGAACAGTCCAAATCACAAACACAGGCAGGAGGGTTCGGAAGAGTTCACTTTCGAGGGGTGACCTTTCTTACAGCCGCCCCCAAATTCACACGGTGAATTTGAACAACAAGAAAGGCCTTACTAAGTATTGGAATATCATTCAGGCATAGGAGGTAGGCAGATGATCTTTGTCACTGGTCTTAGGTAAGTTCTGTCCTTCACTTTGATCTCAGCCGATCTGACTCTGTTATCCTTCCCAGGGAAAACTTGAACAATCCTTCCAACAGGCCAAAGTGCGCGAGGTAGCTGTGGATCCACAATCATAACGGTTTTACCTATCAGTAGGTTGTCTGTTTCTGACATCCATTTTTGTCTGGTCTGAAGGCTAGGTAGGTAGTTACGGATGAATTGCATCCAAAAGTGATCCGCTAGCAGCTGACTATACCTCCATCTCCTTCGACTCAGAAGCTCAGAATCCTGGTATGCCACTTGTGGGAGTGAGGCGTCCCGCCACCCCATCAACAAGATGTTAGGTGTAACTGGGTCTGGGTCAGCGATGTCTGAAGATGTGTAACCAAGGGGTTTGGCATTGAGGATCCCCTCAATTTCAATGAGAACAGTCCGCAACACTTCTTCAGTGACCGTCTGTGCTCCAAGGGTCACTCGCAGGGCTGTTTTCAGGGACCAAATTTCCCACTCCCAGCATCCACCGAAATGTGGAGAATTAGGAGGATTGAATGAAAACTTGATTTGCTGGCTTGCAAGTTGAGTTTGGATCTCAGGCTGAAGAGCAGCGTAGGCATCCCAAAGCTCCTTTTCCCCACCTTTGAAATTCGTTCCCTGATCTGATATGATTTCAAAGGGTTTCCCTCGTCGAGCAATGAAGCGACAAAGGGCCATCAGAAATGAATCACTGTCCATACTTGCGAGGAGATCAATATGCACTGCACGGGTGGTCATACACTTGAAAATTATCCCCCAACGCTTCTCATTTTGGCGTCCAACCTTTATGAGATAAGGACCGAAGCAATCTATACCAGTTGAATAGAAAACTGGCTGGTGAATTCTTAACCTGGCAGGTGGGAGGTCTGCCATCCTGGGGGGATGTGGTTTGGCCCGCCATTTTTGACATTCTGTGCATTGCCGTTGATGTCTCACTGCTGCACGTCCTCGTAATATCCAGTATTTTCTCCTGAGCTCCGCAAACACCCTCTCTGGTCCAGGGTGATGTAAGCGGTCATCATAGTCTCTGATGATCAGTTTGGTAAGCGGGTGATGTGGGTCAAGGACAATGGGGTGAATGGTATCTTCTTCTAGTTGACTGATTTGTCTGAGGCGACCACCAACCCGTATGAGATTTGCACTGTTATCTAGTTCTGGGGCTAGGCACAACAGTTGACTATTGCTTGGTAGAGATTAACCAGATTTCAAGTGCAATATCTCATCAGGGAATGATTCTTCCTGGATCTGTTGGAGGGCTGTGAGCTCGGCTTCTTTATAGTCTTCTGCAGATGCGATGGAGGGGGAGCTTTCAGCTGATGGATGTATAAGAGCATTTAGGTAGTCTGTGAAGGTGCAAAACTGATGAGGATCTGGCAGTGACAGAGCAGAGGTTAACAGTCCACAGAAGGTCGATTTCTTTAGCTCACTGTCTTGATTTACATGGCTTAACGGTGGCATCTCCGGTCAGCGATCTGGTGTTTGTCTGAGGAATGCTGGGCCTTGGTTCCATCTGCTTTCTCTGTTGAGATCAGAGGGAGACTTTCCTCTTGTAATGGCATCTGCGGGGTTGTCGGCAGACTGTACATAACGCCAGGTGTCAGATTCAGTCAAGTCCTGTACCTCTGCCAATCTGGTCCCCACAAACACTTTAAAGCGGCAGGAATCTGATAAAAGCCAGGTTAGCACTGTGGTGGAATCAGACCACAGAGTAACACTACTGAGTGGTAATGTTAGCTCTGCCTTCAGGACTTTAGCAAGCTGTGCACCTGTGAGTGCTGCACACAGCTCAAGACGAGGGATGCTCTGCTGTTTCTTGGGAGCAACACGGGACCTAGCTGTTACAAAGGCCATCTCCACATTACCTTGATGATTCTCTGTTCTCAAGTAGGCCACAGATCCATATGCCTTCTCTGAGGCATCACAAAAAATGTGAAGTTGCCTAATACTAGTAGAGCAGTCCATTTCTTTGCTGCAGTAACATCTGGGCAAACTGATATTCTGCAGATCTTCCAATTCACTTTCCCAGTGTTTCCAAGAGTCTAATAAGTCCACTGGCAGCCTTGGGTCATCCCACTCCCTCTGTTTGTCCCACAACCTCTGCACTATCACCTTGGCTCGAGTGATGAAGGGTATGATGTAGCCAAGGGGATCATACTGACTGGCAAGTATCTGGTAGATGCTTCGCATTGTGGGCACTTTATTGTTCGGTTTGCGTCGTTTGTAAGAGAGGGTATCTGATTGGCAAGTCCAGTGCAGGCCAAGAGTTGATTCCTGAGCTTCTTGGTGGCCTTCGCTGAGCCAGAGGATGTTACTCTGAGACTGAATGTCGGCTGGCAGATGGCTGATAACTGAAGGGTCATTGCTAGCCCACTGTTGTAGCTCAAAGCCACCAGATGCTAGAAGGCTGCAGAGTTTGTCTACAAGATTCTTGGCCGTGTCACAGGAAGCAAAGCTTTGGAGGCAATTGTCCACATAAAATGACTTCTCCACTGAAACTTGTGTGTCCTCTCCAGGCTGGCTGTGATCTTGTACGTGCTTCTGTAAAGCAAACGAGGCACAACACGGACTGCAAGTGGTCCCGAAAGGCAGTACTTGCCATTCATAGACATCTGGGACTCTGTCTCTTTGCATGTCTCTCCAGATGTATCTCAGCAGTGGTTTATCTTGTGGCTAGAGGCGTACCTGATGGAACATGCCGCGGATGTCACTACTGATTGCAACAGAATGCTCACGGAAACGCAGAAGGACTGCCAGGAGAGATGGACCAAGTGTTGGACCAGGTAACAGGAGCTCATTCAAGTTGTGTCCTTGGTATGAGAATGAACAGTTAAAGACCACCCTGTTCTTCCCATTATGCTGCACCATGTGGTGTGGGATATACCAGGCCTCCTTTGTTCTGTCCATTTCCTCCTGACTAAGTTTGACAACATACTCAGCTTGCACTAGCTTGGCCAGCTCCTCTTGGTATGCTGCAGCTAAATCAGGGTTCTTTTCCAGCCTTTTCTCGATTCCTCTTAACTGTGGTAGGACAGCTTCCTTTGGTGCATAGAGACGAGGCATGTTCTTGACACGGAGTAGAGGAGTTGCATATCGCTGGACACCATTAACCTCCACTCTCACTGTGTTATCTTGCAGAAGCTGAACGGACTCTTTGTCTTGGCGTGACCTGGTGATCACCTTTTCACTATGGTAGGGTAGAACATCCATTTGCCACAGTCTCTCCACATTTGCATAAAGGTCATTGACAGGCCGCAGCAAGGTGAAGAAGCATTGATCAGGGGAAAGATGACTGCTCAAATCTTCAGTTGGACCCTGCAGTGTCCATCCCAGACGTGTTCTTACTGCTGCTGGACCACCAGGGGGCCCCAGTCGGACTGGTTCTATGGGTGTAAGAAGGTGGGGGCAATCTGAGCCAATGAGAAGAACAGGATGTACCTTGTCCAGCTGTTGTAGAGGTAACCCGGCAAGATGCTTAAATTTCCATTGCAGGACACTGGCTGGGTGTGTATGTTCTGCTAGACCAAGTGCTTTGGCTGTGAAGGCATTACGGATCTTGTAAGCTTTGCTTGGATTAACAGTTGGGGACACAGAAAAAGTCACTGCTGCCCCGTGAATGACCTGGGTGTCCTGTCTCACTGGACGGAGTACAAGATCCTCTGGCTCCCCAACAAGTCTTAATTTCTGCATTGCATCATGCAGAATGATGGTCCGCTCTGATCCATCATCTAATATGCCATTGACACGTTTCCATTCCTGATCAGAACTTTAGTCACTTTGAGCAGCACTTTACTGCCGGAGGTTGGGCGGTCAACATATAACACTGCACTGGAAGGAGCTGCACTTGGCTGAGAGGGCTTGCCCTGGTCATTGACATCATGCAGTACCAAAAGGTGCTTCTTGTTGCAAGTTGGGCAGAGAGTCTTTAGTGTGCAATTAGCTGCTTGATGTCCACGACCACAACGCCAGCATCGGTTCTTTGTCTTTATCCAGTCTATCTTCAGGTCTTTGCTAAGAAGCTTGAAGTTGTCACAGCGTCAGATAATGTTTATTATTGTCACAGTATGGACAATAAGCTCTTACTTTCTCTTCTCTGACTGAAGCTGGTTTAGGCGTGGCTGACGACGTTGGTGTGGAATGTGACTTGTCAGTACCAAGTAGAATGGTGGTCAGCCTGCGAGGCTGCTTAGACTCTCTTCTCACCTCTCTGACACGCACTGAAGATTCCTGCCTTGGGTCATAAGCATACTGGCTATTGTCTTCCTGTACTTGAAGCTCATATTCCAGCCAATCAGCGAAGTCCAACAAGGTGGGAATAGAGACTTGCAAAGGGTGGGTGTACCGCTTGAAACTCGATCTAAGGTCATGTGGCAGTTTACCAGGAGTCAAGACACATGCGACCCACATTCCAGCTCTACAGTACCTTTGTGGCCCAGTTGCTGCAACATACTGACAAGCGAACGCACCTGCAGTCCAAACATCCTGAAGGCCTTTACATCTCCACTGCGTATATTAGCTCCATCCATCAGCTCACCGATTCGTTGCAGTGCTAATTGGTGGGGTTGACCATACATCTTATCCAGAGCTTTCATGGTGTTGGTGAAGGGAAATCTGGAATTGCTGTAAGAGTCTGCCACCAGGAGGGCCTCCTCCAGTTTCAGTTGGTCTGTGAGGATTTGAAATTTGAAACGTTCTGTGGCATCGTCAGGTAGAATGTTCTCTAAAGCAATTCTCAGTCTTGAAAACTCCCTAGGGTCGGAAGACGTCAGGTAGGGGATGGTAGGGTCTGGACCTCTGTAGATTTTCTCTTGGGTAGATGAGGGTAAGAGATGTTCAGCAGTGTGTTCAATTTGGTCTGGCCTCCTCCTTTCCTGTGATGGAACAACAGACTTAGGCAGCTGAGGTGGCTGGGAATATGCGGGAGAGTTGGGATACCTGAACTGAGCTGAGTCACTATAATGTGCTGTAAAGGAGGGTCTCTCATGAGTGGAGGAAGAAATGTTCATGTTTCTCAGATCTTCGGTCAGCGCTGAGCTTTCCTCTGGCACAGCTGGGTGTGGCGGTCTCTTAGTGGCAGACGGTGGCAGCCTGGAGCGTGGAGCTGGTATTGGGCGGTATGGCTGTGGAGTCTGAAGGTTGACTGCTGGAGAGTGAGAGCATGGTGATGGCATTGGTGGAGTGACTAACTCAGGTGGAAATCTCCGCTTCGATTTCAAGACTTGAAGCTCATGCCAGAGTACTGCATTCTGTTGACGCATCTCTTGGAATGCTGAAACGATCTCAGGGAGCTGGCTGGATTGTCGTTGCAAGGCTGCGTTCTCCCTCTTGATCTCCTCTAGCATGGTTGTAAGCTCTGGCAACTGTTGCACTTGTCTTTTCAATGCTGCATTCTCCTCTCTCAGCTTTTCAGAAGTGCTGTCCCACTGGTCAGTCAGTATCCATTCTGAACGTTCTGATGCTTGGCTCACTGGTGAAGTGGATCTGGAATGACCTGTAGTACTTGCTGGTTCATCCTCAAGTACTGCCTGGCAGGTAAGTGACCGTGATTGCTGTCGATGAGACCCAGGTAAACTAAGTTCAAAGTCTTCTAAGTAGGCTGGAGGGTTAACTTGTCGCCTGGTCGCACAGCAGGAGCTTCTCTTTCTGGGTGAGACATATCTGTAGCAATCCACACATCCGGCTCGAAGGACCATGAAATAACTGCTGATTACTCTTGTCTAACTCAGGTTCGGATTCATTGAACGGCTACAGGATGTCC
Organism: Aspiorhynchus laticeps; assembly: GCA_023376895.1. Classification (NCBI taxonomy): domain Eukaryota; kingdom Metazoa; phylum Chordata; class Actinopteri; order Cypriniformes; family Cyprinidae; genus Aspiorhynchus; species Aspiorhynchus laticeps. Next base: position 59,868,845 of record CM041795.1, read on the forward strand.
GGTCAGAACATTAGGTCTCACACCAGGAATGTACTTCAGGGTCATTTATTGTGCAAGGATGTGTGTGTGGTTCTGTAAATATAAAACAGTATACAAATATAAATAAATGAATAAATATACATTAACAGATCTTTATAGCAGTACTTGAATACTCATAAGTAACAGTATTGTAAATGACAGTGAACTTAACATGAAGTAAACAATATAAATATAATATAGATGCAGATCGAAGTTCTATAAATGATCACACTACTGCACTGGGTTTGTAGCTCACATGCTTAATAACTCGTCAGGTGAACAAGCCCAAACATGTTCCTTGAGAAGCATTGAGTCTACGCATTAAAGCCTAATATGCAATATAACATTAAATAGTCTAACAAACAAATAACACAGGATAATTATAACATTTTGTCAACAGGATAATGTGCAAATAGAATTAACAATGTAAACATTTAGGCGGAATGCCGCTGTAGCGGTCATTAATCTCTTTTGAGATCTTATCATACTATAAATTATGTAAATGTACTTACAATTAGTTGCACGCACACATATATCCACACAATCCTTAAACTGTGCACTTCTAACTGATTAAACTTATTAAGTATTGACTATAAACATGTAAACATCCAGCCTCAATGAATATAAACATGTAAACATCCAGCCTCAATACTGTCTTGGTTTTTTCTCCACGGAAAGTTTTGGAACAGTCCAAATCACAAACACAGGCAGGAGGGTTCGGAAGAGTTCACTTTCGAGGGGTGACCTTTCTTACAGCCGCCCCCAAATTCACACGGTGAATTTGAACAACAAGAAAGGCCTTACTAAGTATTGGAATATCATTCAGGCATAGGAGGTAGGCAGATGATCTTTGTCACTGGTCTTAGGTAAGTTCTGTCCTTCACTTTGATCTCAGCCGATCTGACTCTGTTATCCTTCCCAGGGAAAACTTGAACAATCCTTCCAACAGGCCAAAGTGCGCGAGGTAGCTGTGGATCCACAATCATAACGGTTTTACCTATCAGTAGGTTGTCTGTTTCTGACATCCATTTTTGTCTGGTCTGAAGGCTAGGTAGGTAGTTACGGATGAATTGCATCCAAAAGTGATCCGCTAGCAGCTGACTATACCTCCATCTCCTTCGACTCAGAAGCTCAGAATCCTGGTATGCCACTTGTGGGAGTGAGGCGTCCCGCCACCCCATCAACAAGATGTTAGGTGTAACTGGGTCTGGGTCAGCGATGTCTGAAGATGTGTAACCAAGGGGTTTGGCATTGAGGATCCCCTCAATTTCAATGAGAACAGTCCGCAACACTTCTTCAGTGACCGTCTGTGCTCCAAGGGTCACTCGCAGGGCTGTTTTCAGGGACCAAATTTCCCACTCCCAGCATCCACCGAAATGTGGAGAATTAGGAGGATTGAATGAAAACTTGATTTGCTGGCTTGCAAGTTGAGTTTGGATCTCAGGCTGAAGAGCAGCGTAGGCATCCCAAAGCTCCTTTTCCCCACCTTTGAAATTCGTTCCCTGATCTGATATGATTTCAAAGGGTTTCCCTCGTCGAGCAATGAAGCGACAAAGGGCCATCAGAAATGAATCACTGTCCATACTTGCGAGGAGATCAATATGCACTGCACGGGTGGTCATACACTTGAAAATTATCCCCCAACGCTTCTCATTTTGGCGTCCAACCTTTATGAGATAAGGACCGAAGCAATCTATACCAGTTGAATAGAAAACTGGCTGGTGAATTCTTAACCTGGCAGGTGGGAGGTCTGCCATCCTGGGGGGATGTGGTTTGGCCCGCCATTTTTGACATTCTGTGCATTGCCGTTGATGTCTCACTGCTGCACGTCCTCGTAATATCCAGTATTTTCTCCTGAGCTCCGCAAACACCCTCTCTGGTCCAGGGTGATGTAAGCGGTCATCATAGTCTCTGATGATCAGTTTGGTAAGCGGGTGATGTGGGTCAAGGACAATGGGGTGAATGGTATCTTCTTCTAGTTGACTGATTTGTCTGAGGCGACCACCAACCCGTATGAGATTTGCACTGTTATCTAGTTCTGGGGCTAGGCACAACAGTTGACTATTGCTTGGTAGAGATTAACCAGATTTCAAGTGCAATATCTCATCAGGGAATGATTCTTCCTGGATCTGTTGGAGGGCTGTGAGCTCGGCTTCTTTATAGTCTTCTGCAGATGCGATGGAGGGGGAGCTTTCAGCTGATGGATGTATAAGAGCATTTAGGTAGTCTGTGAAGGTGCAAAACTGATGAGGATCTGGCAGTGACAGAGCAGAGGTTAACAGTCCACAGAAGGTCGATTTCTTTAGCTCACTGTCTTGATTTACATGGCTTAACGGTGGCATCTCCGGTCAGCGATCTGGTGTTTGTCTGAGGAATGCTGGGCCTTGGTTCCATCTGCTTTCTCTGTTGAGATCAGAGGGAGACTTTCCTCTTGTAATGGCATCTGCGGGGTTGTCGGCAGACTGTACATAACGCCAGGTGTCAGATTCAGTCAAGTCCTGTACCTCTGCCAATCTGGTCCCCACAAACACTTTAAAGCGGCAGGAATCTGATAAAAGCCAGGTTAGCACTGTGGTGGAATCAGACCACAGAGTAACACTACTGAGTGGTAATGTTAGCTCTGCCTTCAGGACTTTAGCAAGCTGTGCACCTGTGAGTGCTGCACACAGCTCAAGACGAGGGATGCTCTGCTGTTTCTTGGGAGCAACACGGGACCTAGCTGTTACAAAGGCCATCTCCACATTACCTTGATGATTCTCTGTTCTCAAGTAGGCCACAGATCCATATGCCTTCTCTGAGGCATCACAAAAAATGTGAAGTTGCCTAATACTAGTAGAGCAGTCCATTTCTTTGCTGCAGTAACATCTGGGCAAACTGATATTCTGCAGATCTTCCAATTCACTTTCCCAGTGTTTCCAAGAGTCTAATAAGTCCACTGGCAGCCTTGGGTCATCCCACTCCCTCTGTTTGTCCCACAACCTCTGCACTATCACCTTGGCTCGAGTGATGAAGGGTATGATGTAGCCAAGGGGATCATACTGACTGGCAAGTATCTGGTAGATGCTTCGCATTGTGGGCACTTTATTGTTCGGTTTGCGTCGTTTGTAAGAGAGGGTATCTGATTGGCAAGTCCAGTGCAGGCCAAGAGTTGATTCCTGAGCTTCTTGGTGGCCTTCGCTGAGCCAGAGGATGTTACTCTGAGACTGAATGTCGGCTGGCAGATGGCTGATAACTGAAGGGTCATTGCTAGCCCACTGTTGTAGCTCAAAGCCACCAGATGCTAGAAGGCTGCAGAGTTTGTCTACAAGATTCTTGGCCGTGTCACAGGAAGCAAAGCTTTGGAGGCAATTGTCCACATAAAATGACTTCTCCACTGAAACTTGTGTGTCCTCTCCAGGCTGGCTGTGATCTTGTACGTGCTTCTGTAAAGCAAACGAGGCACAACACGGACTGCAAGTGGTCCCGAAAGGCAGTACTTGCCATTCATAGACATCTGGGACTCTGTCTCTTTGCATGTCTCTCCAGATGTATCTCAGCAGTGGTTTATCTTGTGGCTAGAGGCGTACCTGATGGAACATGCCGCGGATGTCACTACTGATTGCAACAGAATGCTCACGGAAACGCAGAAGGACTGCCAGGAGAGATGGACCAAGTGTTGGACCAGGTAACAGGAGCTCATTCAAGTTGTGTCCTTGGTATGAGAATGAACAGTTAAAGACCACCCTGTTCTTCCCATTATGCTGCACCATGTGGTGTGGGATATACCAGGCCTCCTTTGTTCTGTCCATTTCCTCCTGACTAAGTTTGACAACATACTCAGCTTGCACTAGCTTGGCCAGCTCCTCTTGGTATGCTGCAGCTAAATCAGGGTTCTTTTCCAGCCTTTTCTCGATTCCTCTTAACTGTGGTAGGACAGCTTCCTTTGGTGCATAGAGACGAGGCATGTTCTTGACACGGAGTAGAGGAGTTGCATATCGCTGGACACCATTAACCTCCACTCTCACTGTGTTATCTTGCAGAAGCTGAACGGACTCTTTGTCTTGGCGTGACCTGGTGATCACCTTTTCACTATGGTAGGGTAGAACATCCATTTGCCACAGTCTCTCCACATTTGCATAAAGGTCATTGACAGGCCGCAGCAAGGTGAAGAAGCATTGATCAGGGGAAAGATGACTGCTCAAATCTTCAGTTGGACCCTGCAGTGTCCATCCCAGACGTGTTCTTACTGCTGCTGGACCACCAGGGGGCCCCAGTCGGACTGGTTCTATGGGTGTAAGAAGGTGGGGGCAATCTGAGCCAATGAGAAGAACAGGATGTACCTTGTCCAGCTGTTGTAGAGGTAACCCGGCAAGATGCTTAAATTTCCATTGCAGGACACTGGCTGGGTGTGTATGTTCTGCTAGACCAAGTGCTTTGGCTGTGAAGGCATTACGGATCTTGTAAGCTTTGCTTGGATTAACAGTTGGGGACACAGAAAAAGTCACTGCTGCCCCGTGAATGACCTGGGTGTCCTGTCTCACTGGACGGAGTACAAGATCCTCTGGCTCCCCAACAAGTCTTAATTTCTGCATTGCATCATGCAGAATGATGGTCCGCTCTGATCCATCATCTAATATGCCATTGACACGTTTCCATTCCTGATCAGAACTTTAGTCACTTTGAGCAGCACTTTACTGCCGGAGGTTGGGCGGTCAACATATAACACTGCACTGGAAGGAGCTGCACTTGGCTGAGAGGGCTTGCCCTGGTCATTGACATCATGCAGTACCAAAAGGTGCTTCTTGTTGCAAGTTGGGCAGAGAGTCTTTAGTGTGCAATTAGCTGCTTGATGTCCACGACCACAACGCCAGCATCGGTTCTTTGTCTTTATCCAGTCTATCTTCAGGTCTTTGCTAAGAAGCTTGAAGTTGTCACAGCGTCAGATAATGTTTATTATTGTCACAGTATGGACAATAAGCTCTTACTTTCTCTTCTCTGACTGAAGCTGGTTTAGGCGTGGCTGACGACGTTGGTGTGGAATGTGACTTGTCAGTACCAAGTAGAATGGTGGTCAGCCTGCGAGGCTGCTTAGACTCTCTTCTCACCTCTCTGACACGCACTGAAGATTCCTGCCTTGGGTCATAAGCATACTGGCTATTGTCTTCCTGTACTTGAAGCTCATATTCCAGCCAATCAGCGAAGTCCAACAAGGTGGGAATAGAGACTTGCAAAGGGTGGGTGTACCGCTTGAAACTCGATCTAAGGTCATGTGGCAGTTTACCAGGAGTCAAGACACATGCGACCCACATTCCAGCTCTACAGTACCTTTGTGGCCCAGTTGCTGCAACATACTGACAAGCGAACGCACCTGCAGTCCAAACATCCTGAAGGCCTTTACATCTCCACTGCGTATATTAGCTCCATCCATCAGCTCACCGATTCGTTGCAGTGCTAATTGGTGGGGTTGACCATACATCTTATCCAGAGCTTTCATGGTGTTGGTGAAGGGAAATCTGGAATTGCTGTAAGAGTCTGCCACCAGGAGGGCCTCCTCCAGTTTCAGTTGGTCTGTGAGGATTTGAAATTTGAAACGTTCTGTGGCATCGTCAGGTAGAATGTTCTCTAAAGCAATTCTCAGTCTTGAAAACTCCCTAGGGTCGGAAGACGTCAGGTAGGGGATGGTAGGGTCTGGACCTCTGTAGATTTTCTCTTGGGTAGATGAGGGTAAGAGATGTTCAGCAGTGTGTTCAATTTGGTCTGGCCTCCTCCTTTCCTGTGATGGAACAACAGACTTAGGCAGCTGAGGTGGCTGGGAATATGCGGGAGAGTTGGGATACCTGAACTGAGCTGAGTCACTATAATGTGCTGTAAAGGAGGGTCTCTCATGAGTGGAGGAAGAAATGTTCATGTTCCTCAGATCTTCGGTCAGCGCTGAGCTTTCCTCTGGCACAGCTGGGTGTGGCGGTCTCTTAGTGGCAGACGGTGGCAGCCTGGAGCGTGGAGCTGGTATTGGGCGGTATGGCTGTGGAGTCTGAAGGTTGACTGCTGGAGAGTGAGAGCGTGGTGATGGCATTGGTGGAGTGACTCACTCAGGTGGAAATCTCCGCTTCGATTTCAAGTCTTGGATCTCCTCTAGCATGGTTGTAAGCTCTGGCAACTGTTGCACTTGTCTTTTCAATGCTGCATTCTCCTCTCTCAGCTTTTCAGAAGTGCTGTCCCACTGGTCAGTCAGTATCCATTCTGAACGTTCTGATGCTTGGCTCACTGGTGAAGTGGATCTGGAATGACCTGTAGTACTTGCTGGTTCATCCTCTAGTACTGCCTGGCAGGTAAGTGACCGTGATTGCTGTCGATAAGACCCAGGTCCACTAAGTTCAAAGTCTTCTAAGTAGGCTGGAGTGTTCGCTTGTCGCCTTTGGTCGCACAGCAGGAGCTTCTCTTTCTGGGTGAGACATATCTGTAGCAATCCACACATCCGGCTCGAAGGACCATGTAATAACTGCCGATTACTCTCGTCTAACTCCGGTTCGGATTCATTGAACGGCTACAGGATGTCCGGTCAGAACATTAGGTCTCACACCAGGAATGTACTCCAGGTTCATTTATTGTGCAAGGATGTGTGTGTGGTTCTGTAAATATAAAACAGTATACAAATATATATAAATGAATAAATATACATTAACAGATCTTTATAGCAGTACTTGGATACTCATAAGTAACAGTATTGTAAATGACAGTGATCTTAACATGAAGTAAACAATATAAATATAATATAGATGCAGATCGAAGTTCAATAAATGATCACACTACTGCACTGGGTTTGTAGCTCACGTGCCTAACTCGTCAGGTGAACAAGCCCAAACATTTTTGAGAAGCATTGAGTCTACGCATTAAAGCCTAATATGCAATATAACATTAAATAGTCTAACAAACAAATAACACAGGAGAGTTATAACATTTTGTCAACAGGATAATGTGCAAATAGAATTAACAATGTAAACATTTAGGCGGAATGCCGCTGTAGCAGTCATTACATGTGATCAGTGCGGAAAGAGTTTTAGACAAAAAGGACAATTTATGGCACATATGAGAGTTCACACTGGAGAGAAACCTTATCACTGCACTGCATGTTTGAAGCGTTTCAATAATTCATCTTCTCTACACAGACATAAAAAAACAATCACAGTAAGTAGATCATCTACAGATCTTTCGGGTCTGATGCTTCATCCTCACCATATGTGACACAATAATGCATCAAGCAATATAATATCATCTGGATAAATCTGTCATAACAAGCGACATGACAAAGAAACATTATCTAAAGTTTTCATAGTGAATAAAGTTCATCTTTAAAACCAGCAGATTCAGATCGACTCAAAGATGGAGTTCCTCCCCAAAGAACAATGTCAGAAAGTTTAATTCTTGTATATAATGTTGCTTCATGATATAAACAACATTATTGTGCTTTCTTATGAGTTTCATATATTCAGTTGTCTTATAATGTCACAGAATGGCCCGTATTCCACCATCACTGATCACCCTCACCTGCACCTGATTAATGATCATGTACACCTGCTCCTCATCATCACAGCTGCTCTACTTAAGCACACTCCTCACTCCAGTCATGGTCTATCTTGAAGTCACTAAGCTGCCATGTTGTTGAGACTTGTGGATACAACTCGGACCTTCACTCTACAGCGATCTGCTAGCTGAGTATACTAACCTGTGTTACTTACCTGACGATACTTACCCGACGATACTTACCCTCTGTCTTCCCTCTCACCATCAGATACCTTTACATCTGTGGACTCTAGAAACTCGCAGGCTTTCCTGGATTCCTATCCGCCACAAACCTGCCAAAGGACAGAGACACAAGCTGAATCCCAGCGCACTATCCACAATACTACTAAGAAAGCCACTTACCTCACGCAAAGACTATCACCACTGTTGTCTCACCAAATCCTGTAATAAACTCAATCTCTTCAACACTAACCTTTGTGTCTGGCAGTTCCGTAACAGATAATGCATATGTGTCACTTGTAGTTTGTTACTCTGTCATGAAGGAAAGTAATAGTTTTTACAAACTGTTCTTGTTCAGGAAGATGAAGAAGAGACTTTAACACTTTTAAGAGAGACTGAGATTTATTTTGTTCTTCATTGTGTAAGGCCTTTGCAGAACAGACCCACCAAAAAGCTGCAGAATAAACACATTCCCAAAACAGGATCTAAAGATTCCCCCACACAGCCATCACGAGGTGGTGAAACTGACAACACCCTCATTGTCTGGATTAGTTTACTTAGAGTCGGACTTGTAACCCAAAGGTGAGATCCTTGAGCAAGGCACTGAACCCCCAACTGCTGACCACTGCTCCAGGTGTGTGCTTATGGTGTGTGTTCAGCAGATCCTTTGCCAAAAAGGGAAAGAAAGAAAAAAAACACAGACATGTTTAAACTTTATTACAAGCCAAACAATTGTGAAAGTAATTTACTGAAACTCTGGTATTTTCCATAATAAAAGGCCAAAACAAAAGTTAATCTTACTGCATGCAGAATCGCTTTATGTACTCCCCAATTGTAAGTCGCTTTGGATAAAAGCGTCTGCCAAATGATTAAATGTAAATGTAAAATGCATGCACCCAAAGTGTGAAAGGTGACATTAAAAATGCAAGTTTTCTTCTTTTTTTTTTAATTTTTGAGTAGACATTCAAAAACATGACCAATTCAACAGATTTAAAGTGATAATATCTCAGTTTTACTGGAATCCATCTTTTTGTTGTCTTCCTCGGGAGAAGAAACATGACAATTATAATCATGACAACACTGGGTGAAACTGTTGAAGTGTCTCGAGTCAGATATGATTGTGTAATTCTTACCTGTAAGAACAAGATGGTGTTAAAACTAAAATGCTCCTGCAGTAATCTGAAAGTGAAATCACAGTAAAGCACATGTTGATGCAGTACTTCAGCAATCATCATTTTACTTGAACACAAGTCTACAGTTGGCCACAAACGGGCAAAATGTTTACACCTCACCGGAAGTGGTGTTTCGTTCTTCCTGTATCTATCTTCTGTGTATTGTTCTCCAGATTCTGAGAAAGAGTTCAATGGTGCATGGGGAAAAAGAGGGGGAGGGGGAGACGGGAGAGAGTTGAGCTTCCTGACAGCCTGATGTATGAAGCTGTCCTTCAGTCTGCTGGATTTAACTAATTTAACTATAATTTCTTGATGTTTGCTGATGTTTGTTTCCTTTGTTTTTAGATTTTTTTTTATTGTAAAATTGTACAAGTAAACCCCATGCAGGCGAAAACACACAAAAAAAGTCATAGAATTATTTCCTTTGTGGTCCTCTTTTACAAACCCGATTCCAAAAAAGTTGGGACACTGAACAAATTGTAAATAAAAACAGAATGCAATGATGTGGAAGTTTCAAATTTCAATATTTTATTCAGAATACAACATAGATGACATATCAAATGTTTAAACTGAGAAAATGTATAATTTTAAGGGGAAAATAGGTTGATTTTAAAATTTCATGGCATCAACACATCTCAAAAAAGTTGGGACAAGCCATGTGTGGCATCCCCTCTTCTTTTTATAACAGTCTGCAAACGTCTGGGGACTGAGGAAACAAGCTGCTCAAGTTTAGGAATAGGAATGTTGTCCCATTCTTGTCTAATACAGGCTTCTAGTTGCTCAACTGTCTTAGGTCTTCTTTGTCCTCTTTATGATGCGCCAAATGTTTTCTATGGGTGAAAGATCTGGACTGCAGGCTGGCCATTTCAGTACCTGGATCCTTCTTCTACGCAGCCATGATGTTGTAATTGATGCAGTATGTGGTCTGGCATTGTCATGTTGGAAAATGCAAGGTCTTCCCTGAAAGAGACGACGTCTGGATGGGAGCATATGTTGTTCTAGAACTTGGATATACCTTTCAGCATTGATGGTGCCTTTCCAGATGTGTAAGCTGCCCATGCCACACGCACTCATGCAACCCCATACCATCAGAGATGCAGGCTTCTGAACTGAGCGCTGATAACAACTTGGGTTGTCCTTGTCTTTTTTAGTCCGGATGACATGGTGTCCCAGTTTTCCAAAAAGAACTAAAAATTTTGATTCGTCTGACCACAGAACAGTTTTCCACTTTGCCACAGTCCATTTTAAATGAGCCTTGGCCCAGAGAAAACGCCTGCGCTTCTGGATCATGTTTAGATATGGCTTCTTTTTTGACGTATAGAGTTTTAGCCGGCAACGGCGAATGGCACGGTGGATTGTGTTCACCGACAATGTTTTCTGGAAGTATTCCTGAGCCCATGTTGTGATTTCCATTACAGTAGCATTCCTGTATGTGATGCAGTGCCGTCTAAGGGCCCGAAAATCACGGGCATCCAGTCTGGTTTTCCGGCCTTGACCCTTACGCACAGAGATTGTTCCAGATTCTCTGAATCTTTGGATGATATTATGCACTGTAGATGATGATAACTTCAAAATCTTTGCAATTTTTCTCTGAGAAACTCCTTTCTGATATTGCTCCACTATTTTTCGCCGCAGCATTGGGGGAATTGGTGATCCTCTTCCTATCTTGACTTCTGAGAGACACTGCCACTCTGAGAGGCTCTTTTTATACCCAATCATGTTGCCAATTGACCTAATAAGTTGCAAATTGGTCCTCCAGCTGTTCCTTATATGTACATTTAACTTTTCCGGCCTCTTATTGCTACCTGTCCCAACTTTTTTGGAATGTGTAGCTCTCATGAAATCCAAAATGAGCCAATATTTGGCATGACATTTCAAAATGTCTCACTTTCAACATTTGATATGTTATCTATATTCTATTGTGAATAAAATATAAGTTTATGAGATTTGTAAATTATTGCATTCCTTTTTTTATTCACAATTTGTACAGTGTCCCAACTTTTTTGGAATCGGGTTTGTATCTTATTCTTTATTAATTAGAAATCACTATTAGGTTATATGGCACATGTCTTCACTCAGTTTTTCACCACACTCATCTACTATAAGGAATATAAATCAGGGAGGACACACAATCACAAAAATTGCCAGTTGATAACTTTTTGTAAAATGTTACTTTTACCATTGACTATTTTACCATGTTTTAACATTGTTTTTTTGGAGTCTGTTGCCCTATATAAAAAGTTTAATTATATGGACAAATGTTTGTTGAATTAAACATTGATAAATCAATAAAAAAAGATCAAATAAAAAGTGAAGTATAAGTGTGAAGCCATTTACAAAATCTCACAGATTGTTTTCATTCAACATTAACAATTTAAATGTGTATTTCACCAAGAATTTAACTCTGAACATCGTTGATATGTTTTATTATTTCTATTTGAATATGTTTGCACATTTCTGATTTTAGCGTGTGAACGGGACTTTTATTTTGGAGGGGAGATATGACGCCATAAGGCTATGCCACACTCCTGCTCTGTTGTGATTTGGCTGAAGAAAGGTTTGTGTTTTGAGCATTTGAACTGTTCAGGCACTTTATGCTTCTAATGAGAACTCTTACATGAATGTGTTATTACTGAAAGAAACATTGTAATGCTTTGTATAACATTTTAGAAGGTTTTATTTATTTATTTATGTTTTTGAGGAAAGTGCATCTGCACATGAGTAACACATTTATTTTCTTTGTTAATTATTCTCATCTTGTCCAGACTCACAGAAAAACATCCACGTGGCACACTATTATAAAGATGGCGTTTATTAAAGAGGAAAGTGAAGACATTAGGATTGCAGAAGTATTCAGCATCAAACATGAAGATACTGAGGAACAAACAGGTTGGTTTCTTTCTCAAAGCTGAACTCAGTCATTTGATTCTTATTCAAAGTACAGCTCTACAGAAATTAATCATATTTATGAAGAATGTCATATGATTTTCCTAATTATGGCTTTTATTTGACCTGGAGTGTAGGCCGGTTCTAGACATTAGGAGCCCCCCCCCCCCCACCAAACAAATATGATTCCTAACCTTTTTATTTATACAACATTCAATTTTGTATATTTTTACTTCTACAGGAAAAAAGCTTGGAAAAATTACTATTTAAAATGTTTTTGAAAGAAGTATTTTATGCTCATCAGGCCTGGATTTACCCTATTTGAACAAATGACTAAATTTAAAACAATTTAAAATAATGTTTTTCTATTTTACTATACTTTAAAATATATTTCTGTGATGCAAAACTGAATTTTCATCAGCCATTACTCCAGTCTTCAGTGTCACATGATCCTACATAAATCATTATAATATGCTGATTTATTATCAACGTTACTAACAGTGCTTAATGTTTGTTTCAGGATATTTTAATTATTAAAAAGATGCTTAAAAATATAAATATAAATATTCTATAAGAATATAAGTGTTCATTGTCACTTTTTAACTATTTAACACATCCTTGCTGATTATTATTATTATTATTTATTTATTTGATCAAATAAATGCAAGCTTGATGAGCATAATACATTTCTTTCAAAAACATTAAAAATAGTAATGGGTCCAAACGTTTGGCCAGTATTGTATGCACATATTAATAAAACTTTATCTAAGGTAATCTTTTGTTGTTTGATGAAGATCAAAATCATGTTGCTGTTTTATTTAATGTAATCAAGTTTCAGAATACCACTTCAGTAAGTGCTTTTATCATGTTTCCTAGCTGGGTACGGGCAGGATTTCTCCTCCCATTTAATCAATATTGACTACAGATATTGTCATATTATTAATATCAATAATATGATATTATGTATTGCATTGTTACCTTAAATATGACATATATTTACACAAATCAAGTGTAACAGAAAGACACGATCACTACACAGCAAATTTGAAACTGTTAAATTCACACTTGCAGTGTAAAAATTAACACTTTTTCAGGGTTTATATAGGTCCACACTAAATAGTTAAACTAACACTTGAAATAGTGTTACTTTTTTAACACTTCATAGAGTTAAAACAACACTGTAAGTGTTCACCATTAACACTAATTTGGTGTAAAAAAAGGAGGGAAACACTAATAGTGTTAAAACTACACTAGGTGTGTCAATAACTTAACACCAAGGGAGTTATTTCCAGACTTAATATAGTGTTCATATTAACCCTGATTTGTCATTAAATGTGATCTGCGTTCAGTTCAATTACAAATGCATGTGTATATTCAATAACAGCCAACACGTTGTATCAGTTTGAACCTTTATTTTCAAAAACTTAAGAACACTTAAAACAAAGATACAAATTCACCATCATATCACACGTTAAGTCTGCAGGTCAAAAGACCTGTAAAACTTCAAAATGCTGGCAAAGTACTCAACTTAAAATATCTTTGTAATTAAAATACATGATGCTCTGAAAAATGTTTTGTCAAAAGTTTGTCAATGCTTTGCATGCAATTCCTTTACTCTTGGCAACTCACTGCTATGACCAACATCAATGTTGTAGACTAGTGTAGCAGGAAGATATAAAGACATTGAAAAGGACCTACTCAACAGGTTGAAAACATAGTGGACTTAAGCCCTATTCGGATGGTAATTGTTTCTCAGGAGGACGTAAGTGATTTTCACCATATACAGGGGGTAGTTAGTGTTTTAATTGCCGTCCAAATTCAGGATGTCGTGTTTTTCTCTCACCACCCCCGTGAAAATCCCCGGCCAAATTACCTACTGTTTTTTGACAAACACTGAGGTTGTGTGGTAATTTAATTGCCGTCCGAATCCACATCTCTGAGTTTACGAGAAGAAATCGATTCAAAATTCAGTGTTTAGTCCCCTTTTGAGCACTCCCGAACACCGTAACATTGTACTTCGGTGTAATTGACATATTATTTCTGAAATGCTGGAAAGTATTTAAAAGAACAATACTTCATGACTGCTCAACCACAGCGACTGGGAGCAGAAAGAGAAGAAAGGCACATAAACTTTCAAATGTGTCTTTATTATGGCAGCAGCAGGTATGCAATGCAATTTTAAAGTGTGTATTATAAACAGATATATATCGCGTATAATTATATACAACTACAGCTAGTCTATTTTCCTATTTTTAAGCAGGAGATTTCAATAATCAAATAATAAATATTATAAAATATGCTTGGAATAATAAGAATGCATTTTACATAAGTATTTTTAAATGTATTTTACACAATAATAATAATAAATTTGTAAATAAAATTAATTTTATTTACAGCAGACAATCATGTGATTGGCCACGTGAGCAGCGCGTTCACGGGTGCGCAGGATCACAGAACTCGCTCCTCCACTGTGAATAAATCGCCATCCGAATCCATGAGTTTTATCACTGACAGGGGCGGACTTTACCATTAGGCAAAGGTAGGCAATTGCCTTGGGCCCCCAGCTACACAGGGGCCCCCCAAAAAATCCCATATTAACTTTTTTTTTTTTTTTTTTACTCAATTGCAAATGTCAAAAATCCACTGAAACGGCATCAGAATGCTTAAAAAAAATCATTAGTATTGTAAACAGGTGCGTGGGCACCCCCGAACACCAGCACCATTGGACTATTCCATTATTTCACTTAACTGCGAATCTGCTGCAGGAATGCGGAAGTGATTGACAGACGGCGTGTGTACGGAGCAAAAATGAAGCGAAGCTACCCAAGCGGTGCTGAAAAAAGGAGGAAACGGGAGGAAAGCAAAAAGTTATTAACAAAATTACCAAAGGTAACAAACTTTTTTGTGACATCACCAGCTGACGACGGTAAAGCTAAAGAGAAGAAAGAAGCTGATGTAGATTTTTGTGCCACTGCCACTACTAACGTTAGCGTTAACACTAGCAGCATTTCCAGCACGGAGGAGCTGCCCCTTGCTGCTGATGGTGTCAGTCCAGGCTGCTCAGTCGATGCTGCTTCTACATGCAAGTCAAATTCACAGAATCCTTCAACTGCAGGTACCAGCAGTTCCGCGTTCACTTTCAGTGATAGTAATGTCTATGACGAAGACTGCAATACAGCTGAACAACTGAGTACTACTAGCCCTAGCAGCCATTCTGCACAAAGTGTTACTGTCACACTTGAAGAAGACCCAGCACTCTGGCCAAAACATCTCAATGACAAAGAGCGCTGCTCAATCGTGCAGAGAGGCCCAGTTCAGATCAAGGACAGAACTTATCCAAAAAATAATGAAGGGCGAAGATTTACAAGCAGCAACTATTACCTGCAAATGAAGAACGGAGAAAAGATAAAGAGGTCCTGGCTCGTGTACAGTGAAAAAAATGACTGTGTTATGTGCTTTTGTTGCCGCCTGTTTGGTTATAAGGAAAAGGACACTCAGCTAAGTGGGGATGGGTTCAATAACTGGAAAAATCTTGCAGCCCACTTGAGACAGCATGAGAGGTCTGCTGAACATATCACAAACATGGATACTTGGCGTAATCTTTCACAAAAACTACAAACAAACACAGCTATAGATCAGATAAACCAAGATCGAATTGCTCTTGAAGTCAACCGCTGGAAAGAGATTTTAAGAAGACTTATTGCAATTGTAAACCATCTGGCAGACCACAATCTTTCATTTCGTGGCCACTCCGACAGATTGTTTGAGTCTGGTAATGGAAATTTCCTTGGACAAGTACAATTAATGGCTCAGTTTGATCCAGTGATGCGTGAGCATTTGAGGAGAATTCAGACAAAAGAGCTAAGTGACACTTATTCAAGTAAACATATTCAAAATGAACTAATTTCCATTGTGGCAAAATGTACAACTGATGCAATTGTTGAGAGAGTAAAAACAGCCAAATACTATGCAGTGATCATGGACTGCACTCCAGACCTCAGTCACAATGAGCAGTTATCAGTGGTGCTAAGAATTATTAATTGTGAGTTATCAAAGGGTGTCTCCATCCATGAGCACTTTGTTGGATTTCTTCAGGCACTTGACACAACAGGAAAAGGCTTATGCGAGACATTTTTAGGCCACCTAGAAACACTAGGATTGGATCTGTACAACTGTCGAGGCCAATCTTATGATAATGGGAGCAACATGCAAGGTAAAAAGCAGGGAGTCCAAAAGAGAGTGCTGGAATTAAACCCCAAAGCTTTATGTGTTCCTTGTGGAAGTCACACACTGAATCTTGTTGTTGGTGATGCAGCTAAGTCTTCTGTGATGTCCATCAGTTTCTTTGGGCTGTTACAGCGGCTTTACACTCTTTTCAGCTCCTCAGTTCACCGTTGGACCATTCTCAAAGAACATGTCAAGAATTTTACACTGAAGGCATTGTCAGCCACCAGGTGGGAGTGTAGAATTGAAGCTGTTAAAGCTATTCGTTACCAGCTGCCTGAAATTGTGAAGGCATTAACTGCTCTAAAGGAGTACGCCACAGAGAAACGAGATGCAGATGTTGTCTCAACAGCTGAAAGCATCTGCCAGGAGCTGCAGAGATGGCCTTTTGTGGTAAGTACCATCGTGTGGTACAATGTGTTGTTCCAGATAAATAAAGTAAGTAAGATCCTGCAGAGCCCCAAAGTTTCAGTCAAGACAGCGAGGGAAGAAATCAGGGCAGTGAAAGTATTTCTTCAGGAATTTCGCAATCATGGATTTAATTCTGCTAAAACAGATGCTAGGGAGATAGCAGAGAAGCTTGAGATGGAGATGAGCTGGCCTGAGGTGCGTCAGAGAAGAAAAACAAAACAGTTTGAGTATGAGGGAACAGAGCACACTCAGACAACTGCAGAAGAGCTCTTCAAAAGAGAGGTTTTTCTGCCTCTAATAGATACTGCTCTTGTCACAATAGAGGACAGATTTTCCAACATGGAAATCTTCTTCAAGCTTTATGGATTTCTCTACTCTATTGAAATAATGAGAAGCACTGAGAATGAAGGGAAGCTGGATGAATGCTGCCACAGATTAGAGCAGAAATTGGATGACATTGATGCAGAAGACCTGAAGCTTGAGGTAAAGGGTGCAGTTCGGTCCTTTCCAACGCATATCTCATCACCAATTGAGATGCTGAACTATATATATAAAGAGAATATACTTGACATATATCCAAATTTGAGCATAGCTTTAAGACTACTTCTCACTCTCCCTGTAACAGTAGCTTCAAGTGAGAGAAGTTTCTCATCACTGAAACTAATCAAAACATACCTTAGGTCAACTATGACTCAGGACAGGCTGTCTGCACTTGCTGTTATCTCCATTGAGCAGGAAGTCAGGAAGTCACTGGATATGGAATCTGTGATTGCAAGATTTGCTGAGGCCAAAGCTCGCAAGGCCAGATTTTAGCAACTACATCTAAACTGAGCATCCCATCCATTCACAACATAGCCTCATGGCATATGATGTACTATAATATGATCCATTTTAAAATTAAGTCCATAAAAAGATTCATCACTGTTCTGAGTAGTAGTACTTTAGACACAAAAGTTAAACCAGAAGCCCAAGATTCCTTTTATTTGTTCCTCACCAATTAAAGCTGAGTTTATTAGCAAGAGAAACTTAATGTACATTCAAGAGAGTGGAAGATATGACAAATACATAAAGAAAAGTGAGATGAAGAGACAGGCAGACAAAGACAAATAGAAAAGGGAGAAGATGAGAAAGACCGACACAAAGACAAGGGAGATGAAGAGAAGTTCAGATACAGAAAAGGGAGAACAAGAGAAAGTCAGAGAAAAAAAGGTACACATGTTAAACAGTATATTATTTTACTTTTGTGTGTCCATAGTTGACCATTTATTTTTATGGCTTGTGTGTTTCTTCTCACTTTAGTAACACAAGATAGAAGACCATAAACAACTTTTCCAATTTAGGCAGCAGCAAGCAGATCCAGTTAGGAGATTCTATCAGAGAACCTGCTGGGAAACCATGGTAAATGACAACCAATGACAGCTCTTCCATGTAAATAGACAATAAATATTATTGCACAGGTAACATATTATGAAAATAAGATTTTACAGTGGACATATTTGTTAAAATGTTAATTATTATTTTTTTATTTTTTCAGCTGGAACTCCAGATGACCAGACATCATTGCTTTGTGAAGACTGCTGAAGAGAAATTACAAGTAAGTCTTTCTTAGATTAATAAGGATTGACAAAAGGGAGGAACAAAAGATGTAGAGGGCCCCATGTCTGTGTTTGCCTTGGGCCCCAAAATGGCTAAATCCACCCCTGATCACTGAGGTGATATGCAAATTTATTTTTACAGACGTCCATATGAGAAACAATTACCGTCCGAATCGGGCTTTAGAGTTCAATAGTACTCAAGGTGCTGGTTCCTTCAGAAGGGATGAGAAGCTTGTCTGACCACATAAGGTGATCCTGCCCTTGATCCTTCTCAATAGCTGTAGGTATGGCAGGTCCTCCCTCTGACTGAGATGGGTTTCAATACTGGTGCAGGTGCGGGACTGTAAACCGCAAAAACAAAAATTTGTTTAAAGAAAAAAGAGTGGAAAAAGTGAATTACTCTGTGCAATGATGAATGTATAAACTAGTAACTTTTAATGATGAAATGTACTTTAAAGGGTTAGTTCACCCAAAATGAAAATTCTGACATCATTTACTCACCCTCATTGTGTTCCACACTCGTAAGTCTTTTGCTCATCTTTGAAACAAAAGTGAATATACTTTAGTGAAAACAGAGATGTATGTCCATCCATTGAGTCCACACAGCTACCACTTTGATGCTTCAAAAAGTTAATAAAGAGAGTGTAAAATTAATCTATAGGAATTGAGCAATTTTGTCCAAATTTTCTGACGAGACATGGTTACCTTATTGAAATTAGGCTTCTATTCACAAACAGTGATCAGCAAACAAACCGTTCCTGTGAAAGCTCAAACAACACTGCTAACAGAGAATGAACCTCACAGGTTCTCATGCTTGAGCTTCCATTTAAGTTAGCTTTTCTTGTAAAACTAACATTAGCTTTATTTTTATTTATTTTTTTTCTATTCCATCTACTTATTTCTTAAAAAAAACACTAGGTTTATTTTTTCTATATTCTATCTACTCGTTTTCTTAAAAAAACAAAACTTTTTTTATGTGTACTGCGTTAGGCTAACCAAGACTTGTTATAGCACTTGCACGTTGTTGCTCTTTTGTTGGTTTTGATTGCTTCTTATCAGTGTTGGTGTA
>CM041795.1:59888038-59953038 GCA_023376895.1 Aspiorhynchus laticeps
CACATAAAAGTAGACTTTAAAAAATCAGAAGGCAACATGTCTTCAAAGACTCAGAACATTGTTTTTACTCTAAAGAAGATCAGTTTTAGTTGAAGGTCATTAAATTTGAGCTTGGGAGCATATGAGTGAATTTGTGTGGGACTGATAGTTGTTGTACATGTTGTTCTCAGAAAGAGTAAGGAAACTGATTTGCAATTGATTGTTGTACATGTTGTTCTCAGAAAGAGTAAGGAAACTGATTTGCAATTGATTTGATAAGGAAATCTACGAGTGTCTTACGCACATGTCAGATTTGAATGAAATAAAATTAAAAAAAATAATAATAATATTGATTTTGAAGCATTAGCAAATGTAAAGTAGCTTTCATATCCTACATTGCCCCAAAATTAATATTTCTTCTGTAGTCTAACATAATTGAATTGAATCTATGCAAAGCAGCTCACTTGTGTGCGTGAACTGATGTTGTTAAGTAAATGATGTACATGGCTCTTACATAATCACTTTTATATTAAATCAGATGTATCCAGGTCAAAATAGGTTTCTGATGGTAATTAATTACCCTGAAAAGGCTGATTATTCTATATAAGGGTAGTCCAGTTACAGTGGATGCCATGTGGAGATCACATGACCAAATACTCACTTTTTCTTCAATGTTCACTTTATCCTGAGCTGCTTTGGCATTTGTGGTTATAGGGTGGTCATTTGATAACTCAAAATGCAGTGTACTTTCACACTCTGGACTGGTGGGGTTGGTATATTCTGGTCTGATAGGGTTATAGTTAGTGAAAGGGAGGATCCTTAAGGCAAAGTCAAAAAAAAAGGGAAAATATTAATTTGCAAGTCTAACAATGTGGCTTTTAGAGCATCGCACTGGCAAAAACAACCACACTTTTCAAGTGAATTGTTGCTATCAGCTTCATAATTGTTATTAATATATTTTAATACGACTTGATGTTTGTTGTTTTGTTATTAAATTAAATATATTATTCACAATCCATCACATTTGTCTAATAAACCAAAAACATGGAATTTCCACGCATGCTTCTCACAACACTGTTAGTAGGTAAGTATAAAAATATAAAAATATTAAGTTTACAAAATAAAATTAAACACCAGTTCCTTACACTGACTAGAACAAAACAGCTAATTAACTTCGTTTTTAAGGGTTTGTGTGTCTTCCATGGTGCTCTTCTCATCGTTATTACATCATCAATCAGTTAAAGAGCTGGACTGAGGCTCAAGATTACTGCAGAAAATACTACTATGATTTAGCAACATTTGACAACAAAGAGGAACATGACCAAGTCGTTCAAACTCTGGTGAGAGAAGGTGACACTGGGGAAGTTTGGATAGGAATGTATGATGACCGCTACAGCTGGAGATGGTCCAATGGTGAAAAAATCATGACATACTCCAACTGGCGACACAACGAACCAAGCAACTATAATTCAAATGAGGCTTGTGCTGTCATAAATAATGCAGGATTGTGGATTGATATTAATTGTGAAGTGCTCTCTTTTTTCTTGTGCTATAATGGTAATTGAACATGCTTTTCTCACTTCACTAATAATACCAGTCAAAAGTTTTTGAACTGTAAGATTATTATATACAATAAGAATTATCTTATGCTCACCAAGCCTGCATTTATTTGATCCAAATTTCAGCAAAAACAGTCATATTGTGAACTTTTTTTTTTTACTAATTAAAATAACCATTTCATATTTAAATAAATTTAAACTGTAATTTATTTCTGTGATCAAAGCTGTATTTTCAGCATCATTACTGCAGTCTTCAGTGTCACATGATCTTCAGAAATCAAAATAATATGATGATTTGCTGCTCAAGAAACATGTATTATTATTATCATCGTCAATATATAAAACAGTTTTTAAAACGATATTTAAAACTGTACTTTTTTTTCAGGATTAGTTGATGAATATAAAGATCCAAAGATCAGCATTTATCTGAAAAAACAAACAAACAAACACAATTGTAACATTATACACTATACCATTCATATGCCTGGAGTAATTTTTCAAACAAATTATAGAAATTTATACTTTTATTTAGCAAGGGTGTTTTAAATTGATCAAAGTGATGATAAATACATTTAAAATGTTACAAATGATTTATATTTCAGATAAATGCTGTTCTGCTGAACTTTGTATTCATCAAAGAAACCTGAAAAAATTCTACTCAGCTGTTTTCAAAATAATAATAATAATAATAATAATAATCCATGTTTAGCCAATCAGAATATTAGAATGATTTCTGAAGGATCATGTGACTGGAGTAATGCTGCTTACAATTCAGCTTTGAAATCACAGGAATAAATTACATTTTAAAATGTATTCAAATAGAAAACAGTTATTTTAAATAGTAAACATTTCCAAATTTTACTGTTTTTGCTGTATTTTGGATCATGTGTATATATATATATATATATTAACTAAATAAACAGAATATCTAAATGAACTATGTGCCCACAGCCACAATGAACACAACTGTCTTAATCCAAGAGATGAAAAGCTGGAGTGACGCTTTAAACTACTGCAGACTGTTTCACACGGATTTGGCTACAATAGAAAACCAAGATGAGAACACAAAACTAACGCTGCTGCTCTTCAATAGTAACGTGGGATCAGCTTTCATGGGTTTATACAGAGACACGTGGAAGTGGTCAGATCAGAGTAGCTCTGTATTCACGGCTTGGGCGACACAAGAACCCAATAATTCAGGGGGAGTTGAATATTGTGCGCAACTGCATTTGCTAATTGCTCTATGGGCTGATGTATCATGTTCAAATAAACTAAAATTTCTCTGTGGCACTGGTAAGAAAACCTCTTTGTTTGCATGATCCTAGACTGTTCACTGTTGCAAATCACTGATTTGATTATTTAAATCCCTGCAGCAAAGAAGATTCAAATACTGAAAATAAACATGAAGTCAGCAATGAACCTTGATCTCAGTGATTTTAAAAGCACCATTTTACAGCAGGTCAGTGTTAAAATTATACACAATGGGTTTGTAACAAGGCTAATCGTGTGTTATGTATGCTGTTTATCTTTCTGTAAATGTCTGAATGACACAATGAAAACATGTTTATGATGACTATAATCTCAGATGGTTGATGGTTCTTGTCTTCAGTTGCAGCAAAAGCTGAGGAATCTGGGACTGCCGAGTGACACCAAGCTAACATGGAGGACACAACCTGATGGACAAATATTTCACACCCTGAGTGAACCAAACACAGCACATGACAAGCAATGTAAAACTGTAAGATGAATATTTCTCAGAAGAGTAGCTCAGAATGTGCTAAGATTAACTTGGAAGACTTATCTTGTATAGCATAGTTTCTATAAATAAAGTTGTGTTCATTGAAATTAATAGGTAATAAAGTTTAATAGGCAACAAGTAATATATACTTCTACATTTAAGTTGCTTTCTACATCTAGTGTGAACGTAAGAAATGATTTTTTTAAATATCTACATTTCTATCTGCTTGATCTGTTTGGTACGGTGGCCGAGAAACACAGGCCATTTCTCAGTATGTGTTCTTGCCTGTACTTGTGTTCTAGTGAAACGTCATCAGTCGTCGCACAAGTACTGTTCCAATTCAAAGTTCACATCTAGACAAGTACAGTTCAAATCCTCGAGGATGACTTGTGTGAACTTGAGGCAGCCTGATATCCCAGAATACATTACTGTAATTGTTTCATGAAATGTAGTTTTAAGAATATTTCAGGCCAGAATGTAGTTGTTTCAAACTCAAATCTGCAGTTTATTTATAAAGATAGCACCTATTTCTTCTCTGATTTCGGAGACGTGAGCTCCAGATGATCACCGGGCGCTCAGTGCTCATGTTCCCCAGTGAGAGCACCCTAACCTCGGCTAGTGCTTCTGACATCTGCCGCTGGCTCTGATGTCTCTGTAGTGGTTAAACATGAGGTAAAAATAGTTTTGAGATATCTAACACAAACTTATGTTTCATAACTTTATATATTTCATAACTTAATTGTAGTACAGTACTGACTTTGTTGACTGAATTGTTTGCTTTTGTCTTTATTTCTTATAACATAAGTCTCTTATATGTAATACTTTTATAATGGCTGTTATTGTTCATTAAAACTGACATTTAACAAAAAAGAGTTGTGCTTTATGTCATATTTAATTTTATTATGTTTACAGTGAAGATAATCAGAGTATATGTGGACATATTGCATAAGCCACAAATTAATATGTTCTATAGTTTTAAATTGAAAACGAAAAGAGGCTTGTATTTTATATTTAGTTTTGTTAAGTATACATAAAGAAAACAGAAAGATGTAATGAGTGTACACATTAGTGTGACTATTTTTTTTTTGTTATCAACATTTTTGTATTTTTTTCTCACATAACACAACACAGCATCCAAATTATAACAAAACAAAACAACAGACACATACTCAACATCTCAAAGTCCAATCAAAAGGGAGGGAGAGAGGGAAGGACAACAAAAACACAAAAGTCACTCCTTTATACAATCTCGTATATCCAACAAAAAACACTGCCAAGCATCAATGGTCGAAGGCCTGGCCCCACCGACTTGCGCCGTTATACATTCACACGTCACTATTTGCAGGAGGCTACGGGTCCAATATGTTTTTCCACACATGTGTGGTGTAAACCAGTTCTGGATTATTGTCTTCTTCACAGCTGTAAAACCAGCAAACAACATTCTCTTTTGCATTGAACTAATACAGAGACCAGAATCATCATTAAGAAGACACAAACTTGGGTTAACAGACCAATCAGTTCGCAGTAATGATGACAAAACCAGGTTTACATGTGTCCATAGACTGATGACGACAGGACATTCCCAAAACATATGAAGAAAAGTGCCTGATGATGCAGTGTTACATATATGGCAGTTAGAATTTGATTGTAGTTTCATTTTAAATCTTTTGTAAGGAACAGCTGCATATTTCTGAGACATTGTTACCATCTCAGATTTGAGACATAAGGTGATATCATCAAAGATCAGATTATAACAAAGTTGTTTTGAGCTCTACATTTGTGTCTGCTTAATGACATGATAATATGAACTACAATTTAATTTGGTTTCAAGGACAAGAAGAAATATTAATTAATTATTCAAATGAATTTCTCAACTGCAGGCCAGGATGTCTGAGTTTGACCGACAATAGGCTGATTAACAATCAGGTTTTCTCATTTTTTTACATGTACATCTTTTGTATTAATTTTCAGTTTTAGATGGCTTATTTCAGCTTATCCAGAGTTATCCTTTAAATCCTGGCAAGAGATATGAGCGGTGTTCTGCTTTTCTTGTACATGTTGTTTGACGAGCATATCTTATCTGTCTTTAATTTTATCCAGAAGCATCTGGTGTATGAAATCAATAAATACTACAGTATATTCTCTCTTTTATTTTATGTAAATATTGCTAATATACCCAATAGGTTAAATACCGCAAACACATTTTCACCACCGTTTGTGCACCAAAAAAAAAAAAAAAAGTAAAAAAAAAAAAAAAAAAAACTTATCTGTACAGCAGAACAATCAACATTAATATTTATCAGAGTCCAACTTTTTATGCCACATCAAACACTATACACAGCCTTTACAGGTTTCCTACTAACAAGGTTTTATTTATTCATTATGAAATATACAGTCATTCTTTAAATGGTTGTGTAAAATAGTCTCCAGCAGTTTATTGTATTTTCAATTAAATAAACTTGATACTGATTTGGTTATTTGGTTGATTACTCCATTAAAAGTGTTTATGGCTCGTCTTTATGAATGAATTAAATTAATAGAAAATCTCTCTCTATCAGATGAAGTGAGTGGCTCTGAAAAGAGCTTTGTGTTGGAGAAGCAGACCGGACTCGGGTTACTTGGCTTTGGCGGGTTTCTCGCTCTTCTTGGGCAGCAGCACGGCCTGGATGTTGGGCAGCACGCCGCCCTGAGCGATGGTCACTCCGCCCAGGAGTTTGTTCAGCTCCTCGTCGTTGCGCACCGCCAGCTGCAGGTGACGGGGAATGATGCGGCTCTTCTTGTTGTCCCTCACGGCGTTTCCAAGCCAGCTCCAGGATCTCAGCGGTGAGATACTCGGGCACAGCCGCCAGATAGACGGGAGCACCGGCACCGACGCGCCCTGCGTAGTTACCTTTGCGGAGAAGCCTGTGAACACGACCGACGGGGAACTGCAGCCCTGCCCTGGACGAGCGAGTCTTGGCCTTCGCTCGAGCTTTGCCGCCGGTTTTTCCTCTGCCACTCATTGTCAGATATAACACGTCCTTTACAGTAAAACAGAAATGATGAAAAAGCGCGTTCTACTCTATTTTTAAGCGAGCGAGCCAGTCGCCCATTGGTTTAGAGCCTTGTAAGATTTTAAACCAATCACTGAACTTCCCTCCAACACACACCGCCAAAGACACGCCTCCACAGCTGATTGTGCTGCATTTAGACTAAACACATGACAGAAAACATTCAAGAAATTGTGATGGGGTGTTGAATAAGTTTTAAAAATATATATAAATGCAAAACACACATAAATATGTGACCCTGACCCAAAAAAACAGTCATAAGGGTCAATTTTTTTTTTACTGAGATACATACATCTGAATAAATAATCTTTCCATTGATGTATGGTTTGTTATGATAGGACAATATTTGTAAATCTGGAATCTGAGGGTGCAAAAAATATAAATATTGAGAAAATCACCTTTAAAGTTGTTCAAATGAAGTTCTTAGCAATGCATATTACTAATCAAAAATTAAGTTTTGATATATTTACGGTAGGAAATTTACTAAATATCTTCATGGACTATGATACTAAAGATTTTTGGCATAAATAAAAATGTATAATTTTGACCCATACAATGTATTGTTGTCTATTGCTACAAATATACCTGAGCTGCTTAAAGACTGATTCTGTGCTCCAGGGTCACATTGTTTTTAAACTAAATGTAGATCGATGATCCATTCGATATGTTCATAATAATACATGTGAATAACAGCTTTTCTAAATGCAGTCAATATGTGAAACATTGTGAGTCGAGGTAAACTCATATACAATCTAAATAATAATTTAGTTCCACTAAGAGTCTAAATGCAGGTCTTTTGCTCTTTCTCTAGATTTAGTGTGTGGCTCTTAAAAGAGCCATTGGGGAATAAAACAGAAGATTTATCTCTTCTTGGGAGCTGCTCTTTTATGCTTTGCAGCTTTAGGTTTAGCAGCTTTAGGCTTTGCTGTCTTGGGTTTGGCAGTCTTGGTCTTTTTGGGGCTCTTGGCTGCTTTCTTGGGCGCCGCTGGCTTCTTCGCCTTCTTGGGGCTCTTCATCGCCTTCTTGGGGCTCTTCGTCGTCTTCTTAGCGGCTGCGGCGGGTTTCTTGGTCTTCTTGGGTGATTTCTTAGCGGCGGGCTTCTTGGCAGCAGTGGGTCTCTTGGCTTTAGGAGCGGCTTTCTTCTTGGTCTCGGCTTGCTTCTTGCTGATCTTGAAGGAGCCGGAGGCGCCGGTCCCTTTGACCTGCAGCAGGGTGCCTTTAGTCACCAGGCTCTTGATGGCGAGCTTGACGCGGGAGTTGTTCTTCTCCACGTCGTAGCCGCCGGCGGCGAGAGCTTTCTTCAGCGCGGCGAGGGACATGCCGCTCCTCTCCTTGGACACGGACACGGACACGGCTTTGACGATCAGCTCACCGACGCCTGGACCTGCTTTCTTGGCTTTGGCGGCAGACTTCTTCTTGGGCGCTTTGGCCGGCGGAGCGGCAGCAGCTGGAGCGGTTTCTGCCATTTCTCGGTGCGGATTTACAGTCTTTCAAACACTGAGTTCAATGAGAGTCGCTCGAGCGCCGCTGCGCTCTTAAACAACACATGAGAACCTTACAGACTCAACCCGCCGCTCGGTGTCTGCGTGCTTCCGCGAGCCGCTCGCGCTTGTGTTTTCTTCTCCTACATTTAAGAACAAAACTCGAGTGATAAAATAGTTTATCGCAGTAGAAACACAGTGAACACCAAGCAGAGGTTCTGGTCTTTCTGTGGAGACTAAAATACGCGGCGAGGAAATGTTTGTGTTGCTCCGATCAGATCAAACTCGAGGCGAGCATCAGTCACTGAACACAGCCACGTGTGAATCTAATGCCTTGTTTAAGTGTAAAAGTTGATAACAGATTAAAATCATCCTCTGTGTGTTTCAGAAACAGTTTGAGAGTGAATATAATGAAATGATCATCAGTGAAGGTTGTGTGCAGTGTTTCATACAGCTGCTGTTTCGGGCGGCTTGACGCAATTGACACCATCTTCTCGACGAGAAGCTTGGGTTCGGGGGAACCTGACTGCCCTGCCGGAACGTTCGCAGCTGGCTACACGATGGACGAGTGGGAGAGATGGCGGGTCGTGTGTTTGGCGGCTCTTTCGGTGGAGGACATTGAAGATATCTACCTATTCGGAACCATGATAACAGGTCTTCTGCTGATTGGATTAAGCTTTGCCCTGGGTTATCGTAGAATTCAGAAAATGGGAACAGCTGTCCAAAGCCTCACAAGGCTGCCCGTCATGATTGAAGCAGTGGGAAGAGCGGTCAGCATTGAGACTGAGACTATTAACCACAATATGGATTCCATCACGGAGAAGCTCACGGCTTTGTAAAGGAAAATTTATGGTTTTGGAGACCAGAATGGACAAAGAGAGTAGCCGAGGAATTGGAATGCGGCTACTCGCCCGAAGACCAAACAATCGCAATCTTATCTTCTTCGGATCCCCTCAACCAGCACTGGCCTCGGCCAAGGCCGCTGTTGGAAAATCAACCCTGGGAAGAGCACTGTAGTGAGACGCTCTTGCGTTCCTCCCCCCTTCCACAGACACCTGCTGATTACAAACTCTTACACATACACACACATACACACATATTCACAGATATGCATTCACCTCCCCACCCCCGATCCATCGCCTCTGTCGCTTTGTACCGCCAGCCTGACAAGCGGGTCTGTGACCAGCGCTAAGATTGGCTGCAGGACCGGATGGCTGCTTGCCGGAGCTGGATTACCTCCCCTGTTGCAAAGTCGTGTGTCTATGCTGTATTGATTATGTGCTTTTGTTGTTGAG
This sequence comes from Aspiorhynchus laticeps, assembly GCA_023376895.1. Lineage (NCBI taxonomy): Eukaryota > Metazoa > Chordata > Actinopteri > Cypriniformes > Cyprinidae > Aspiorhynchus > Aspiorhynchus laticeps. The sequence continues at coordinate 59,897,141 of CM041795.1, forward strand.
GTGTTTTTCCTGTTCTCACACTGTACTACCCAAGGAGCATAGTCTGGGGGTTATTTTTTTCTCCTCCCCTTCCTCATGTTATGCTGTATTTTTCTTCAATTCCCTGTCCTACATTTCACTACTGATTACACCCTGTATGATTGTGTATGTGACAAATAAACAAGAACCTTGAACTGCTTGACAGTGAGTGACTGGCCTTCCTTCACTCTCCTGACTTATGTGAGTATCGACTCGATCCGAGCAGGGAACATACGTGCCTGCATCGTGGTGGAATCCCACACCATACCAAGATAAGTGGTTCTCTGTAATGGAGAAAGCACACTCTTCTTGGCGTTCAGTCTTAACCCCAACACTTTAAAGTGAGCTAGAACAACATCTCGATGTTGAGCTGCCACCCGCTCTGATTGAGCGAGTATCAACCAATTGTCGATGTAATTGAGTATGCGGATGCCTTGTAGCTGCAACGGAGCTAATGCAGCATCCACACACTTTGTAAAAGTGCGGGGTGAGAGTGCTAGACTCTTGGATGCTGTTTCTCTGGCGGCGGCATGCGGCGCTGCTGGGGATGCCTGTGCCGGCGGATGTAGTTTGCCAGCCTGGCGGCCGCACTGTTCCTTGGTTGGTCCGGGGGGGGGGGGGGGGATCTGGGGGCGCTCTGCCTCCGGGTTGGGGTTACGGCCGGGCCTGGGGGGCTTGGGTCCTGGTTGGTGTGCCGCCGGGAGCATGGGTTGGTGCATGCGCTTGGGCCCGGCTCTGGTGTGGGGGTCTTCGATGCATCGGTGCCTCCGTGGGGGGGGGGGGTCCAATAGAGGCGGGGTTAACGGGCTTTACCTGGGTGTCTTATTGTCTTATGTAGTTTGGGAACTGACTGGATGATGGGGTGGGGTAGTTTTTCCTCTGCTGTGGGGTCTGGTGGGCCGCCCCGGGCTGCCATGGGCCCTGGTCTGGATGGGCCTGGGCCCCCCGCCCTGGGCAGATTTGGGGTAACGGGGGTGCCTATGGGGGTCAGCGGGGGAGCTGGCTCCAGAGGGGGGGGTATTTTGCCCCCTCTGATGCTTTCCTCCCCATCCCTAAGGCTTCACTTCTCCCGCTCCATCACACCAACACATAGGTAGGGTTTTGAGGTGCGGGTGCATCGCTGGGATGCGGGGGAGGTGGTACTCCTCTGTCTCCTCGTGGCCGCCTGCATCTCAATTACACATTACAGCTTAGACATTCTCATTACTTACTGTCACATGACACATACATATAGGGCCTTGGGGGTGGGCACACTGAATGGCATCCGGAGGGCGGTCTGTTCATTCAGCCTTCCCTCTGGTGCCAGTGCCCACTTCTCAATTTTAAGTTGCACATAGACATTGAGGACTCTAGGGAGGGGACGAGCTGACACAAGCTTGTGGAGGGTGCCCCTCCCCTGTTTTAAAGCACCCCTGTTTTAAAGCACCTTAGAACAACATACACCAACACTACATCTGAGCGGGTGGGGTGAAGCATGGGGTCTTTTTTTTTATTATTTTTTTTATTTTTTTATTTTTTTCTCACACCCCTGTTCTCTGTTCTCTGTCTGGGGCCGGGGGCTGTGAGGATGAGCTGGCCGCCCGGTCGGGGTCTGGGCTGTTGATTTTCTCTGCTGCTGCGGGGACCGGGGTGGTCTTCCTGTCCCCACGCCGGAGCGAAGGGGGTTCAGCTCCGGGATCGGGCGCTGACTACCCCTCTGGGGGTGGTGGTGCCTGGACCTAGGAGTATAGAGTGCATATGGGGAGTGTAAGTGTGGGTACCTTGTCTATTTTTGTATGTCTACATGTGGGGCGAGGGTGTGAATATTCGTTTGCGTGCATGAGGGTGGGAACATATGCTTGTGTATATGTGTGCTTGTCGTCTACGTCTATGTGTCAGGTCGGGCCTTAGACTCCACCTCACTCATCATCTTAGTCGACCCCCACCCCACCACCATGCCCTGCCGGTGGAGGATGCCGCCGGTGCGTTGATGATTTCTCGCGCCGGGGCAGGATGCTCGGGCGAGCGCCGGCCCACTCTCGGCGGTCGATTGGCAGGGCCTGGCCCTACTGGCCTTGCTGGGCCCCGATTGTGGGGTGGGGGGCCTTTGGGTCTCCGGGCCCAGGGCCCGGTCCGCCCTGGTGTGGTCGGCTGCCGGTGGAGCCTGCGGGCTTGCCGCCACGGCACCCTGGGGCGTCTACACTGTGGCTGTCGGAGGTCCCACCTTCGGGCTCTCCTCTGCCCTTTTCTGGGTGGAGGCCGCGGTTGTCCCTGCGGTGGTTCTCCTGGGGGTCCCGTGCCCTGGGGGGCCTCCGGATGTTTGGGGCCCGGGTCTTTTCCGTGCCTGCTTCATGCCTTGCGGGATGGGGCTGTTGTTCCCCACACACACTATTAAACATTTACATGGAGGAACCTTATGAACACAAGCGCGCTCACACACACAGGTGTACACTCAAGCATTCACATTGGTATAAAAACAGGTGCTCACAGACACACATTGTCTTGATCTGCTGTTGCTTCAAAACCTATTTTGTAATATTAGTTATGTGTGCTGCTCAATAACATTTAACATTTAGAATTTATTGTGATTCATACAGATGTTGGTTGTTGCTGCAGTCTCTTTGATGTTGTGTCTTCGGTTGTTTTCTTCTGTTGTTTTCTCTTTTTGTCAGCAGGTATCGAAGCAAATTGTCTTTTTTTTTCTTTCCTCTCTCTCTCTATCCCCCATTCTCCTTTTCTCTCTCTCTCTCTCCCCCTTCTCTGTTGACTTTCCCCACAACCTTTTTTTTTTTTAATGTATTTATTTATTTATTTATTTTTTTCCTTTCTTCTTTCTTCTTTCTCTCTCTTGTTTTCTCTGTCCCCTGGTCTTGTCTGTCACAGTGTGGTTAAGTAAAAGGGTATATAAAATTAAATTAATTAATTAATATAAAAAAAAAATATATATAAAAAATAAATAAATAAATAAATATATTTAATAAAAAAAAAAAAAAAAAAAAAAGAGAGTGCTAGGCCAAAGGGAAGAACCCAATACTGGTAAGCTTCGCCCCCGAAAGCAAACCTCAGGAACTCCCTGTGAGTGGGAAGGATGGAGATATGGAAGTATACGTCTTTTAGATCGATCGTGACAAACCAGTCCTCGGACTTGATCTGAGACACGACCTGTTTGAGCATCTTGAACTTCAGTCTGCTGACTGAGCGTTTCAAACTGATGCAGATCTAAAATGGGTCCATCCTTCTTTGGAACTATGAAGTGCCGGCTGTAGAACCCGGACACTCTTTCGTGAGGAGGAACCATCTCGATGGCCCCTTCCTTAAGAGAGTATATACCTCTCGTTCCATTACCAGAGCCTGCTCGGGGCCCACAAGAGTGGAATTCACCTTGCTGAATCGAGGCAGAGGAGAACCAAACTGGATTCTGTAGTCTCTCTCTATAGTGTGCAGGACCCACCGAGACACATTTGGCAGTAGTTTCCACGCTGCCAACTAGTCTACTAAGGGAACCAGTCTTTCGAGACTGGCCTCTGGTGTAATCAGAGAGGCTAGTCCGGTATCCTGGAACGGCACACCGGTAGGAGAAAGCCAAACTAGCTGCTCTAGATTCCTCCCGAAGGAGCGGATTTACAGTCTTTCAAACACTGAGTTCAATGAGAGTCGCTCGAGCGGTGCTGCGCTCTTAAACAACACATGAGAACCTTACAGACTCAACCCGCCGCTCGGTGTCTGCGCGCCTCCGCGAGCCGCTCACGCTTGTGTTTTCTTCTCCTACATTTAAGAACAAAACTCGAGTGATACAATAGTTTATCGCAGTAGAAACACAGTGAACACCAAGCAGAGGTTCTTGTCTTTCTGTGGAGAATAAAATACGTGGCGAGGAAATGTTTGTTTTGCTCCGATCAGATCAAACTCAAGGCGAGCATCAGTCACAGAACACAGCCGCGTGTAAATCTAATGCCTGGTTTAAGAGTAAAAGTGTCTTGAACTTGATGCGAGCTGCCACTGGTAGCCAGTGCAATGAGATGATGAGAGGTGTAACATGCAATGGCGTAGCAAGCTTTTCAAAAGTGTGGGGGATGGATGTGGTTTGTTTGTTAACAATAAAAACGATGAATACAATGACAGAAGGGTACAAAAGGTATAACATACAAGATATAAAAAGCTTCCCATTTAAATGAGTGATACTAGAAAAGTATAAAAACACACTCGGAACACACAGAAAATAAGTCAAAACTCTGTTGTGAAAATACACTCATTCAAAGTACCTGGAAAAGGGAGATGTAAATAACCATAACCATAAGTTCCCGCCTGCTCAGCACGAGCTGACCGATAAATAACACCAAGAGAGGCGGGACTTAAGGCAGAATAGCCAATCATCAGCCGGTCACACTCAAAGCCGGTGTCATGTTTGAGAGGGAGGGGAGAGGAGGCAGCCGCAGCGAGAGCAGACACAGAGCGGCCAGAGAAACGGAGAGCGACTGCTGTAAGGCGTTTGTGCAAAACTGCGGGTGTTGAACCCTCTCACCGGGAAAAGTGTGGGTGTTAAAACACCCACATCCCCCACGGGTGCGACGCCCCTGGTAACATGGGCTCTTTTGGGCTCATTGAAGACCAGTCGTGCTGCTGCATTCTGAATCATTTGTAGAGGTTTGATTGTGTGTGATGGAAGTCCAGCCAGAAGAGCATTGCAGTAGTCCTTAGTAACCCTTTGAAATAATCAATAATTATTTATTTTATTTTATTTTTTGAAAAAAAAAAAAAAGGGTTTTATGGTCAGTCACAATTGTGATAATGAAAATATATTTCTGCAGTCATAAAAATTGTTATATATCTCAGCCCAGCTATTTTAAACTGTTTGATCACATTCTAGGGTTACTATTATGCATAAAAACCCTCATACAACATTGATAGGAATACTGAGATAAAAGACAAAAAAATACAACCATCAACATATTTCAAAATTTTAACTTTTTTGTAAAATATAATATCAAATTGTTATATTAGTGTTACCAGTATTACAACATCAATATTGTATTTTTCTACAGCCATTGTAAGGCACGGTGATCAGTCAAGGTAAAGTCTTTACCAATGAGGTAATACTTCAAAGTATCTAATGCCCACTTGATAGCCATATTTTTTCATTATTGTACATTTTTTTGTAACATTTAAATTTTTCATTTAGTGCAATATTTTGTCATTGCAACATTTTATTGTAATTTTCACTAGCAACTGCAACTGTATTTATATTTTATCCCTAAGTTCACTGTTATCCCAGCGGTTACTATTGTGACCAACATGTTTACTCACTCTATGACCACACTCAACAAAACTGAATATATGTCAATTCATATATTAATACTAGACACCTTAAAGATAATGTGTACCAAAAATCTGTATCATATCTTTATGTTAACATACTTTACTAGTCTTTTGTTTCAGAGCTTTGATGCAGTAATCATCTTCTCAAGATTCTGCTTTGGTCATGTGACTATCTGCACTAATCATGTGAAACTGTGCATATTTAATTGAGACCCTTTATTTTTTCCATATTTGCAGGAAGTCACTAAAACATCAGTCAGTAAGGTTTTTAGAGCTTTATAAATGAAAACCTTTTCTACGGTGACCGGTGAGATTAAATGGGTTAATATAATTATACATTTTTGTTGAATGTGGTCAAAGAGTGAGTAAACATGTTGATGGTCACAATAGTGACCGCTGGATAACAGTGAACTTAAAAAAAAAAAAAAAAAAAGTTAAAGTGTGTTAAATCGCGAATGCTGTGCTAGATAGACATCAACAGCCTGATCTTGTTGATCCTCTGGAGGGATCTGGAAAGAGCAGCAGGTGTAGGCCGTCACAAAGAACGAAATTCTCAAAACTCAAATGAATCAAATAGAATCGACTCAGAAGAGATGTGAATGAATGCACACGTGTCGCCTGATTCACAAATGCACATTTTAATCGCTACATGCACAACTGATGATATTTTAATACAAACTATAACATTTGTTTTCACAAATATGTCTCTATTTGAACAAAATTCTGCACATTAAACGCAATTCTTAACTCTGCAGACACTGATTGAAAAGCATTTGTTTCAGTGTAGTGACGCACATATGCAAATTTTTCAAATCGTGTACGCGTTAATGAATTGCACTGGGCTTTGTTCATTGGTAGTTGTGTGTAAGAGGGTCGTGAAATGTTGTAAACTGCGAAAATGAAGTCTCAAAATCCAAATGAACCGAACAAGATTGACTCGAACAAGATGTCGATAAATGCACGCGTGTCACCTGATCCGCAAATGCACTTTTTTCCGCAAATGTTTCCTTTTTGCTTGAGCAATTTATGATATATTAATGCAGAACATAACATTTTTATTCGCAAATATGTCTGTATTTGTATAAATCGCTGCACAATCATTTAATCCCGAATTCCACAGATTCAAATTGAAAGGCATTTGTTTGTGGTTAGTAAGATACACGCATAAAATGTATGCAGTCCATGGATAATTGTGCGTGCATCTATAAATCAATTTGAGTCTAATATCATTCCATAGTTATGGTGCTGGAAGGCGTCTGTTCACTAACGTGGAAGGACTTGTAGAGTTTTCAATGTTCACTATGGTTTTAATCATTTAATGTGAACAACCTAATGCCTCATTCACTTTTCAGAAGAAGATGAATGTTCACAGGCATCATAATGTTGAACATTAATATCATATTTTCACAATCATTACATCGCTTGACATACAGTTTGTGTTAATTTATCACTGTTTACAGTAGCAGGTTTTGGAATGAGAGATGATATTATATTATGACAAAGTTATTTATGCCTCATTTTTTTAACAGTGAAACACAGTGAGCTGCAGCCCATAAACCTTCAGTTTGTCCTGAATCAATGACATTAATCATCACGTCATGTCTCTATCAGAGAGTCTTCTAAATTTGATCATTTTTTTGTTGCTGTTTTTTACCTGAATACTTGCCAGTATATGTGGCTGAGGTCTTCAGTTGATTTCTCTGTTTAACCTGACATCTGGGTGCTCGGGAGGCCCCTCAGGACAAATACGGACAAGAACACAGGATGGGGACCTCCAGAGTGGAACAGACAGACAGGGACCATGGCGGAGCTGGGAGCTCAAGGGGCCATGGTGGAGCTGGGAGCTCAGGAGGCCATGACGGTGCAGGGAGCTCAGGAGGCCATGGCGGTGCAGGGAGCTCAGGAGGCCATGGTGGAGTTGGGAGCTCTGGAGGCCATGGCGGAGCTGGAAGCCCTGCAGGCCATGGCAGGTGGTCCTTGTGGCTGTGGCCTCGGTCCACTCGGACCGGCCCCTACAGCCGGAACCCCTTTACCCCCAAAAAAAATTTCCCTGGGGAAGTTAGGGGGTATAATCTTCCTGATTTATCTCAATTCCTCAGCATATCCAAGAGCTCAGAACAACTAGATGATGTAACAGAAACTATGAACTCTCTCTTTTCTAGCACTTTAGATACAGTTGCTCCTTTACGCTTAAGGAAGATTAAGGAAAAGAGTCCAACACCGTGGTATAATGAGCACACTCGCACTCTAAAGAGAGCAGCCCGGAAAATGGAGTGCAGCTGGAGGAAAACAAAACTAGAGGTATTTTGTATAGCTTGGCGGGAAAGTACCCTATCCTACAGAAAAGCTTTAAAAACTGCTAGATCTGATTACTTTTCATCTATTTTATAAGAAAACAAACATAACCCCAGGTATTTATTCAATACAGTGGCAAAATTAACAAAAAATAAAGCATCAACAGGTGTTGACATTTCCCAACAGTACAGCAGTAATGACTTTATGAACTATTTTACTTCCAAAATTGATACTATTAGAGATCAAATTGTAACCATGCAGCCGTCAGCTATATTATCACATCAGATAGTGTACTATAGATCCCCTGAGGAACAATTCCACTCATTCTCTACTATAGGAGAGGAAGAATTGTATAAACTTGTTAAATCATCTAAACCAACAACATGTATGTTAGACCCTATTCCATCTAAACTACTAAAAGAGGTGCTTCCAGAAGTCATAGATCCTCTTTTGGCTATTATTAATTCGTCATTGTCATTAGGATATGTCCCCAAAAACTTTAAATTGGCTGTTATTAAGCCTCTCATTAAAAAAACACAACTTGACCCCAAAGATCTAGTTAATTACAGATCTCAAATCTCCCTTTTCTGTCAAAGATATTAGAAAATGTTGTATTCTCACAATTATATTCCTTCTTAGAGAAAAATTATATCTGTGAGGATTTCCAGTCAGGATTTAGACCGTATCATAGTACTGAGACTGCTCTCATTAGAGTTACAAATGACCTACTCTTATCATCTGATCGTGGTTGTATCTCTCTATTAGTTCTACTGGATCTTAGCGCTGCGTTCGACACTATCGATCACAACATTCTTTTGAATAGACTAGAAAACTTTGTTGGCATTAGTGGAAGTGCATTAGCATGGTTCAAATCATACTTATCTGACCGTCATCAATTCGTAGCAGTGAATGAAGAGGTATCATATCGATCACAAGTGCAGTATGGAGTTCCTCAAGGCTCAGTACTAGGGCCGTTACTTTTCACGCTTTATATGTTACCCTTGGGAAATATCATTAGGAAACACGGGGTTAGCTTTCACTGTTATGCTGATGATACTCAGCTCTGTATTTCTTCATGGCTGGTGAAATACACCAAATTGAGAAACTTATGGAATGCATAGTCGATATAAAAAAACTGGATGACGAGTAATTTCTTACTGCTAAATTCTGAAGAAACAGAGGTGTTAATTATCGGACCTAAAACCCCCACAAGTAATAACCTAGAACACTGTCTAACACTTGATGGCTGCTCTGTAAATTCTTCGTCATCAGTCAGGAACCTAGGTGTGCTATTTAATAGTAATCTCTCCTTTGACAGCCACGTTTCTAGCATTTGTAAAACTGCATTTTTTCCATCTTAAAAATATATCTAAACTGAGACCTATGCTCTCAATGTCAAATGCAGAAATATTAATGCATGCGTTTATGACCTCAAGGTTAGATTATTGTAATGCTTTATTGGGTGGTTGTTCTGCATGCTTAATAAACAAATTACAGATGGTCCAAAATGCAGCAGCTAGAGTTCTTACTAGAACCAGGAAGTATGAGCACATTAGCCCGGTTCTGTCAACACTGCACTGGCTCCCTACTAAACATCGTATAGATTTTAAAATCTTGTTAACCCTTTAGGCGCCTTTTTTTTTTTTAAAAAAATGCTGGATTTTGACATCAAGATTTCAAAAGCTTGTGGCTTGAAAAGGCTTAAAGATAGAGATCTACTGTAAATTAGAAAAATGTTGGGCATGACCTAAAGTCTATGTGGGGTGTAAATATACTCATCTAATTTGCATATTATGACGTCAACAGGGGGGCGGCCCTCTTGAATTTCACAATATTCAGGAAATAGTAGATATTAAATTGATGTTTGAACTTATTTGCATGTTTGTTTGTTTTTTTGTCTTTTTATCCTCATTCCAAATGATAAGAAAAGAGGAAATCAACAATAAAACAGGAGAAAGTACTAAATTATTACTATATCACTATCCTATATAGTAGTAAAACTCATGTGAACAGTAGCCTACTTTTTGATCAGTTCATCAGTAATATTCAGGAAATAATAGATATTGAATGGATGTTTGAGCTTATTTGCATGTTTGTTTTGTTTTTGTCTTTTTATCCTCATTCCAAATGATCAGGAAAAGAGGAAATCAACAGTAAAATGGGAGAAAGTAGTAAATTATTACTATATTACTCTGCCATAGTTGTGATCAGTTGACCAGCTATCTGCCCATTCAGGTATCTAAGTGACACAGTTTATAGTTCTTGAGAGTATGGTAGACCAACCCCACACTGACTGCACCCGTACTGGCGGCTCGTAGAGCACGCACGATCAGAAAAAAAGACGCAATCTGGCCGATCATCAGCACCGCGGCGCGGAGCCAGCGGCGCTCCGTGAGCTCAGAGATCAGCAGCTCTCCTATGGACACTACGACCACGTCCACCCCTGCCACCCCCATCCCCGTTGGGCAAAGGGTCAACTGATCACTTGTTTGTGTTTCGTGAACTCTCTCGCCTTGCACGGCGGCACCATTGTGCTGCAAAGATGTACCGGGAGAAGCGCGATCATTAGATGGCTGATCGTCATTTCCAAAAGGCAAATATTCCCCTTCAGAGTCAGAATCGGCGAATAACATTTGCAACATCCTCACGGTACAAATTTCTATTAGCCATTTGGCGATTTTCTCTCACAAATCTCACAATTCACTCGTGACGCTGTGAACTGAACTGCTTCCGCATCAATGACACGATCGCTCACTTTCTCTGCTATTTCCTCGAACACTTTGAATAGGAACAGGACATAATTTTGGTCTAGAATCGAAGTACTACATGTCTGCCATCTAGTGGTAGGGAATACAAATGAGATATTACACCATATAAAGGAACTACGGTCTATTTGATTAAGTATGACGTCTTGTCGCAATTTTGCGACTTTGGCGCTTAGAGGGTTAATTACTTATAAAGCCCTAAATGGTTTAGCTCCTCAGTACTTGAGCGATCTCTTATCGCATTATAGTCCTTCACGTCCGCTGCGTTCTCAAAATTCTGTCCATTTGATAATACCTAGAATATCAAAATCAACTGCGGGTGGCAGATCTTTTTCCTATTTAGCGCCCAAACTCTGGAACAATCTACCAAACACTGTTCGGGAGGCAGACACACTCTGTCAGTTTAAATCTAGATTAAAGACCCATCTCTTTAACCTGGCGTACACATAACACAGGAATACACTTCTATTATTCAAATCCGTTAAAGGATTGTTAGGCTGCATTAATTAGATCAACCGAAACCGGGAACACTTCCCATAACACATGATGTACTTGTTACATCGTAAAAAGATTGACATCTATGGTAATATTAGTCTGTTTCTTTCTTATTCCGAGGTCACTGCAGTCACCAGATCAGATGGTGGATCAGCACCTAGAGACGACCTCTACAGCCCTGAACGTCAGCGGAGACCAGGACACCTAGATGAGCCCCAGAGACAGACCCCCAGTGAGGACCCCGTCACCTAGACAGCCATCAGGACAAGACCTCGGGAACCAGTTGAGCCCTCCAATCTGACTTTGCAGCAGTTGGAATTGAACTGCTGTGTCGTCTGGCCAGAGGAGGAATGGCCCCCCGATTGAGCCTGGTTTCTCCCAAGGTGTTTTTCTCCATTCTGTCACCGATGGAGTTTTGGTTCCTTGCCGCTGTCGCCTCTGGCTTGCTTAGTTGGGGACACTTCATTTCCAGCAATATCGTCGACTTGATTGAACAGAAACTTTTTGAACTGAACTGAGCTGGACGATGCCATCACTGAATTCAATAATGAAATGCCTTTAACTGAAAATTGAGTGTTTAATCTTATTATTTTACTTTCCTGACACTCTATCCTCCAACTTGATACTGTTAAGTGCTTTGACACAATCTGTATTGTTAAAAGCGCTATATAAATAAAGGTGACTTGACTTGACTATAAGGAGCCCTCTGGGGCTAAACAGACAGGACAGTACATGGATAGCCCTCCAGGGCTAAACACACAGGAATAGGACAGGACAGCCCTCCGGGGCTAAACAGACAGGGACAGGACAGGACAGCCCCCGGGGGCTAAACACACAGGAACAGGACAGGACAGCCCTCCCGGGCTAAACAGACAGGACAGTACATGGATAGCCCTCCGGGGCTAAACACACAGGAACAGGACAGGACAGCCCTCCGGGGCTAAACAGACAGGAACAGGACAGGACAGCCCTCCGGGGCTAAACACACAGGAACAGGACAGGACAGCCCTCCCGGGCTAAACAGACAGGAGAGTACATGGATAGCCCTCCAGGGCTAAACACACAGGAACAGGACAGGACAGCCCTCCGGGGCTAAACACACAGGAACAGGACAGGACAGCCCTCCCGGGCTAAACAGACAGGACAGTACATGGATAGCCCTCCAGGGCTAAACACACAGGAATAGGACAGGACAGCCCTCCGGGGCTAAACAGACAGGGACAGGACAGGACAGCCCTCCGGGGCTAAACACACAGGAACAGGACAGGACAGCCCTCCCGGGCTAAACAGACAGGACAGTACATGGATAGCCCTCCAGGGCCAAACACACAGGAACAGGACAGGACAGCCCTCCGGGGCTAAACACACAGGAACAGGACAGGACAGCCCTCCGGGCTAAACAGACAGGAACAGGACAGGACAGCCCTCCGGGGCTAAACACACAGGAACAGGACAGGACAGCCCTCCGGGCTAAACACACAGGAACAGGACAGGACAGCCCTCCGGGGCTAAACAGACAGGGACAGGTCAGGACAGCCCACAGGAACAGGAAGCCCTCCTGGGCTGGCTTGGAAGCTGAGGCTTCCTCTGGGCATGACGAGGAGTCAGGGGCCCTCACAGGGTCCCTCAGCAACCGCTTCCATCTCAGCGACAAGGGGGCAGACGAGTCTCCATGGACAAGACAAGTTTAAAATGTTCCTGTGGGCACAACAAGACAACATGGCACTCCTGGCCGTGACATGTGGACTTGATCCACGGGGCTAGGGATTGCGGCGGCCGGCGGGCATGAGTCAGCACCAATCCGGCGGGCTTGAGTCAGCACCAATCCGGCGGGCTTGAGTCAGTGGCGATCCGGCGGGCATGAGTCAGCGGCGATCCGGCAGGCATTGAGTCAGAGGCGGACCGGCGGGCATTGAGTCAGAGGCAGACCGGCGGGCATTGAGTCAGAGGCGGGCCGGTGGCGTGATCTCCCACGAACGTGGTAGCGGCAACCCGGGAACCAGGCAACTGGCCGGCGGGCTTGGGAGAGCCACCACCGGCGGTGGATATCTCCCACGATCGGCGGGCATGAGGGCTCGTGGCCAGTGGACTCTCGGCACTCGCGGCAATCCCGCCGAACTCCCACGCCGACTTGCAGTGGGCTATGGCAGGAATAACGAGTGGCGACTTCCATGCCGCGGGACAGACAAACTTTTAAAAACGAAAACAAAACGGGGTGAATGGGCACCGCTTACGGTTTAGGTCTGGTCTTCTGTCACGGTGCACACACGAGGGAGGAACAGGAATACGGAGATGAGGACTTAAACTCAAATAATAGTCTTTAATCAGGACATCACGGCAGGACAGGACAGGACAAGGCAGAGAGACAGGATACACCGGGAAGTCACAAGTAGACCAGACGAAATCAAACTCAAAAGACAGGACTAATATACACAGGGTAATTAACACATAACGAGACAAACACAGCTGGAACATACTTAACTCATAATGACATGAATCAAGGACAGGAAACAAACCAAATATGGACACAAGAGGCGGGAACACATGACACACACAACAGAACCCTGACACATTTAAGTGGAAAATGAACAATGGAGACCAAACTGGTGTTAAACAGGTGTTAGTAGTTTAGATCACACTTAGTATGAACAGACCCTTGCATCAGACTTTTGAGCTTGTTCAGGAATAAAACAGTTAATTACAAACACCACATCACTCTAAGATAATTACATTAATTTTAAATAGATTGGAACTTCAGATTATGCAAATATTTTATAATATCTAATAGATCATAACCAGATGTCTTTACCTGTGAGAAGTGCAGAGAGGATGATCAGTCCCAGCAGACACATGTGACTCTTATCAGACATTTTCTGTTTCTGTCAGTCTTTCTTTTCATTCTATATTTACATCTCTTCCTTTAAACATCTTCAGCTCCTCCTGCGGGTGTTAACTTCCTCTGATCTGAACAACTGACCGTTTAGCTGCATTTCACTCACACTATATGTGCGATAAAGAAGTAGCTATAAATATATACTAAATATAGCAGTTAAGTTTTTTTTTTCTTAGCAAGTGACCACTGAAACTCATGACTAATGATACGTAACTGAAAAAGAGAACAAAAGAAGAAAAATATAAAATTGTAAAATGACTGGCTAAAGTGATTATATAAAGGTCATTTATTTGTTTAGTTTCTCCAAAAATAGCAAAAATAGAATGTAATAGAACACAACTACTACCTTTAATTATTATTATTATTATTATATTTTATGGTATCATGTTATTGCTCAGTGTGAGCTCAGTTAGATCACAGGTTCAGACCACACAGAACTGTGATCATCTCTGAACCCAGTTTAGACTGACGACGAGTGCATCACATTCAGTTCCTCTTCTTTCTTTAAGTGAGCTGCTGCATGGCTTTAAACTCTGGATCTTTACAGTTCATGAATGCATTTGTTCAGCCTGTATAATTAACAAAAGGTAAGCCCAGTAAAAAAGGTAACTAAATTAACCAATCAATTTACTGAAATTGTTTCATAGCGGATGATTGTTGTTATAGTATCAAGGTCATAACACAAGCATCATGCCACAAAAAGGTGTAAGTGTTTCAGTCTCTAGTCTGCTCTCTCTGTCTTTACTGCTTCTCTCTCAGCTGTCTTTCAATAAATCACTGAAGATCAGAACAACAGCAGAATCAGCTGCTGCAGACTCAGGACTCACCACAGAATAACAAGACTATACCAAGAATTCATGACCAGAAACTGAACAAACATCATGGCAAAACAACTAAACCAGGGGTGCCCAAACTCGGTCCTGGAGGGCCGGTGTCCTGCAGAGTTTAGTTCCAACCCCAATTAAACACACCTGGAGCAGCTAATCAAGCTCTTACTAGCCATACTAGAAACTTCCCAGCAGGTGAGGCAAGTTGGAGCTGAAGTCTGCAGGACACCGGCCCTCCAGGACCGAGTTTGGGCACCCCTGCACTAAACAATTGGTAAATACAGTGACCTCGTGGTTACTTAAAAATCACGATTATCTTGCAATCACAACGTTGAATGTTTATGTACAGAATAAAGTGATCTCTCTTTCACTCCATGTAAATTGATCAATACTTTAAATAAAAGTGTTATTAAATAGTTTGAAACAGAACATTATGAAGCAAACCGATAAGCTCACGCTTACAGTAGAAAGATTTAGTTGAAAAATTGTTAAGAAAATTAGACAACGCTAATTTAAATAATTCAACAAATAAAAAACTGAATTATTCCTCTTCTTTTGCTTGTTCTTAGCTATGTCTGGTAGGCTACTATGAATATCGTTAGCTCTATAATAAGGTGCTTTTGATTTTCCTCATTTGTAAGTCATTTTGGATAAAGGCAACTTCTAAATTAATATATGTAAATGAGTATTGATATTCTCAAATCTGCAAACATTTTTTTGATTCTCCTCCTGCAAACATCCGTTACCATATGAAAAACTACAAAAAGAGTCTGTCAAAATAAATGTCAGTAGTAAGTAAGTAAGCAAATAAGTTAATAAATAAATAAATCACTGTAATAAAAATCAAATACATTTTTGGGAGGGCACTGGAAATGAAATTGAATGACTCTTGGCACTAAATTCTCTGATTTTGAAAAAGAAAAAAGAAAATAAAAGGTGTTAAATGTCAAAAAACAAGTTATATGCTGCTGCAGGAATAAGTTTGTGAACCTTTTGAACATGTGGTCTGATCATACTTTAACATTTACAGACAAACACAATAGACTAAAATAATAACGCAAACAATCATACTTTTCACGTTTTTATTGAATACACTGAGTAATCATTAACAGTGCAGGGTGGAGAAAGTAAGTGAGCTGTTGAATTCACTAACTTGTAGATTCAGCAGCTAAACCAGCAAATGTTTTCTGTCGCTGCTGATAAGACTTTTGCCCAATTTTGGTTTATGTCTCCTACAGATCTGTTTCAGTCTCGAGAGCACAGTCCTTGTGAAGTTATGACACAGCATCTCATTGGTCTTAAGATCAGGACTTGGGGAAGCATAACTTTTTTCAGCCATTCTTTAGTTGATTTACTGCACTTGTGTGCTTTGGGTCATGAACACCGTTCTTGTTCAGTGTTTTTCTGATAATAGACACATGAACAAAGACTTCCACAGTTTATCTGGTTGTCATGACACTCATGCATCTTTACCTTATATTTATATTATGATTTCCATCTGTGTAAATAACTATTCATGTTTATTAAAAGTACAAATGTTGCTGTTTTTAATCAATCTCTAATTCATATCGTATTTAAAGTCTGTGGAGCACTGGAGAATGATATTGAAAGCTGTCCAAATTTATACAATATCCATACACATGAAGATCAATCGTGCCTGATATTTGTAGAGAGTATTTTATTCTAATATTGTAGGTATTTCTATTTCCTCTTGGAAGTAGGAGTCCTTCCTCCCTACAAAATAATGAAATACAAAATAACTCACTGATCTCTCATTTTACATTTCATTTCTTTTTTCAATCATTCATGTTTGTTGTTTGTTTTTCACAGTGACTGCAGACTGTTAGAGATCAATGTGAATCATCAGGTTTTGTGATGTTCAAAACTCACCAGCTCTTCTCTCACAGATGATCTGAAGAAGAATCACAGTAGGAGCAGCAAACACTGCAATCTCAACAATAATCACAATCACTGCAGGAAAGATGTGTGGACCGATGATAGAAGAACAGAAGAGATTGAATCTGTGAGAATATAACTTACTTTCTAGATTAAATCAAGAATGCAAAATAATGAACAATTATTTAGAAATCCACTAATAGTCTCAATGATATAAACTCATCAGCATAATGAACTGTAGTATTGTTTAATAATGATGCTAATCAAAGCAAGGAACCAGTTATGGCTCAGTTAGAGCTTTATGATCAGCTGCATATCTTCATCTCCTGATTCTAGAAGAAAGTGAATAAAATCACTGAAGTGAGAATCATTCATATACAAACCTCGAATTAGAGAGTTTAGAGTAATACCTTTTTTTTAGGCAATTAATCCGATGGGGAGTGGGAAAGAGCAGCCTACACCTGGTCTATGGGAAACTACGCTGACTCCTGGAGATAAACAGCGACAACTTCATCTCACGGCAAATTCCCAAGACTCTTATGGAAAGATCCAAAAGGTGGTGCCTATGAAGATAAATACTATTGCTGCCCAGTCCCTAAATATTACACAACCAGTTGATCTTGAATTTACAAGCTCTATTCCTCCCGAACAACAACAAAATAGCACTCGACGCTGCTGGTTAGGTAAGCGCTGGTCAACTAAAAACTTTTCCAGAGTTTTAACTGGCAGTCCAAATAAAATCCAAAACAGTGTTTTTAATGTCAGCAATATAGTTGTATCTAAACTGGAACGGAAAATAACAGGTTTAAACCCAGCAATTAAGAAATTACGAAAATTTAACTTCTTTCAAACTGTAAATAATGCCAGAGTATTATGGGATCCTCGTGCTAAACCTAAAGGTCTGCTGGGGGACACCTGAATATTCGTAGTATTATTCCAAAAAGTGATCAAATTAAGCATCTTCTAGCTGAGTCTAATTTAGATTTTCTGTGTTTGTCAGAGACATGGCTTCATAAAAACTCACCATCTTCTGCCTTGCATATTCCTGGGTATAATATCTTCAGGAAAGATAGAGTTGAGGGTAGAGGTGGGGGGTTGTTGTTTTATATTAAGGACTGTATATCATGTAAAGAGATTCAATGTCATGCTGAGATGGATTTAGAATGTATTTGTCTAGACGTCATGCTGTCACCACAAATGTCTTTCATTCTTATTGGAGTGTATAGACCACCCTCTGCAAAATCTGTATTTCATGAGAAATTATGTACTGTTCTTAGAGAATGCACCTCAGGGAAGGAAGTAATTTTGATGGGCGATTTTAATATTAATTGGGAAGACAAATCAAGTAAAAAAGCACTGAAACAAATCACAGATAGGTTTGATCTGACACAACTAGTGAAGGGCCTACTAGGATAACCTCCACATCCAGTACTCAGATAGATCTGGTATTCAGTAATAAACCAGAGAGAGTAATTAAATCTTTTAACATGGTCACAGGTTTGTCTGATCATAATTTAATCATTATAGCCAGAAAGCTTAATAAAAATCGGTCTTATTTGATTTCTAATACAAAGCCTTGCCAATTTAGAATACCTAAGAATGATGTATGTGAATTTGAAAAGGCAATTAGGAACATTAATTGGAATGAATTAATATCTGGTACAAATGTAGATGTTGACACACATGTGTTTTTATCTACAATTCAAAACACTACAAAACTATTTTTAAAGAAAAGTAAATTTAAAGGTTCCAGTAAATGTACTCTTCCTTGGATTAATGGTGATATACGAAAACTAATGAAGGAGAGAGACCGTGCCCTGCAAATTTTTCTTAAGACCAAATTAACGACCGACAGATACATCTTCACTTCTTTAAGAAACAGGGTAATAAAGAACATCCGAGTTGCTAAAGCAAACTTCTTCATTAGTTTGATAGGTGAAGCTAAGGGAAATCACAAACAAATTTGGGATAAACTGAAAAAGCTAACTGGGAAATGGCATAATAATACAACAAAGCAATTAGAGATTAGAGATAATGGTTCCTTGATTAATGGGGCAATAGAAACTGCAACCTTTCTCAATTCTTATTTTGTGAATTCTGTAAAGATGACAGTGCCCATTAATCACACTGGAATTTTGGTTATACCACAGACAGACATTTCTCAATCTGCCCTGTCTCTAATGGAGGTTTCTGAATCTAAAGTTAATATATTTTTGAACTCTCTTAAAACCTCCAAATCTAAAGATATATTTGGACTAGATTCTATATTTCTTAAAAAGCATGCAGATTTATTTACTGGAACAATAACAAAGTTAGTTAATGCCTCTATTAAAGAAGGGAAGTTCCCAAAGGACTGGAAGTCAGCTATTGTTGTTCCGGTTTATAAATCAGGGGACCCGACTGTGGCGAGTAACTATAGGCCTATTAGCATTTTACCCGTTATTTCCAAAATTGCAGAGAAATGCATTGCTGAACAGTTGTTAATTCATCTTAATAGTAGCCCTTACACACTGCACCCAATGTTACGTTTCTGTTGTTTGCCATGTTTTTCTGTGTTGACCTAGTTTTCCTTAATTGCCCTGTTTAGTTAATTAGCTCCACACCTGTTTCTGTTTCAACCCTGATTACGTTTTGTATTTAAAGCCTGTGTTTTCCCCTGTTACTTGGTCTGCTATTAGTTTGATTTCCTGATGTGTTATGCTACCCCATGCTCCTGGATTTATTCTGTTTTCCTCTGTGGACTATTATTAAAAGGACATTTATTTGATATCTTCCCGTGTCGTGCGCTTTATAGCATAGCACCCGTAACAGAATAGCAGACCAACACAGTGAAAAAATTTTAGCGGCGTTTTTCTTTGTTTATTTCTTTATTTTTTTTGTTCCTCTCCCGGAATGGACCCAGCCTTCCAACTCCTATGCCTGGAGCAACTGGACCGTTCGCTGGAGGACCATACCAGGGACTTTTTAGATCTGGCGTGCCTTACACACTACCTGGACAGCTCGCTCTGCGCCTTCTACATCTCCAGCCTGAGTGAGCGGTGTAAGGCACGCCTACCAGCGAACGGTCCCAGGGAGAATTTCGCCGCTTGTGTGGAGTGGGTGCTGGAGAATAATGAACTGTTTTTCTCCGTCTGCCCTACCGAGGACAACTCCAGCCCCACTCCCGATCCAGAGCCCAGCCAGCCCTCACCACCTCGCTGCACGGAGTGTTCGCCAGAGCCCACCGCAGCCGCAGAGCCAGAGCCCGCCGCGATCATAGAGCCTACACCAATTAAAGTGACAGAGCCACTCATCGCCCCGGAGCCTGAACTCAACGCGACTGACCAAGTGTGTGAGCCAGCAACACCGTGCGTCGTGGGGATCATTGTGGAGATCGAGGGAATGGAGGATAACCCCGCCCACACTCCCACCACTGAGGGTGAGCTGTTACTGGACTCTATAATATGGGACTGTTTGAATGAGGAGGAATTCTGGCCTCTCCCTTTCCCGCTGGTTCCGTCCAGCTCTCCAGAGCCCCTGCTGGTTCCGTCCAGCTCTCCAGAGCCCCTGCTGGTTCCGTCCAGCTCTCCAGAGCCCCTGCTGGTTCCGTCCAGCTCTCCAGAACCCCTGCTGGTTCCGTCCAGTACCCGTTCCTCAAACTCTGGAAAGTTCCCACCCAGCCTCCCACTCCCTCCTCCTCTGTACCATCCAGCCAGTCCATCAGCCCTCTCTCAGCTGCCTCAGGAAGGCCCCTCAGCTCACCCTCAGCACGCCATGTCCGGTGGTTCGGTTGCGCTTCGGGACTTCCTGTCACCATCTTCCTCGGGGTTGGAGGATCCCCAGTCTCCACCTCCAGCCTTCGAGACCCGGACTCCACCTCGGCCCTCCGATCCATCGGCTCCACCTTGGCTCTTGGCTCCCTCGTCTCCACCGTGGCCCGTCATTCCACCAGCTCCACCGGGCTCCCTCGTCCCTCCGGCTCCGCCTTGGTCAGTCGTCCCCCTGCCTTCTCCACGGGACTCCACTCTTCCAGCTCTGCCTCATCCCTCCGTCCCTCTGGCTCCGTCGGGCTCCTCCCTCCCTCCGGCTACACCTTCGTCCTCTGTCACTCCGGCTCCGCCGCGTCATTCCGGATCCCCGCCTCCGCCTCAGCCGCCCGAGCCGCCGGCTCCGCCTAGGCCCTCCGGATCCTCTGTGTCACCCAGGCTCTGCGGCTGCTCTGCTCCAACCTGGGCTCCTACTCCATCGGTGCATCTCCGTCAGTCGGCCCCCTGGTGTCGACGGTCCCATCGCCACCATGGCTCCTCCCGCCGTCGACTCCACCGTGGGCCGCCATCCTGGCTGGCCTCTGGATTTCCACCTGGCGCCTCCTGCTCCGGGCTCCTCCCTGGCTCCTCCCACCCTCCACTCCCCCATGGACTTATTTTTTGGACTATTTGTTTCTGCCCCTTTCCCTTTGCCTGCCCCTCATCTGCTCCTCGCCCGCCTCCTGATCCCCCACCCTCCCTCCTCTGTTGTACCTTTGTCGGTGCGAGGACGCACCGTTCCGGGAGGGGGCGAAATGTTACGTTTCTGTTGTTTGCCATGTTTTTCTGTGTTGACCTAGTTTTCCTTAATTGCCCTGTTTAGTTAATTAGCTCCACACCTGTTTCTGTTTCAACCCTGATTACGTTTTGTATTTAAAGCCTGTGTTTTCCCCTGTTACTTTGTCTGCTATTAGTTTGATTTCCTGATGTGTTATGCTACCCCATGCTCCTGGATTTATTCTGTTTTCCTCTGTGGACTATTATTAAAAGGACTATTATTTGATATCTTCCCTTGTCGTGCGCTTTATAGCATAGCACCCGTAACACCCAATGCAATTTGGATTTCGAGCCAACCATTCTACTGAGACAGCAAATTGCTTCCTTCTAGAAAATATTAAATTGAAAATGGACAAAGGAGGTGTTGTTGGGGCCATATTTTTGGATTTAAAGAAGGCATTCGATACTGTCGATCATCAAATACTCATTTGTAAATTAGCCAATTTTAATTTATCCCCTAATGTGCTTAATTGGATACAGTCTTATCTCACAGGTAGAGTTCAGTGTGTTAGGGTGGGTAGTGCAACTTCACCTTTCCTGTCTAATGAGATGGGTGTCCCTCAGGGATCCATCCTGGGGCCTCTGCTTTTTAGTTTATATATAAATGATTTACCCTCTGTTTGTACAGGGTGTGATGTTCAGATGTATGCAGACGATACTGTAATTTATGTCCATGCAAAAACCAAAGAACAAGCAGCTTCTAAGCTTGGTGCAATAATGATAAATGTAAACAAATGGCTTAATGATTCAAATTTGGTTCTTAATGTAAAGAAGACCGTTTGTATGTTTTTCACAAAAATGCACTCTGCAGTTGACTGTGATCCCAAAATGTATGTGTCTGGAGAAATCATTCAGGTAGTCTCTCATGTTAAATATCTTGGTATTATCCTTGATTCCACTCTATCCTTCAAAAAACAAGTGAAGAAAGTATTGCAAATAACTAAATATAATCTTGCTAATTTTAGGTTTATAAGAAATTGTTTAACAACTATAGCAGCAAAATTATATATAAATTCAATGATTATTCCTCACTTAACATATTGTATGACAACTTGGTCTCAAGTCAAAGGAACAACACTAAAACCTATTCTCTCTCTGTACAAGCAGGCATATAAAGTATTGGGTCGAAAACCCAATACTTACCACCACTGCACTATTTTGGGCAAATATGATATTCTTAGTTGGGATAATTTAATAAAATACAATGACGCCTGTCTGATGTTCAAGATCTTAAATGGAAAAGCTCCTCCACCACTTAGTGTTTTTATTAAGCAGAAAAATTTAAACAACAGATCTACAAGATCTACTCAGAGAGGAGACTGTGAAATTCCTTTCAGGTCCACCTCCTTTAGTCAATCATGCTTTTCTGTAAGAGCTTCTCAGTTGTGGAATACACTTCCAACTGAATTAAGAAAGTGTACCATATATCATTCCTTTAGACAAAGTCTTAAAGCCTGGTTGTTAAATAAACAGACATGTGATCATTTTTAATTTATAAATCTTACTGCTCATTTTACTATTATTGTTGGTATTATTTAATCCGTTGTTAATTTGTTCCATGATCTTTACTCGCTGTCAGGTGGCTAAATGTATGTTTTGGGTAAGTTTTGGATTATTTTATTAATGTTTTATTAATTGTCTGGTATGTTGGAGACTTTTGTGCTTCATGTATGATTGATGTTTTTCAGCATACTTACATATACCTATAGAAGGTTGTGTGTTGTCGCTTTATGTGCTTGTATGGCTGATTGTGTGAAAACGTTGATTGTTGTCAAAGTGTTAGTATTGTTGTCATGATGTTTTGTTTAGTGTTCTTGATCATTTTAAAGGGTTTTGAAACATCTTGCCAAAGGACTGCTGTTGAAAATTAGCCGACTGGCTAAACATTGGCACATTTACAGAAATGTTGATTAATGTGTGTTGTCCTTATAAAAAAAATAAAAAAAAAAAAAAAAAAAAAAAATAACTTGATTCTGTGTTGCTGCTGTAGTTGATGCTATAGAAGATAAATGTATAGTTTTAGATTTATGTGCCAGATTGTGGAAATACAGAGATAATATGTGAATGTGTGAAAACATCAAGATACAGTTTAGATTTCAATGACAGAGTCTTATTATCTCCAGCAGCTCTGAATAGCAAAAACAACCTCATAACAGACTCAATTAGATTAAAAGCTGTTTGTGAGAGCAACTGCAAAGCACTGAAGTGAGAGACTGATGAAGTGTGTCAGTGATCATGTGCCTTGTTTTGTAGGAGCTGCTGCTGTAGTTTGGCTTGATTTCTTCTCAGAGTTTGAGCTGCTGACTGGAAATTGAGCGTTCGCGTTAGTTCTGGCAGGTCACGTGAGTCAAGCTTGCATCAGCTGATTCTCAGCTGATCACATCTACCTATAGGAATACGACACATATCGCGGCATTCCTATATAAGCTCTATTCAGTATTAATCAGCAGCTTTTCCTGCTTGCTCAGGAGCAAATTGCGCATCGCTGCTCGCAAATTAAATCTGTTGCGCCGTGCTTCAGAACATCTGAAATCAACATCAAAGATAAGCGAATGCCCATTTAATCATATCGCTGTGTATATCGCGTGGTCTGCAATTGCATTAACTATAGTGATTGTTAGCAGTTCGCATTGTTTGCTGGAGCAAAATATTAAGGATATTTGCAGCAGCGTTCACGCTTCTGTTTATACTGCTGGAGCAAGTGCAATCTTGAGTATGTAATCGCTTTGAGGACACGCCGATAGTAACGGACAGAAGAACAGGTTAAATGAATAAGCATTCTCGTATGCGTTCAACCGTGGTTCGACGTTCAGCGCGTAATTCCTAAGGTTAGATGTTTCTTTAGCTGAGAGTGTGCGCTTGTTCAGCTGCACGCGGCGTCAGAAGCACGTGTTTAATGGCTTCTATATAAATAAGAATATTCAGATTAATGACAAGTCATTCGAAGTATTTCAGCAGAGTGCCGCTCAATACTTATTCAAATTCATAATCTCTGATTTGCTGGTATGTGCTCTTGCATGAGTATGCACGAAACACGTTTGATGATCGTATGATCACTCTCCGTGTTTTAAGGAACGTGCTTTGATTCATCGTTCAGCTTCTCTCTGTAAGCAAACCTGTTTTCTTAATTTAAATCAACAACTGGTATAGCGCTTCCAAAAACGTTCTTAGCATTGCAGCGGAGATGACAGTTAAGCTATATCATCCCTCACTCAATAGTTTAAAGGAAAAAAAAAAAAAAAAAAAAAAAAAAATATACATATATATATTTTCACCCTTGATCATTTCTGATGTCTTCACGAGATAAGCCAAGTTCTCATTTCATTCTCATGGCTCATGCTACGTAGCAAATATGTTATTGTCAAATCTGCTCGTTGTTTAAGGCTAGTTGTTCAGTATGTTTACTAGGCACACTGTCGCTTTAGGGTATTGGTTGTATTTTTACACGCTGGTAATATTAACTGTTACATCCCTAGGATGTATGTGTTTTATTAAAATGCATTAGTGTATTTTCCTGACCTTTGGGGTGGTAATGTTTCCCCTGTGTGTGCTCTCTCTCCCTCTATCTCTCTCACTCTCTGCTTGCTTGGCAGTTGCAATTGCCCACAGGTGATGCTCATCAGAGAGTGTGCTGCAGACGGTGATGCTACAAAGAGCAGTGAACACTGCTTGGAGAGGTTCACGTCTCCCCTGCTCCAGACTTGTTGGGTGTTTCTTTTAAATATCTTTTGATTGTGGTTTAAAAAAAAAAAAAAAAAAAAAAAATTGTCTGTTGAATGATAACTTCTGAGTTCAAGCTGTATTCCTTTTTGATTCCCGCTGACCAGCAGTGTGTACTGAATCTACAAGTTGATTAGTCAAGTAAATGGTTGTTGCATTTCTGTGGCAGAGGACTGGGGTTATTCCTCGTTTTATTCATTGCTTCCTTTTTATAAGTTTTAGTTAACCTGTTAATCTTATCACAGCTGAGGCTTGGTTTTAAATCGATTGTTTTAGGCTGTCTGTTATGAACCAGGTTGATACCTTAGGCTCAGTGTTGGGAATGTTGCTCATTAACTTATCCTATTATTTTCCACAGCTGTTTAAGTCGGTGATATACTGTTGCTTAAGCTATAGTGTATTGGTAAGTGCTCGATACTCGGCGTGCAGTATGTAGATTTCACTACTACAGGTTATTTATGCCAACGATTATCTGGATAAGCCAACATGCCTATTGCCTAAATTTGGGTATTCACAAATGCTGTACGGCATAAAGGGGCATGCTGCTCTTCTCAGCTGCTTATTAAAGAAGAGCACCCCTTCGCTAATGCTCTCCTTCTGTAAACGGCATGCTGCCTCAGTCTATGCTATTCTGAAGGTCTTGCTTAAAGCTATCAGGGTATCAGGATTTTGCCTCATGTTAAGGCTTATCTAGTGTTCGGTATCATGTTTGTGCTAGAACTGCTCGTGGTTTAAGCGATTGGTTGTTACTGCAAGTGCTGGTATCCGGTAAACTTTAACAGCAAGAAGCTAATGTTAAGCTGTTTAAGGATATGATTGTTCTCGAAATATGCTCGCTTCTAATGGCTTGTCTAGTATTAGGGATGCCATTTCTTTAAGTTCTGATTATTGCAGCACGCTGTGATTAAGCAAGCGTCAAGCTTGTTGCATTAAGCATAGAGTAAGACAAGGAATTTGTTTAAGCTCACGTGTGTTGTCAGTTGTGGTCACGTAACGCTATGAGCGCAAATGACAATGAAGGCGACAAACCTGTAACTGAAGAGTTGATTTATTGATTCATTATATGCTGTTATAGTTTAAATGGATTCTGAGCTTTAGGCAGGTTGAATCTGCGATTGGATCAGATAATTTGCTTGCTCTATGGCTGCAGTGTGCTGCGTCTGCTGCAAACTCGTCCGCCAATTATAGTGTTTTTTTTTTTCTGCATCTATAATTTTTTTTTTTTTTTCAGGTTAAAGAGCCTTGCTGCTCTTCTCAAGCTGCTTATAAAGAAGAGCACCCCTTCGCTGCTTCTCTTCTTAAAGGGCATGCTGCCCCAGTCTATGATATTTCAGAAGGTTGTTGCTTAAAGCTGTTAGGGTAGTGAGATTTTTCCTTCGGGTTAAAGAGCCTTGCTGCTCTTCTCAAGCTGCTTATAAGAAGAGCACCCCTTCGCTGCTTCTCTTCTTAAAGGGCATGCTGCCCCAGTCTATGCTATTTCAGAAGGTCGTTGCTTAAAGCTGTAAGGGTAGTGAGATTTTTCTTTTTTTTTTTTTAGTGCTTATCTAGTGCTCAAGATCATGCTTGTTGCTAGACCTGCTTGTTGCTTTAAGTTATTGGTTGTACTGCAAGTGCTGATACTTGGTTAAACTGGCAACAGCAGAAGCTGTTTAGGCCATCTGATTGTTCTTGAAATATGCTTGCTGCTTATGGCTCATCTAGTTATTGGGACTGCTATTTCCTTAAGTTTCTCTGACTACTGCAAGTTCTGTGAATTTAAGCAAGCAACATGCTTGTTGCAAATCTATCGAGTGTATTGGTAAGGATTTTGTCTTCGCTCACATGGGTTGTCAGATTGAGGACGTAACACAATGAGCACAATGTCAATGGGAGACGACACCTGTAAACAGATGAGTAGATTTGAGTTATTATATGCTATTTATAGTTTTTAAATAGATGCTGAAGCTTTAGGCCAGGTAGAACCTGCGATCTTTGAACCATTCATTGCTTGCTCCTTTGGCTGCAGTACGCTGTGTTTGCTGTAGATTAGGCTACCAATTTTAGTGGGTTTCTGCATATTTTTCAGGTATTGCATTAAAGGGGCTTGCTGCTCTTCTTAGCTGCTTATAAAGAAGAGCACCCCTTCACTGCCTTCTGTAAGGGGCCGCTGCCCCAGTCTCTGCTATTATATGCTATTTTATAGTTTTTAAATAGATGCTGAAGCTTTAGGCCAGGTAGAACCTGCGATCTTTGAACCATTCATTGCTCGCTCCTTTGGCTGCAGTACGCTGTGTTTGCTGTAGATTAGGCTGCCAATTTTAGTGGGTTTCTGCATATTTTTCAGGTATTGCATTAAAGGGGCTTGCTGCTCTTCTTAGCT
The DNA here is from genome assembly GCA_023376895.1 of Aspiorhynchus laticeps. Classification (NCBI taxonomy): domain Eukaryota; kingdom Metazoa; phylum Chordata; class Actinopteri; order Cypriniformes; family Cyprinidae; genus Aspiorhynchus; species Aspiorhynchus laticeps. The sequence goes on from CM041795.1 coordinate 59,924,266, forward strand.
GCTTATAAAGAAGAGCACCCCTTCACTGCCTTCTGTAAGGGGCCCCTGCCCCAGTCTCTGCTATTATATGCTATTTTATAGTTTTTAAATAGATGCTGAAGCTTTAGGCCAGGTAGAACCTGCGATCTTTGAACCATTCATTGCTCGCTCCTTTGGCTGCAGTACGCTGTGTTTGCTGTAGATTAGGCTGCCAATTTTAGTGGGTTTCTGCATATTTTTCAGGTATTGCATTAAAGGGGCTTGCTGCTCTTCTTAGCTGCTTATAAAGAAGAGCACCCCTTCACTGCCTTCTGTAAGGGGCCGCTGCCCCAGTCTCTGCTATTTCAGAAGGATATGGATCTTTCAGAATGCCATCAGTTGTGGTTTGGGCGGTTCTGGCCTATCGTTGTGTCGGGGGGTTCTGGCCTATCGTTTGTGTTGGGGGGGTTATTATTATTGCTGCTCTCCCTGCTCATTCATGACGGGCTGTATGGATGGGCAGGGAGTTTTTGCACAGAACAGAACCATACCGCCAAACCAAACTTTATGCTAAGTATCTATCATTTTGACGATAGTGGTCCTGACAGAAATTGAGCGTTCGCATTAGTTCTGGCAGGTCACGTGAGTCAAGCTTGCATCAGCTGATTCTCAGCTGATCACATCTACCTATAGGAATACGACACATATCGCGGCATTCCTATATAAGCTCTATTCAGTATTAATCAGCAGCTTTTCCTGCTTGCTCAGGAGCAAATCACCCTCCTCCATCCCCAACTCCTCCTTTCGCAGTCAGGACTTGGCTTTCTGATATTCCTTGCTAAATCAGTCTCTTTTGTTGAATAATTATACACTTAAATATCATTAAGTACATTAATGATATCTGCTTTGTTCTGTTCTGTTAACCCTCGGGGGGTTATTATTATTGCTGCTCTCCCTGCTCATTCATGACGGGCTGTATGGATGGGCAGGGAGTTTTTGCACAGAACAGAACCATACCGCCAAACCAAACTTTATGCTAAGTATCTATCATTTTGACGATAGTGGTCCTGACAGAATCAGTGTTGAATACATTAAACCTGCAGAAGATGATGTTCAGATGAATCATGTTGAACATTAATATCATATCATCATAATTAATCATTACATCACAGTTTGTGTTCTTTTATCAGCATTTACAGAGTTATTTATGCCTCTATTATAAGAGAGTGAAACACAGTGAGCTGCAGCCAATAAACCTTCAGTTGATCGTGAATCAATGACATTATTAATCATCATGTCATGTCTCTGTATGTGATTCTTCTGAAACTGATTAAAGAATGTAGTTTCTTATCTGAATACTTGTCAGTATATGTGACTGAGGTCTTCAGTTAACAGTAAACATTCATCTTAACAGCTGATTATGTACCTGGTTGTGTAGGAGCTGCAGTTGATGTAGAGCTGGTGACTGGAGAAGGTGTCTTTGTTTCAGTCGGAGCTGAAGATGAATGATACGTCATAGACTACAATCATATTTAAATTACTGATAATTAGTTAATATAAATAATTTACCTGAATACTTGACAGTGTATGTGACTGAGCTCTTCAGCTGATTTCTCTGTGTAACCTGACATCTCCACTCTCTGTTGTGATCTTCATTCAGGAGTGTTGTAGTCAGAGAGCTGATACACTGTCCTGAGGAGAATATCTGAAATCTGGAGTCTGTCTGCAGATTCACACCAGCCTGATTCACCCAGATCAGATCAATTCCCTCAGAACCAACCAAACAATCATAAGAGACGTGATCATAATATAACTGACAGGAGAGAGTCACAGAGCGGCCTGATCTGATCTCAGACTGTGAGGATGATGAAGAGACTGAAACAGAGATTACACGACTGATTCCAGTCTTTTCAGGGACAACAATATTACTGTTTAATTCAACATATAATCATAATATTCACAGAAACACTGACCATGAAGAACATGCAGATAAACACGAGCATCAGTTCCTTGTTGTTCTTCATTCACATATTTTCTGCAGGTGTAAAGTCCACGATCTTCTTTTGTGACTTTCTTGATGTTCAGAGAGCAGTCAGAGTCCAGACTCAGTCTCTCATGTCTCTCTATGTTATTCTTCTTTATTCCTCCAGCAATCAGTTCAACTGACTCTGAATGTCTGCTATAGATCCATGTAGTTGATGTGCAGTCAGAAAGAGCATTATTACAGGACAGACGCACATTTTCACCAGAACTGATGAACACATGAGTCTCATCCACTCCACTGGTACCTACATATTAAAACACATTTATATTTACTCTTGTTTTGTCCTGTTTTAATGCAGAGTAAATTGGTGTTGAGTATCTTACAGCAGTTTAGTTCACTTTATAAGAATTAGTGATGTCCGGATTGCGAATGAATCGTTCGATTTAACCGGATGTTCAGTTCACCAAATCGGACTGAATCGTTTGAAACGGTTCGTGTCTCCAGTAAGCACTTATCCACACATTACTTAAATTATTCACCTTTTTAACGTGCCTGACACTCCCTCTGTCTCGAAATAAACCAATATCCCGGAGTAATTAATTTACTACAACAGTACACTGAGTGAACTGAGCAGAGCATCCCAGCCGGCATTTCAACGTGAATCAACGTCAGGTACCACGGTTGAATCAACGTTGGATTATGCTTCGATTTTGCATATTGGATCAACGTTGATATTGTGACGTTGTTTCACCGTCTTACCTTCAGCATTGGTGAATTAAGGTCGTTCTGTAGACGTTGGATTAACGTTGAATTATGTGTTGATTTTGCTAATTGAATCAACGTTGATAACACGACGTTGTTTCACCATCGTACTTTCAACATGAATGAATACACAACTGTGCGTTCAATTACAACCTAGTTTGCATTTAGATCAACACTTACACGTACATAAAGCTTCAAAATCAAATGACTGGCAGCAATGGCTTTATAAATTGAATAATCAACTTCAATAAACTACCACACGCTGAAAATGGTAAAACAGCAGTTTTATTTTGGAAACATACAGTATAAAACAGATGAAAATAATCCCAAACTTTAGCTTGCAGTGTTTGTGCTTGGATGTATTGTTAAAAACCTGTAAAATCCAAATACAACATTTAAAGACTCAAAGTGTTTGTACCATAACATGCATATTTTGTGCTGCACTTGCAAAAGAAACCCATGTACTTCTTTTGACTGAAACCAGTTGATCTTTTATTTTGGTGGAAATCTATAGTTTCTGTGAAAACATGTTTTACTAATGTGTCTCATTACAAGAGATTTGTACATTTGTGCAGTGAGAACGTGTTGAACAGTTTGAGAATGGAACCTGCAACAGAAACCATGTCGGTGGTAAAGGATAGGACTGTCTTGAGTTTTGTCGACAGCCAGAGGAAATTCTTTACGCAGGAAAAACGCTGCCTTGAATGAAATGCATTTAATATTTTAAGTAGAAATGTTTCTTCAAAATCTGATAAAATGTTAGAACCAATAGCCTTGTGCATATAGCGTGGTTGTGCTTTGGGTGATCCTTGAAAGAGTCCCAGCTCGAGGTCCTTTCTGATGCCGTGTCCTCCTCTCTCTCACACTTGTGCACTTGCTGTACTGTCCTGTGTGTATAAATAACAAAAACACCAAAAATAAATACTCATAAAAGATCAACTTTGATATTGTGAAATATCTGTAACTGAAAATTGAATGCAAAACAAATCACATACAATATTTTCACTTTAAGTTCAATAACAGTGGGGTTGGAAACAAAGTGCACTATTCATTAAACACCTATTTAATGTATTCAGATGAAAGTTTGCAATATTAAATTATTCACAAGCAGTTTTTTTAGAGCCCCCAGTTACACTGTTTTAATCAGAATCCTAACTATACAGTGTACAAGTAAAATCAAATCAAGTAATTTTTATTAAACCAAGTAAAATCAAAACCTTTCACAAAAGGTCAATGAATCTCTACTTAAAAGTTCTTAAAAAGCAGGCTTTCGTTTTATACCATTCCTTTAAAACAGTGGTTCTCAAACTGTTTATATCAAGTACCACCATAATGACCAACATTAAAATACAGTAGTGTAGTAGGCCCAACTATTCAGCTACAGCTCTGCACAGTTCAAAACGAGGCAGTTTTATTCCTAATAAGAATATTTATTGTTGTCAGCCACTTTAACATTGTAAATACAGTTTGAACATTAACACTGCACAGTGCTTACATACAGGTAAACACAAAACTTAAATAATGATTAAATTAAAATGTGTTGTACCAAAAGTTAATAAAAACTGTACTATACTTAAATGTAAAAAAAAAAAAAAAACTTTACTCAAATAAAGATTAATTTAAAATGTATTAACATTAATGAATATTTAATTTAGTGATTCCTCTGCGTACCACTAGAGGGAGCCTGAGTAGCACTAGTGGTACTCATACCACACTTTGAGAATCACTGCTTTAAACAATCTTAACTCGTTTAAATTTTATTAAAAGATTATTTTTGAAAGGTAAGATAGCGATTTTCTTACCTGATTTTGTCCGTGTTTGCAGGACCTCGCAGATCACACCTGACCCTTCCTGTGTTCACATTCTAGTTTTTGTTCTCCGTTGACATGTCACGACTCAAATTCGCTCAAAATAATAATTTAACAGACAAATATAAAATAATTCGGGACCGACCGAGTAATCTCAACGAGCAGCAGCTCACACACACAGTCAGTCAGTCAGTCGCCTCACTCAGAAAGACGATAATAATGGTCATATTTTCAAACTGAGAAAGGCGGAACAGTTTCATTGGCCAGTTTCCTGGATGACAGCCAGATTAACCAATCATGATCAAAGAAATAAAGTAAACGCAGTAAAATGTATTTAGTTTTATTGTTGTTAATGATGATAATATTTTAACATACCTTTAGATTTTAGAATAGGTTTAACGATCAAAATATTGTAAAATGCTAATAAAATAATAATAATGATCTTAAATAATTTAGTAATAATAATTTATAAGGCAGAAATTTATTTTGTATGCTGTTGAAGACATTAAGTTGATTCAACATACAGTTCTTGTAAAACACAAATCAACATTGATTTACAAGTGTTTTTGGTAACCTTTTTCAACCGTTTAGCATTAAACATTTGTATAACGTTGTTTCAACGTTAAAACAACAACTGTCATTATTTCAACCATATTTCAACGTTGAAGGTTGGTCATGTTCAATTTCAAGTTCAAGTTCAAGTTGAGCTTTATTGTCATTCCGCTACATGTGGGGACATACAGTGGAACGAAATGTCGTGCCTCACAGGACCACGGTGCTACATAAATACAGACATACAACAATGAAGTAAAACACTATAAACCTATACACAGACTAACCTACTGACAGATTTGACTAGGTATACTATATATAAATGTTTACCCTATACAACTAAGATAAAGATAAAAAATACAAACTATACAAACTATGCGAATGCTTCACATAAATACTGTACATGTGCAGAGAGAAACATTGGGAGTCAGCAGCTGGCTGGGGAACAGTACAAGATGGTTTGTAGTGGTGCATGAGCATGTAGACATACATATATTGCTGAGTCTTTTGTGGGATTGTGTACACATAGCAGTGTTAGGAAAAGTGTCTAGTGCATAGAGGAGAGTGTGTTACTACAGGTGGTTTGTACAGGCCCACTCACCTGTGTGTAGCACACTTGAATTACACACAAAAAAAAAAAAAAAAGTTTACAGTTTATTCTTTGGTGTGGTAAGGTTCGGGGATGTTTGGAGGGGGGGAGGTGGTCCATGTTTCAGCAGGTAGGGGGTTGCATGGGGTTTCAGAGGGGGGCGGGTTGATCTGAGTTCAGGGCTCTCACAGCCTGGGGGAAAAAGCTGTTGAGCAGTCTGGCGGAGTGGGCTCTGATGCTCCGGTACCGTCTTCCTGATGGTAGGAGCTGGAAGAGACTGTGGGAGGGGTCCTTCACGATGCTGTTGGTTTTGCTGGAGCATCGTGCAAGGAAAATGTCCAGGATGGATGAGAGAGGGGCACCGATGATCTTTGCAGCCGTGTTCACTGTCCGCTGGAGAGTCTTGCGGTCAGCAGCACTGCAGTTCCCGTACCAGACAGTGATGCAGCTGTGATGTGCCGGCTGGTTTTCAACCGTTCAGCATTAAACGTTGTTTCAACGTTAAAACAACAACTAACCTTATTTCAACCATATTTCAACGTTGAAGGTCGGTCATGTGCCGGCTGGGATGTGTGCAGCGAGCCGGCCGAACACACCCACTGTTACCCCTTTTCCACCAAGGCAGTTCCAGTGCTGGTTCAGAGCCTAGTTTCAAACCGGTTCTTTGTCTTTCGACACCCAAAGCACCAGCTCCGAACCAGCAAAAGCGGTTCGTAAGTAGCACCAAAACATTGCTGGGCTAGAAGGAAGAACCGCTTGCGTCAGGGGCGGGGTTACCGTGAACAACAAGACGAACAGAAACTGTGGACCGCCATATTTGAAATAGCAGCTAAACACGGACACGTTGGATTCGCCGTGTTTGGATGCCGATGTAGATTCGCAAAGCCATGAACGTCAATAGCAACGCAACGTCCGCCATTGTTGATAGTTTGTTTAGACTTGTTCGGGATGGATCGGCGCTACGCGGACCGTTCGGTGCGAGGCATCGGGGTGCTGCGGGAGCGACTGGACAGCTGATGGCTCTTTTGGATCGCTCCACTCAGGTGCTTTAGTGTGTTGTGTGCCGATCGATCTGCGTGGCGCTGATGCACTTTGAACGAGTCTGTTTGGCGCTGCCACGGCCGCGCTAGTGAAACGAAGCATGAAACGTATTCAGTGACGTAAGTCCTGGCTCTGTATTGGCTCTCTAGCCTGTGGAAAAGCAACCGGTTCTTAAAGGGCTCGCCAGTCGAACCAACTAAGAACCGGCAAGAGCACTGGCTCTGAACTAGCACCTGGTTCCTGCTGGTGGAAAGGGGGTATGTTAGAGCGGTTCTGGTTCTCGAGTCAAGAACCGGTTGCAGCAGTTTTCGGATCACCAGTACACTGAACCGAGAACCATTTCTTTCGGACACGTCTGATTTGAGAACCGAAGAGCTGATGATTCTGCGCATGCGTGATTCAGCGAACAGTGATTGCTATGACTGACACAGCACATCTGAACCAAACTAGTTCTTTTGGACAACTGATTCTGTGATATGGCGCGGGTAAACCGAGGACCTGAATGAGGGCGAAACGTAAGTTTAATAACAAATAAATCGCAAGGGATTGATTAGTAAGTGGATTATGGTTTCTGCGCTGATGACAACTAATTTATTCACTTTATATTTTCAAGACTTAAATCCTCGTATGCACATCCGCCTGTAACGTTACCTGTATTTGGGTGCTTGCAAAACTTAATTTTAAACGTTAAAGATCATGATTATGATGTTTTAACTGACTGAAGTTATGATTACTGACTTTATATATTTGAATTTGTATTTTATATTATATCATTACATCATCGCGAATGACGTCATTACGTTAGGGCGTAAAAGAACTGATGAACCGGTTCATTGAAACGAACTGTCCGAAAGAACCGGTTCACGGAAAAGAACCGGACTTCCCATCATTAATAACAATCTTAACATAAGCAGAGCTTTTCAGCACATTTATGAGTGTAACAATATGACACACAGCAGGGTTTCTCAACTCGAGGTCCACTTTCCTGCAGAGTTTAACTCCAACCCTAATCAAACACACCTGAACAAGCTAATCAAGGTCTTCAGGATTAATATAAAGTTACAGTCAGGTGAGTTTTTATCAAGAGCCACCTCGAGGGCCAGAGCCTCTGACATACAAAATCTCAAATGTGTGAAATCTCCAGCCAGACTCACTGCTAGAGTCATTAAATTAATCATTTTTGAAATGGTTCATTATACAGATCTTTTATAGTGTATTATAGATCATATACAGATGTCTTTACCTGTGAGAAGTGTGAGAAGTGCAGAGAGGATGATCAGTCCCAGCAGACACATGTGACTCTTATCAGACATTTTCTGTTTCTGTCAGTCTTTCTTTTCATTCTATATTTACATCTCTTCTTTTAAACATCTTCAGCTCCTCCTGCGGGTGTTAACTTCCTCTGATCTCACCAACTGACCGTTTATACCTCACACTATACTGATGTGAAAAATAATCCTACTGTATGTTGCTCTGGAGAAGAGTCTGTTTAATGACTGAAATGTAAGTTTATTCTCAATATATACTTATAGCTTGTATTTATATTTACAATAAGCAATATTTTATATCTATTTTTTTTCTTCCAATGTTGTATTCCACTCTTCTAGTTCTAGTATCCTCAGAGCTGTGTACTCACTGTTGAGGTTTGGAAACACATTAGTACAGAGTGTGAGATCTCAGTGGGTTTGACCACACTGACTCAACTCACCCGGTTTAGACTGAGAGCTGTGACACATTCAGATGCAGTTCCTCTTCTTTCTTTAGGTGGACGCCTGCATGGTTTTAAACTCTCTATCTTTTCAGTTCATGATTGCATATGATACATTCAGTGCAAAATGTTAAGTACTTCAGTTCAGGAGAAGAAGATTGCAGCAGTTGCAGAAGTTCAATGCCGAATCGGCCAAGCAGCAGCAGTGTTTGCATCGCTTAAGCGGTGCTTGTGGAAGAAGGTCAATATCATGATTCAAAGTCTGCTTTATTGTCAATTCTGCCACATGTCCCGTACATACATACAGAGAATTGAAAATGCGTTACTCTCTTACTCCCTGGTGCATACAGATAACACTAAACACTAACAGTAGAACGCACAAATACAGATAAGTACGAATCAAATATATATATATATATACAGGGCCGTTGCTAGTGGGGTGAAAGGTGGTGACAATTCTAGGGGCCCCCACCACCCAGGGTCCCCACAAAATCCAGGAATTATACTATATAGGCCCATGTTCTGTGAATAATTCTAATATTTTATTAGTTGTATAACTGAGATATTATGAAAACCACAAAAAGCATGCAATTTGGTTAAAGACATTTTCTAATATCTGCTCCTCTACCCTCCCGAAAGATGGTTTAGTCTGATACGAAGTATTCTCAGAAGTCCCACCCCAGATCGTGAACAAGACGACCAATCAGAGTTGAGACGTCATAAGGAATAACTCAAAATAACAGTCTTTAATAAATCCAGACAAGGCAAGACAAGGCAGGGCAGACACACAGGAACACCGGGAGTAACGAGTAGACCAGACCAAAAGGTACTCAACAGGCACTAAATACACAGGTTAATTACAAACAGACAGCTGAACGAAATCATAATCAGTCAGACTAAACACAGGAAACTAACCAAATATGGACACAAGAGGACGAGAAACACACGACATAGGACTGACAACAACATACTTGCTTTTGAGATTTTATTTTTTCTGTTTTTACTGAGCCAAAACATTTGTTTTAAGATTCTGAGGGCTCTTGAAAGAAAGAAAGGTCATATTACGTACTGAATGTAGGTTTTTATCACTTGTCATTTCAAGAAAATCATTAGTAGTCATAAAGAACAGACTCAGATTACTTAATTAATGTTTGAGCCACTTGACAGTGTACAGAGTGAATATTATTGAAAAGCCATTAGTTGTGAATCTTCTTCTGGTGGTGATCGCTTGCTCTGTCAGTCGTGGTCGATGTAAGACAGGTGGCGCTCGAGGCTCTTCAGAGTCCTGCAGTGTATCATAGAGTGAGAAAATAGCCTTTAAAGTTGTTCAGATGAAGTTCTTAGCCATGCATATTACTAATCAAAATTAAGGTTTGATATATTTACGGTAGGAAATTTACAAAATATCTTCATGGAACGTGATCTTAATAACCTAATGATTTTTGGCATAAAAGAAAAATGTACACAGTAAAATCAGTGTTATTCTATCTTTACTCTTAAGGAGTTAACTCAACAACAAATAGCGAAAGATACCCCCTAGTGTTGGTGAAAATGATCAGAGTAGTTAACTTGACTCTGTTAAGCTCCGCCCCTCAATCTACCCCCTGCGAAGATCTGAACAGGACAGGAGTTTTCTGGTCGCCATTTTCTGTTAGCTTCAACCGACAGGTAAGCTCTTTTAAGTAACGTACTAAAACACAGTTTTAATATTTTATGTGAATACATGTGCTAATATTACTGCATAGGTTGTATTTTGATGCAATTTGTGTAGTTTTGTTGATTTAATTTCGGAAATTCCGAATAGGTAACTTCGTGGCAAGTTCATGCGTTGGAGAGTTGTTTTTCGTCACAATGTAATGCTAAAGCTTAAATTATTCCAATGATCTAACTTAATTTTTTTTTGTTTTCATTTGCAATTAGCATTGTTATAGCGGACTAATATGTTAATGTTGAATTATCTAACGTCACAATGGGGCATCAGCATTTTTATGTGTTGGATGGTTGAAATCGGATGTTCCAGCTTGGGCTGTGTATGTTTGCATCATATGTCAATGTTTAACAAGTGTAATTCATGTAATATCGTTGCTGATGTAGGTTTTTGAGCATTACGACGTTAGATGGAGTCCGAATAAATATAATAATAATGTAATATATAATCTGTTGTAATGTTTTATAAACTACTCATTTGCAACTGTTCAGCTCACAGATTAAATATGTCCAACGAACTTAAACAATTTTTTTTGAAAACATTTATTCGATCGCTACCATTGCATTTTTTAAATCACACGTTAGATGGCGCTATGGCCGTAGCGATGGTTCAACGCTGCACAACGAAGGAAAAAAACACCCGCTAAATTGTTTATCGAACCTTTCTTAATGGTTTTGCTGTTAGACTCACCATTAGCCAACATGATCAGAGCTGTGTTAGTGCTAGTATAAAAACTAGGTGTTTGAACTTCAACCTGTTTGTAAGGAGGGACGGTGTTTAAACGCTGAATATTAGAAAATAACAAAAATACGCTTTAATCTTGAAAATGAAACTGAGTGTAACGTTAGCAGTACAATTGGCATGGCACAGCAGCACAATTAACGTATTATCACTGTTTTAAATTCTCTATTTTAGGCAACTTGGATCAGAAATTGTATGGCATCACTAGATGAAAAGTGAAACACTAACCACTGTAACGTTAAGTATTTACTAAAGTATTTGAGAATGTTTTTTTTGCTAACTATTGAGGTGCAAACGATTGCAACATAATTTCTGTACTTATTTATATGTTGGGCATGAAACCTTTTTATACTGTAATCTGTGTAATACTCTGTCATAGAGCATGCTGGTTAAGGTGAAACTTGGGGATGGCCAAAGATTTGTCAAGATAACTGAGCTGAGCCTGGAGGAATTTTTGTCTGCTGGTAAAAATATACTTTCATTATATTATTTTAGAAGGTTTTTGATGAATCAGGGACTGAGTTGGATGATGATGTTTTTGAGGATGTAGTCCCTCAGTTGGAGTTCTTACCATAAAACATGGTGCAGGTTTGTATTTATTTCATTGCTCATTAGAAATGTATTTAATACTACCAATTAATAATAATTCCCAATAAAAATGATGCAACCAGACTTGGATTCTGCCTCTCATGGGCAGTCAAATCGGTCCCCGTCTTCATCCATTGACTCCAGTGATTCACAGGATACAGTCATTATTGAGGAAAGCTCCTCCAGTAAACGAATGAGGCTAGACGACGAAGCTAAAAAGGTGGGTATTCAATTTTTAGTACTTTTACATTTTGGGGGAAAAAAGTAAAAAAGAAAGAATAAAAACTGTTGAAACGAATAAATCTATTTAAAAAAATGAACATGAATTTGACATTTCTGATTGAAGTTGATTTATGAGACTTATGATGTTTAAGACTGATTTATATATATTCTTTATTGTAATCTTTAAGTTGGTGGAAACCATTCTTGTCCAGAAACCTGGTGGAGAGCGTATAATAAATGAATACAACCGAACTAAGTCTTTGGGGGATGAAACAAGGAGGAAAATGGTTAACATCTTGGCAGCTGACATGACAGAAAACAATGGGTAATCTTTATAATCATTACCTGGTGTATATATGATCTCTAGTTCTAACCATTTTTTTTTGTTGTTGTTGTTTAAACTCATGCAAAGGACACAAAAAAACATGAAAGAAAAATATGCCAGAGGAATTGTGGCTTTGTTCCCTTACCTCAGTGACCCCTTTTCCAAAAATGGCTACGCAAGTGTCAGCTTTGAATTCTAATGGACTACAGGTGGTGTATTTTGCTTGTGAATTTAAAACTTTTTATCTGTATTTTTCCTCTAAGGAACATTATTATGATGGCGAAAGCGGTACTGGGTACTTAGCATGGAGAGTAAAAACTATACAGAGAGGCTTGGCTAAAGAGCGACGTGCATTATTTGAAGGTTTTCTGAAATCTACCTTTTTTGTTTTTTGTAGAGACCATCTTGAATGAGGATGAATGCAAGGAAGCAATTGCATTCATGCGCCATTCTTCTGATGAGGACGCCATTAAGAAGAAAAAGAAGTTGACATTCGACTATCGCCGCAACATGGTTCTTGACCCCATGCAGTCAAATGATATATTGACAATCTTTCCACGATTCAAAGACATTAAAGGCTTGGTAAAGTGTTTATAATCATACTTTTAGCAATACAATAAAATGTACTAATGTTTAAATATAAGTTTATTCAATGCCTACATGGGTTTATATCCATAATGATTTGTCTGGTACTTAGAAAAAAATATTTTGGGTCATCCTTTTCTAGATTGAGCAAGACTTTGTTCTGATGTTTGAGTGTCAGGCAAAGTGTGGGACCTCAGAAGAATTCAGTTCACCAGTACTTCATCGTTCTTGATCAGCATGCCATTCCATGCAAGTCAACCTCTTCTCTTGGTGCCTTTGACGAGCTGTTTAAGGCACACTTTGTTTTTTTGGCACCTCTTACAACATTATGCTACACAACATGTACACTTTCATTTAGACCACTGTGCACAACATAGATGTTGGCAAAGTGAAAGAGAGTCCTTGTGTTGCTGAGGTTAGAGCAAGGCTGCTTAGCTAGGTGCCTTAAGTTTTCTGCCCTCATGAAGTGTTTTGTTTGTTATATGGTTCAAAATTGCTTCTTAGGCACTTCAGATTAGTTCATGGTTTTGTTCCTGGAAAGAATCTTCGCCTTAAATGTGTAGAGGCAGGGTGTAGTTCTGTGTTTGGTACTTTTTCAGGTTTTAGAAAACATTTGATTACAAAACATACTGAGCAAAGTGACCACAATTTTGACAATTGTGAGACTGCTGAGGCAGAAGGACAAAGTATTGCTCAAACATTTGATCAGATTGGCACTGTTGGAGAGGTGGCCACGACATCTGTTTTGTTAAAGTCAAATAAGAGCGCTTTGGATATGTGTGCGTCTGCTGTTGCACAACTAAACGTTGCTGGGTTAAGTCAGTCTGCTATAAGTGGTTTTGTTTCATCTATGGAGGAAGTAGTTTTTGAGATTCACAATCAGGCCCAGGGTGCAGCTTTGCTATGTCTGTCTCCACATGACATTGCTACTAAAAGGAAAATAGAAAGTTCAATTCAACATTTGGAAAATCCTTTTACTTTGTTAAATTCTGAAGCCAAACGAAAGAGACTTTTTACAGAGAAATGGGGAACTGTTGAACCAACCGAAATAGTGCTTGGCACAAGTTTTGACAGCAGGAGAAATAAAACCACTGGAACATTTGATCAAGATGTTGTAACAGATAAATATGCTTATATACCCATTTTAGAAACACTAAAGTCAATTACTGATTTGTTTAAACCCAGGCATGTTCCAAAGGAAGGTGTTTATGTTGACTTAAGTGATGCGGCACATTTTAAAAGTAATCCTTTATTTTGCACAGAAAAAGATGCCTTACAAATTCAGTTATTTTACGATGATTTCGAGACCGCTAATCCATTGGGTTCCAAAAAAGGTATACACAAATTGGGTGCCATCTATTTTACATTAAGGAATCCCCCCCCCATTTTTAACTCCTCATTGGATAATACTCATTGATGTGCCCTCTTTCATGCACAGGATATTAAACGGTATGGTTTTAATTCTATAATCGAGCCTCTAGTAAACGATCTAAAAGTGCTTGAGATTGAGGGGGTTAAGAATCCAGTATCTGGACGTTGTGTTAGGGGTACAATTGTTCAAGTCACAGGGGATAACCTTGGCTTACACAGCTTATTAGGGTTTCTGGAGTCATGTGGGGCTCAATATTGTTGTTGTTTCTGTGTTCTTGAGAAAGATCGCTTTCAGTTTGTGTTTTCCGAAGATAACCCTGAGGTTGTACTAAGAACAACTGAGATGCATGCTCTGCACTGTAAAAGGTTACAAGATGACTCTACACTACCTCATGTTTATGGCGTCAAACGGGTGTGTTTGTTAAAGTATTTCAACACAGCAAACAATTTTGCTGTGGATATAATGCACGACATTTTAGAAGGTGTCGCTCAGCTAGAGGTAAAACTTGTTCTGCAGTACATTCAGCATAATTTTCTGAGTGCTGATGATCTTGCTGGTAGAATACATGCTTTTGATTATGGTTACAATCAGCAGAGAAATCGTCCTCCAATGGTCAAATTGTTTGGTGGAAGTAACGATTTGGGTTTAAATCCAATCTTGGTGCTTGTTGCGCAACATGCCTCTGTTATTTGGTGATTTAGTGCAGACTGGTATCTTTTGCTTTTACTTCTGCAGATTGTTAACATCGTATTTTCACCAGTCCTAACAGAAGGCATGACCATTTATCTTAAACATTTAATAATTGAAAAATCTGTTGCCAAAGCATCACATAATGATACATTACTCACAGTGTGTAAGAAAAATTGGACCAATTCTGCACATGTGGTGTATGCATTATGAAGTGAAACACAAGTTCTTTAAAACACAATTAAAAAGCTTCAAAAGCATCACTAAAACACGAGCCAAAAAGCACCAGAGTTGTATGGCAATGCACTGGGAGTCTTTTAGCCAGTACAGATTGAGTCTTGGGCCGGGGAAGATTTTTCAGGCACACCTGACTGTGCCATACTCTGCCATACGCCGCTGCTCCCTTCACCTACACCTCCCACCAACCACCAGTCCATGCTTGTTTGCACAATTTTTGTTTTTATTAATAGGCTACTGTTATCAAAAGTTATCGTTTTGTATATATATAACCCCAAAATAAAAAAAATTGTGTTTGGTCTGATTTTTTTTAAATAATTGTAAACGTATTTGATTGGTTTGTCGATAGACCTAGTTTTTTTATATATATATTATTTATTATTATTATTTGTTTAAACTTGTAATTAACAACTGCCTTTCCAGCGCTTGGTGCGAGAAATCGTGCAGGATTTCAAGACGGACCTGCGCTTCCAGAGCTCCACTGTCATGGCCCTGCAGGAGGCCAGCGAGGCTTATTTGGTCGGTCTGTTTGAGGACACCAACCTGTGCGCCATCCACGCCAAGAGAGTCACCATCATGCCCAAAGACATCCAGCTGGCGCGCCGCATCCGCGGAGAGCGCGCTTAAACCCGCCGCTGCGGCGTGACGCGTCCGCGGAGAGCGCGCTTAAACCCACCAGCTCCAAGTAGAGCAGCCTGAGACTGTGAGACCCCCCAAAGGCTCTTTTAAGAGCCACACATCTACTCCTTAAAGAGTCTTTAACTCATTTTTGAACTGATGTCTTTTCTAGTTACTAACTTCTCCATCAGGTTTATGCTTTCTGGGGTTGTTAGATGTTCTTTGTTCTGGTTTAGAATCAGAAATAGTTTGTTGGTAGCAAGCGTCCACAGCACAAGCAGAATGAGCCATAATTTCAAAGTTAACAAAACAAGTGTTTGCTTGTATAAATGCATTTTGTATTAACTTAATTCTCTCCGGATCTTTGTTCTTCAAACATTACATTCTGTTAATTAATACACATTTCATTAAAAATGTATGGTTACACTTAATACTTGGGGTCTGATTATATATAGATATAGTTTAAATAATAAATTGCACCGCCTTGGTTTCTCTCAGGTCCTTTAAGCAAGAGTCAGGTCTCTCTGTTCTTGTGTATTATCCTCGTTGTAATGTTTTGATTACACAATAATTATTGAAGCAAAGGCTTTTGAGAGCCACACAAAGAGCTGTTGTCCAATATTGTAGAAGTTTAATATATAATGTTTTTTTACAAACTCAAATGCAGACAGTCTGGAAAAAATGAAAGTACTAATATAAGTGGAGAAAAAGCATTTTGTTGTCTCTTTAAAGTGACTTTTTTCATGGCTTTATACCCCTATTGTAGATGTAGTATACATTATTATACTTTTATACTTTGGACACTTTTATACTTTTTTTCTTTTCACAATCAAACAACTCATCTCAAACATTTATTCAACACGATAAATAAACAGAAGTCTTGCTGTTTGAAGAATGACGCCATCTGCCGTCAGATAAGCCTCGTCACAACTCAAATATCTTTCTAGAAATGTTACAGCCTTTAACCACACTTAAAAAATCCCCAACTGACACAAGTGTGTGAGTGTGTGTGTGAGAGAGTGTGTGTGTGTGTGTGTGTGTGTGAGAGAGTGTGTGCGTGTGTGTGTGTGTGTGTGTGAGTGTGTGAGAGAGTGTGTGTGTGTGTGTGTGTGTGTGAGAGAGTGTGTGCGTGTGTGTGTGTGTGTGTGTGAGAGAGTGTGTGCGTGTGTGTGTGTGTGTGTGTGTGAGTGTGTGAGAGAGTGTGTGCGACCTGGTATTTATCACGTCCTGGGGACCAAATGTCCCCACAAAGATAGTAATACCAGTAAATCTTTATCTTATGGGGACATTTTTTGGTCCCCATGAGGAAACAAGCTTATAAATCATACAGCATAAAGTTTTTTGAAAATCTAAAAATGCACACAGTCTCCTGTGAGGGCTAAGTTTAGGTGTAGGGTAGGTGTAGGGCAATAGCACATACAGTTTGTACAGTATAAAAACCATTACGCCTATGGAGAGTCCCCATAAACCACAAAAACCAACATGTGTGTGTGCGCGAGTGTGTGTGTGTGAGAGTTTGTGTGTGCGTGCGCGTGCATGTGTTTATTTATTTTCACAAGTAAACGACTGTAGGCCTATGCATATATTATTAACATATTAAACAAAATGTCTCTAAAAAAGTCAATATGCTGCATCCAAAATCCCATAATTTGCTGAAAATGTTCTGCTCACCCTCAGACTAACCAAGATCAGGATGAGTGTCTTCATCAGGTTTGGAGAACTGTATCATTGCATCAATGGATGCTCTGCAGTGAATGGGTGCCGTCAGAATGAGAGTTAACATCTTGAGAAGACAAAAGCTGAAACAAATCCATCAAGATTTTAAGTTTGAGAGTCACGTGACGTGCTCATGAACCTAGTCGCACTTGATTAGAGCTCCGTACGTTTGGCCCTTTTTGCTGATTTTGTTTCGTTTTATTTTAAGTTTTATTCACTGGTGGTGCTTTACCTGATGGCATGCAGTCGTAAACAGCAGGAGTTGTCTCCGTCGGCTTCTCCGATTAAGAAGAAATCCAAGCCACCGAACTCAAGTGATATGATGGACAAGATGGCGAACACTGTTACACACTTTGAGGACATTCTAAGAACCGAGTTGACGGCGATGCGGGACGAGTCCGCTTCTCACATGTCAGTTGTTCAGTCGCTATGCTCTAAACTGGATCTTCTAACAGGGGAGATGAGAGAACAAAAGAAAGTCATCGCAGATCACGATAGGCGCGTGTAGCCGTGCCCGAGCAACAGGTTGTGGACTTACAGGATCACAATAGGCGCAGCAATCTGCACCTGTTTGGATTGCCTGACGGTTCTGAAAAGGACGACCCTATGGGCTTTTTGAAAAGATCGCTTCCGACGTTGCTCCCGTCTCTGGCGGGCAAAGAGATTGAAGTGGAGCGAGTGCATCGCGTGTACACAAGGCTCTCCTCAGATCGCGCTAAACCATGGGTTTTCATCTATAATCTGCTGCGGTACACGGACAGGGAGCTCATTCTGCAGGCCGCCAGACTTCACGCCACGGTGAAAACTTCCGACGGAGCAACGCTGTCTTTCTTTCCAGATTGTTCTTCAATCACCGCAAAAAGAAGTGCATTTGCGCCAATTAGGAAGGAGATGAGAGACGCCAGCATCCAGAATTTTCTTCTTTATCCTGCAACGCTGAAGGTCATTCTCAATCAAGGTGAACCTAAAATACTACACTCCCCAGAAGAAGCAAGAGTTTTCCCTTTCATCCACCAACTCTCAGTGAACTTCATCTGGACATGTGCTGTCTAATCGGAGAAGAGATGCTCTCGGTGAGCTTCATCTGGACATGTGCTGTCTAATCGGAGAAGAGATGCTCTCGGTGATCTTCATCTGGACATGTGCTGTCTAATCGGAGAAGAGATGCTCTCGGTGATCTTCATCTGGACATGTGCTGTCTAATCGGAGAAGAGATGCTCTCGGTGATCTTCATCTGGACATGTGCCGTCTAATCGGAGAAGAGATGCTCTCGGTGATCTTCATCTGGACATGTGCTGTCTAATCGGAGAAGAGATGCTCTCGGTGATCTTCATCTGGACATGTGCTGTCTAATCGGAGAAGAGATGCTCTCGGTGATCTTCATCTGGACATGTGCTGTCTAATCGGAGAAGAGATGCTCTCGGTGATCTTCATCTGGACATGTGCTGTCTAATCGGAGAAGAGATGCTCTCGGTGTGCTTCATCTGGACACGTGCTGTCTAATCGGAGAAGAGATGCTCTCGGTGAGCTTCATCTGGACATGTGCTGTCTAATCGGAGAAGAGATGCTCTCGGTGAGCTTCATCTGGACATGTGCTGTCTAATCGGAGAAGAGATGCTCTCGGTGAGCTTCATCTGGACATGTGCCGTCTAATCGGAGAAGAGATGCTCTCCGTGAGCTTCATCTGGACATGTGCCGTCTAATCGGAGAAGAGATGCTCTCCGTGAGCTTCATCTGGACATGTGCCGTCTAATCGGAGAAGAGATGCTCTCCGTGAGCTTCATCTGGACATGTGCCGTCTAATCGGAGAAGAGATGCTCTCCGTGAGCTTCATCTGGACATGTGCCGTCTAATCGGAGAAGAGATGCTCTCCGTGAGCTTCATCTGGACATGTGCCGTCTAATCGGAGAAGAGATGCTCTCGGTGATCTTCATCTGGACATGTGCCGTCTAATCGGAGAAGAGATGCTCTCGGTGATCTTCAGCTGGACATGTGCCGTCTAATCGGAGAAGAGATGCTCTCGGTGATCTTCATCTGGACATGTGCTGTCTAATCGGAGAAGAGATGCTCTCGGTGAGCTTCATCTGGACATGTGCTGTCTAATCGGAGAAGAGATGCTCTCGGTGATCTTCATCTGGACATGTGCTGTCTAATCGGAGAAGAGATGCTCTCCGTGAGCTTCATCTGGACATGTGCTGTCTAATCGGAGAAGAGATGCTCTCGGTGATCTTCATCTGGACATGTGCTGTCTAATCGGAGAAGAGATGCTCTCGGTGAGCTTCATCTGGACATGTGCTGTCTAATCGGAGAAGAGATGCTCTCGGTGAGCTTCATCTGGACATGTGCCGTCTAATCGGAGAAGAGATGCTCTCGGTGAGCTTCATCTGGACATGTGCTGTCTAATCGGAGAAGAGATGCTCTCGGTGAGCTTCATCTGGACATGTGATGTCTAATCGGAGAAGAGATGCTCTCGGTGATCTTCATCTGGACATGTGCTGTCTAATCGGAGAAGAGATGCTCTCGGTGAGCTTCATCTGGACATGTGCTGTCTAATCGGAGAAGAGATGCTCTCGGTGAGCTTCATCTGGACATGTGATGTCTAATCGGAGAAGAGATGCTCTCGGTGATCTTCATCTGGACATGTGCTGTCTAATCGGAGAAGAGATACTCTCGGTGAGCTTCATCTGGACATGTGCTGTCTAATCGGAGAAGAGATGCTCTCCGTGAGCTTCATCTGGACATGTGCTGTCTAATCGGAGAAGAGATGCTCTCGGTGAGCTTCATCTGGACATGTGCCGTCTAATCGGAGAAGAGATGCTCTCCGTGAGCTTCATCTGGACATGTGCCGTCTAATCGGAGAAGAGATGCTCTCGGTGATCTTCATCTGGACATGTGCTGTCTAATCGGAGAAGAGATGCTCTCAGTGAACTTCCTAGCAGTAGAGCAGCCTGAGACTGAGACCCCCCAAAGGCTCTTTTAAGAGCCACACATATACTCCATCAAAGAGCTTTTAATGTTGTGATTAATTAAGTATAACACTCGGTCAAATGGCAACTAAAATTTTCATTCACTTTTCTAACATTTAAACTTGGACCACATTATTAAATTACCTTTTGACTTTATGAATACAAATAAATGACAGCTTAATGATTTTATTTAATGTTTTATTTCTATATATCACATCACCATAATCAAACAAGGGCAAAACAGTAGTTTCAACAATTTATTGGCTGACGTGGTAAACACAGATCTATTTCAATAAAAAAAATATAATAAGTCTAGATTTAACTTTGTTAAAAGATTAGTTATGTGGGTAGTAAGTCAATTTGCTAAAAGGAGTTCAATTTGTTGCTAAATGACGTTGTGATGTCATTCCACGACGCAATATCGTCACTGCATCAAATCTCAGCAAAAATATATTTTATATATGTTCGTTCATATTAGTTTGTAAAATTATATAAATGCATAATATAATACTAAAATATAACTATTTTTAAAAACATTTAATTTTTTAACACTTACACATTTTTCAACCAGTCATTAGCAAGTAAAACTATACATTCAGACCAGCGCTGCTTCTCTACTAATCTGGCCATCACTAACCAGTCTCAGACCAGCGCTGCTTCTCTACTAATCTGGCCATCACTAACCAGTCTCAGACCAGCGCTGCTTCTCTACTAATCTGACCATCTCTAACCAGTCTCAGACCATCACTAACCAGTCTCAGACCAGCGCTGCTTCTCTACTAATCTGGCCATCACTAACCAGTCTCAGACCAGCGCTGCTTCTCTACTAATCTGGCCATCACTAACCAGTCTCAGACCAGCGCTGCTTCTCTACTAATCTGGCCATCACTAACCAGTCTCAGACCAGCGCTGCTTCTCTACTAATCTGGCCATCACTAACCAGTCTCAGACCAGCGCTGCTTCTCTACTAATCTGGCCATCATTAACCAGTCTCAGACCAGCGCTGCTTCTCTACTAATCTGGCCATCACTAACCAGTCTCAGACCAGCGCTGCTTCTCTACTAATCTGGCCATCACTAACCAGTCTCAGACCAGCGCTGCTTCTCTACTAATCTGACCATCTCTAACCAGTCTCAGACCATCACTAACCAGTCTCAGACCAGCGCTGCTTCTCTACTAATCTGACCATCACTAACCAGTCTCAGACCAGCGCTGCTTCTCTACTAATCTGACCATCACTAACCAGTCTCAGACCAGCGCTGCTTCTCTACTAATCTGACCATCACTAACCAGTCTCAGACCAACGCTGCTTCTCTACTAATCTGACCATCACTAACCAGTCTCAGACCAGCGCTGCTTCTCTACTAATCTGGCCATCACTAACCAGTCTCAGACCAGCGCTGCTTCTCTACTAATCTGACCATCACTAACCAGTCTCAGACCAGCGCTGCTTCTCTACTAATCTGACCATCACTAACCAGTCTCAGACCAGTGCTGCTCAGGGCCGGCGCGTGCATATAGGCGAACTAGGGCGGCAGCACAGTCAGGGTGGCAAAAAGGGCAGAGATTTTTAAACAAAGTTTATCTTTTGGGCATTTGTTTGGAATTATTGCACTCATATCAACAAGTTATCACCCCTTAGTTATTCTAAATCTAAATTAACTTTGCTTCATAGTAATGCCGCTCCCGCACCGCCCCCCACCTGAACGGCGTCAATAGGCTACTCTACATGCAAAACATCCTAATGTACATTAATAAATGTCATCAAAACGAATAAAACTATCCAGACATGAATGACTTTTGCTGCTGGTGATGTCTGATGAGTTTTAAATGATGACACGCACTTCTGAAAGGTACGATTATAGCCTAATGTATGTGTGTGAGAGAGAAAGCGCGGGGGAGACATAGGCCTATAATAGATAACACAAGTGTAATGTTATCTATTAAATAGGCCTACGTACATCCAAACCGTGTTTTGTTTTAACCAAGTCGAATACTAAATATTTAGCCTTTATCATATTTATAAGGCTATACAGTGTTTAATTTGTGGAATAAAGCGGGGTGACGGATCCGGCATCAGAGGATGGAGAGGTATACTAAGGGATATTCGCTCAATCACTTGGTTGAAGTGATTACCAGCTTGCATCAGTTGCTTTTATAGTGTGCACACACTGTATACTCTAAAAATCACGGTTATTTTATTGCAACATTTTGTTAGTGTTTGGGTAGTTTTTGTGTAACCCAGCTCCTGGGATAGGACAGTCGCAACAACCCAGCGTTTGGCACGCATGTATTTGGCATTCTCTTCGGGTGAGAGCAGTTCTCAGTGCCGACTTATTTCTGTGGTCAAATATAGGTTTGTTTCATTTAATCTATAAAACAGTAAACCATTTTATTTTATGCAAAGCAAACCAAGTCACCTACAGGAGGCGCATCGGTCTTTTTGCGACTATGAATTGTTTTATTTTTACTCCTAAAATGCTTGTTAAACGAGTTTAAATGTAAGAAATGTTGTATACATGTTTAAACGGGTAAAACGTTCGTTATTGTTTCACGCGCATTTCCCAAAAATGCACAATCACACCGTGCTTTAAGAGCTACAGGAGTCGCTATCTGTTTGTTAAGTGCTGAAATGTCAATTTATAGAATGGCTCGTAATTGTAGTACACACTCGTTTATTGAAATGTTAACAAATTTAAATGATAATATAATATATAACAATATTTGTTATATAATAATAATATATATTATTGTATATAATATCTGCAAGACGTTATTTCCGGGTCCAATACCGGCTGGTTTTCGTGAACGTCAGCAAGCCATTGACAGATTTTTATGAGTTTATAGTTATTTTTCCCGGTCTTTGAAGCATATTTCCCACATTACTTTTATTTTATTTTTTTGTTCAGTCGTTTAATTTAGATGTGCATTTTTGTTTTGTTTTGTGCCCTTTTTAATTATTTCATTTCATATAAATAAAAAAACGAGTGATAAAGTGTACAATAAAGTAGAATCAAAAGCTTTAATTATAATCACATTGCACTTGAATAAAGTTAAAGGTGTAATCTGCTGATTGTCCTGCAGGTGACCTCATAATTCTGTCTTCTTACGATTACTTCAGAGCACTCGTAGATCTACGATGATTTCCAAGTGCTACTTAAGTTAAGATGCTTTTGGGAAACAGACCATAATATTAAGATCAGTCGTACGATCGTTTTTACGAACTTCTTAGGCTTAAAGCTTAAGAATTAAATATTGATATTGTGTTTGTGACGGAGATAGAAAACACAAGTTATTTATATGTGTTTTTCTCTCTTGATGCACTGGTTCCATGCATTATCAGAGACGGGCAGCTGGCGGCTTCAAATACGGCCCGCTGGACATTAATCTCGTCAATTTTGATTCATTTGAGAAGCGAGATTATGATGTTAATTCTAACCCAAGTTCCCGCCGATCTCTGTTATCATCACCGTCCCAGCAGGCACCAGACGTCTATGTAACGTCAGGTTAACGTTGGACATGACGTCAGACAGACGTTGGATTTTGGTTGAAAATGAAAATCGGGTTGACGTCAATATTTGACGTTGGCTTAACGTTGGATTTTGGTTACACAACCTAAAAACAACCAAATCTCAACGTCAGCTGACGTCGGTATTGGACATCAATTTAACTTTGACATTAGACGTTGGATTTACATAGGATGTTGGTCACCCGACGTCGCAACCAAAATTTAACCAAATACCAACGTCTTATGACGTTGTGTGCCTGTTTTGTGCCTGCTGGGGTAATTACAGCGTATGAGCGCTAAAACGTTGGACATCTCTTCACAATGCACATCTGTAATTCTAATTTGGAAACAATAACACTCTTATGTTTTGAATGTGATCATGCAAAGGCTTTATGGAAAGCAATGTCTTGGCTTGTTTTCTCAGCCATAAATCATTTTGATTTGAGAATCAGGATTAAAGGAGCTGGACGATGGCCTATTTCATCTCCACAAATGTAAAGCTACTGATTGTATGCCCAATTTTGGGATTGTATTGATTTGAAAGTGTTTTATGAATCATCACTTAATAAGAAAGCTGCTAAAACACAAGTATTGATGGAATAAAATAATAACTTTGTTTGTAAGGGTTTGAAGTTGACATTGTCATTTTTCACTTTGGTTATAATTATTTTAAAATATGTTTATGGTAACTTTTATTTATGTTTTTCTTTGTATTCTGGTTGTGTGTGTATTTTATTGCTTTGACTGTATCCCATGTGTATGTCATGTTTAATAAAAACATGAGTGCTATATTTTGACTGCAAACATCGTGTTTTCCAGTCAAAGTGGGAAACGGACCGAGTTCAAGGGAGCACCGATGAGCTTAGTTTGCCTGGAAACACAATCTGTAATGAAAGATCTTAAATCTGCAAACAAAGAGAAGTATGAAACGTCGCTCTCATCTCAGACTTAAACTGTAAATTATATCTTCAAATGCGTAATGGTGCAACAATCATCAGTAAAGGTATCTTCTACGGCTTCACTCAAGTGAAACAGATGTTATCAGATGTTATAAAGCATTTGGACTCGAATCTGTATCTTTGTCAACAGTAGCACGTCGACTTTCTGACATCAAATCCAATAAAGCTGAAACACACAATCAACAATTAACCTTTTAACACTTCTTTTTTTACAAATTAGATCCTATGTAAATGCTTGTACTGTCTACAAAGCACAAACATTTCACAATTAACTGTTTGGTCAGCTCGGGTCATCACAAGTGTGTTTAATTCAAATGGTTGCAGTTATAATTCAGTTATAGCTTTGCTGTTCTGTCTGTTTGGTGCTGGCTGTGCATTATGACTCTCCACTATTATTATTGTATTTTCTACTTGCTCTCCTTTGCATTAATGTGATGGAGTAAATGTGCATTGTATAATGTGTCCTGGGAAATACATATTAATCAAGAGATGACTGGGATTCATGGCTTTGTTCGGTATTACGTTGTTGTGTTGAGTTTAACATGCTTCAACCGGACTGAGAATTGTTTAATGTATTCTTGGACAAATGTGCATCTGGTCATAAATGTTGTCATTTTGAAGTAATTTATCATGATGTGGTGATTGAGATAATGTACCGGAGATCAAAGACTATTTAAAAAGGGACTTAAGAATGCTATATGAAGCGCATTATCTCACGAGTCAGATAAGTTACAAACACGTAAAATGTTATTTCTTTATAGATTATATAACAACAATTTGGAAAAAAACAGACAAAACAGAACAGATAAGAAGCATTATTTGAGAAAAAGGCATACTGATATAATAACGGAATTTAGGGTGCTTTCACACTTGGTTCGATTGCCTGGTCCGAACCCGAGTTCGCCCCCCCCCCCCTCGCTCCCCCGCTGGACTGCGTTCATATTATTTAATTCGGGTCCGAACTCGAGTTCGTTTGCGTCATCAAGCCAGCAGCTGTTGCTTAGTAACGACGGCGTGGGAGAATGCGGCAAAATGCGGTTCTCTGCACTTTTATATATTTACGTTTTTGAACCGTTCGTTTTGTTTCCAAACCTTCAGTGCGTAACGGCACTTACGTCTGTCTTACGAATGTGCTGCTAATGCTCTGCTGAAGGCGAACAGAAATGAGACACACAGCTCTCTGCTTGCAGCGCATCAATCACGCTCGTCAGGATAGTGAGTCAAACACACAATAATACAGCATTAATAGCGGTTCACTTCCGTGATTTGGTACGATTGCGTTCACATCAGCAGCGAACCGTACCGTACCCCAGACCACCCTTTTTAATTTGGGTTAAAAAATAACCCAGCATTTGGGTTAAAACTAACCCCAGGGTTTGGGTTAAAAAATAACCCAGCATTTGGGTTAAAACTAACCCCAGGGTTTGGGTTAAAAAATAACCCAGCATTTGGGTTAAAAACTAACCCCAGGGTTTGGGTTAAAAACTAACCCAGCATTTGGGTTAAAACTAACCCCAGGGTTTGGGTTAAAAACTAACCCAGGGTTTCTCGAGTGTAGCTTGATGGCACCACAAAGGGAGACGATATCTTCCAGGGCTGTCCTCGACTAAGGATTTAGTAGTCGTTCATTTGAAGCATTATTCGACTAATCGCACGTTTATCACTAAACCATTTAAATCATTATAATGAGCCTTTAATTGCCCACAAATCCTAATAATCACTGAAGCACACGCAACAGCGCTTGATTATGAATCTGTCAGTGAAAACAGTGCTGCACTAACATTTTAATAATTCATTGATAAACTAGTGCTTTCTTTGTTTTCGGTTTAAACGTCCCATATAGTCAAAACTGCATTTTTCTGGCTTTTTTCATGATAACAGGCCCTTTCACACCAGAAAGTGTGATGAATAAACCTGAAGTAATTCAGGTGTGAAGAGGAGAGCGTTAAACAGGTTAACTTTAACAGATTAAACCAGATACGAGGTGGATCACGTCTAACTCAGCCATGATACCGATCTAAATACATTCCAGTTTCAGCTGGCAACTATTTGTACAGCTACATTATCATTCCAGCCACAATTAATCACAACACTGTATATACAATTACATGTGAATCATCAGTTTGTTGTTTTACACACATGCACACAGACAGTATTTAATGCACGACATAACCTTTTCTGATAAGAATGCAAACACCAGCATGTTTGATAACCGTTTCTGTCCGGTACGCTCGTTTTATCATGTTTAGCTGTTGTGGGTTTTTGGTCTGGCGGTGATTACATTTCTAATTTGAGGCTGTATTCATCACAACAAGATGATATTTTAAGCTCCTTATGTGCACTGGTTTGAAAGCAAGGTTGTTTTTCAGTGACATGCATGTTTTATAAGGTTTCAAAGATGTATCCCCACTTTTTGTCAACACCGTCATTCATTAAATTGTAATAAGATCAGGGAATATCAGGGGCAGCTGTAACCAGTGTTGGGTGTAACGCGTTACTGTAATTAAATTACTTATCCACTGATAAAGTAAAGTAAGGGATTACTGTTCATTTTCAGATTATCCTGATTCACAGAGAAACCTTAAATACTCAGATACATAAGACTAAAATCAATAGAATCTAAAAAGCTTGAATTTTACTTTTAAATTAACGAATTAAAATCGAAAGCGAATATAATCCGTATGAAACTAGAGAGAGCCAGATTTGAAGCTTGCGACACCGGTCGAGCTGCTCGTGCCCGTGAGTCCTGGTGCGCGCGCGTCGGGAGCGCGCTGCGAGGCGGGTCTCAGTCATCATGGCGGAGGGGGAGCTGGACGTGGATTCTCTGATCTCCAGACTGCTGGAGGGTGAGTGAGTGCTCTTCATCTTCATCTTCATCTCTGCTCGGCTCGCGCTGCCTCTCAGCGTCGAGTTTGGCGGGGTTTACGCGATCGTTCGCGCGGTTTCTGACCGAGAGGCCTGTGTTCGCGCGCGGCCTGCGACAACACACCGACGAAAACAAACACGGAGACATTTCTGAGGAGACCGTCACATCTCACCGGTGAAAACAGACGGTAACTAGTCCGTTATATCTGGTTATTCAGAGTCTCGAGCACCGCTAACGAGCCGTTAAACACGGAGACATTTCTGAGGAAACCGTCTCATCTCACCGGTGAAAACAGACGGTAACTAGTCCGTTATATCTGGTTATTCAGAGTCTCGAGGACCGCTAACGAGCCGTTAAACACGGAGACATTTCTGAGGAGACCGTCTCATCTCACCGGTGAAAACAGACGGTAACTAGCCCGTTATATCTGGTTATTCAGAGTCTCGAGGACCGCTAACGAGCCGTTAAACACGGAGACATTTCTGAGGAGACCGTCTCATCTCACCGGTGAAAACAGACGGTAACTAGTCCGTTATATCTGGTTATTCAGAGTCTCGAGCACCGCTAACGAGCCGTTAAACACGGACGAGCCGAGAGTGAATACCCCGCTGATATCTGTGTCCCTGCAGTATAATTTTGACTCATACAATGTATTGTTGGCTATTGCTACAAATATAGCTGTGTTACTTATGACTGCTTTTGTGCTGCAGGGACACATTTAATAAACATGAGAAATATCAGATATATCAAACCGTCATAATGAGCATAACGAGAAGAAATATTCATGAAGCAGATGAGAGGTCAGGCCTCACAGAGAAATATGAAGTGTTTTGATGGATTGTCATAAGTATGTAAAACAATGAAGGAAGATTAGATATTAATACAGAGTTTGTAAAGGGGTCAAAGACGAAAAAGGGTTTAAGCATAAAAACAATAAGTGTAATACTGCTTTAAATTGTTGTTGTTTTGCTCAAAAATATTAAAAAGTTTTCTGTTTAATTTAATTGCAATTTTGTTTTTGTTTTTCTGAGCAAAGAATAAATATGAAACATTTCTCCCTGATTTACACTAAAATATAACTCGGTGTAACAATCTTCTCAGGCATATTTACAACAAAAATCAATTTATGAAATATTAAAAGACTAATTACTTTCACCCCAAATACTAATTAGTTTAATTTGATTTGTTTTTAAATATGCCACGATGCTAGGTTTATTATTTACTCATTTAAAACACAATAAAATTTAATATTCTCCCTTATTCTTTTATATAT
>CM041795.1:59960538-59968038 GCA_023376895.1 Aspiorhynchus laticeps
GCGGGGCTAAACAGGCAGTGGTGTAGAATTGGTGGGTGGGGCTAAACAGGCAGTGGTGTAGAATCGGTGGGCGGGGCTAAACATGCAGTGGTGTAGAATGGGTGGGCGGGGCTAAACAGGCAGTGGTGTAGAATGGGTGGGCGGGGCTAAACAGGCAGTGGTGTAGAATGGGTGGGCGGGGCTAAACAGGCAGTGGTGTGGAATGGGTGGGCGGGGCTAAACAGGCAGTGGTGTGGAATGGGTGGGCGGGGCTAAACATGCAGTGGTGTGGAATGGGTGGGCGGGGCTAAACATGCAGTGATGTGGAATGGGTGGGCGGGGCTAAACAGGCAGTGGTGTGGAATGGGTGGGCGGGGCTAAACAGGCAGTGGTGTAGAATGGGTGGGCGGGGCTAAACAGGCAGTGGTGTAGAATGGGTGGGCGGGGCTAAACAGGCAGTGGTGTAGAATGGGTGGGCGGGGCTAAACAGACAGTGGTGTAGAATGGGTGGGCGGGGCTAAACAGGCAGTGGTGTAGAATGGGTGGGCGGGCGGGGCTAAACAGGCAGTGGTGTAGAATGGGTGGGCGGGCGGGGCTAAACAGGCAGTGGTGTGGAATCGGTGGGCGGGGCTAAACAGACTGATGTAGAATGGGTGGGCGGGGCTAAACAGGCAGTGGTGTAGAATCGGTGGGCGGGGCTATACAGGCAGTGGTGTAGAATCGGTGGGCGGGGCTAAACAGGCAGTGGTGTAGAATCGGTGGGCGGGGCTAAACAGGCAGTGGTGTAGAATGGGTGGGCGGGGCTAAACAGGCAGTGGTGTAGAATCGGTGGGCGGGGCTAAACAGGCAGTGGTGTAGAATCGGTGGGCGGGGCTAAACAGGCAGTGATGTGTAATCGGTGGGCGGGGCTAAACAGGCAGTGGTGTAGAAGCAGGCGCTGATCTTCTGTGGAGGCGGTGCTTATTCACACTATTACATCACAGAGTAGTCAACATTTGAAGTGGAAGAAAAAAAGTTCATCCTAAGTTGTCCTAAGAGAACACATTTCAGTTTTAGGGTTTAGGACAGCTTTAATGAAAGGTTCCTATCCACTTCAAATGTAGACTAGTGTAGTTCCAGAAGTAGACTGCCTTCAATATAAGCTGTTTTTAGACTAACGAGAGTTTTCAGTTCTGAATCGTACAATAACCTCTATATGTCAAAAGATCAAGGACATTGTGGTTCCTCAGTTCATGAGCCCTTCAATGATAATTAAAGACTCATTTTGGTCGTATCGCCCACCTCTGATAATCATATTACATATTCATTAGTTTCAGTAAATTCTGTATAAACGAGGTTTGTGTATGGAGTGTTATTCAGTATTTAGTCTCTACATCTCTTGATTCTGCTTTGTTTTCTTTTATTATCCTAAGCGTTACTGTTGCTCCTCACATCATACTTTTCATCATATTGCCTTAGCTCATCATTATATTTCTATAATGCGTTTAGTATGTTACGCATAACTATAAAAATTAGGGATGCACCGATACCACTTTTTCCAGTACTCGCCCGATACCGATACTTTTATTTTTGGTACTTGCCGATACCGAGTACCGATACCGATATTTTCATTGCATTTGTAAATTTTTAAAATATTGGGTACAGAAACCAAAAGAGTATGTATAATGTCAACTGTACATTATACATTGGTTAACTTCATTTATCAAATAGATAGTCAAACCAAAATTTATTCAGACACCTTCAACATTTCTCACATTATCAGTGTTTATTCTCTATGAATAAGTGAATTATTCTCAGTGTTTATTTTATGGTAATAAAATATGACAAGAACTCAGAGTTAAACTGTGTCAGAACAAATTCAGCTTGATAATGTCAGATAACTTTGATAGAAAGGTATGTGATGGATTACAATCAACCAAAATTATTCAGACAGCTTTTAGTATGACAATATTTACACAACTATCAATACTTTGTCAGGCAACCCTTGCAACCCTTCATGCAAACCTGAACTTCAGTTTTTTTTTCCCAGACTCGGTCTGAATAATTTTTGGTTCCAAATTTTTATCAATTTTATTGGTAGTCCACTATGAAGAATTTTTGGATATAATATGTCACGGTTTACTTTATTTTGCTATCCTCACTTACATAAATGAACTATAGTGTTCTGCACCCACTAGTAAAATATATCAAAAATAATATTTGGTCTCGGAATAATTTTTGGTTTGACTGTATATCCTTCGGTTATTTTCACACTTAATTATGCACATTAAAATGTATTTGTACAAGTTTTTGTTAATTTCACGGTTAATTTTTTTTGCTCTATGGTACATCATCACTTAATTTCTAGCGATTATCGTCAATTTAATTTCACAGATACTATTTAAACTATACTGAGCTAGACAATGACATCTCTGAATTCAATAATGAAATGCCTTTAACTGAAAATTGAGTGTTTAATCTTATTATTATACATTACTGACACTCTATCCTCCAACTTGATACTGTTAAGTGCTTTGACACAATCTGTATTGTTAAAATCGCTATATAAATAAAGGTGTCTTGACTTGACTTGACATCATCTTTAATTTAACAGCATTAGAGCTGCTCCATTGCAGCGGCTCAGTACTGTAATCACGCGCTTTGCTGAAATAATGCAGGGAACCACTCGTTATAAATCTCCTAACGGTGATATTTTCAGAAATAGAAGTCGCGTTTTTCTTTTCATCTGAAACATGCTGCGATTTATATTCCAAAGCCACTCATATAATGCAGAATCACTCATGAAGCAAGCGCACGTATTTGTGCTGGTTCAGAATGAGAGGGACAAGTACAGAACAGCCTCGCGCATTTCAAACAGGCTGTTAGTTTCACTTTCGCCAGAAAGTCGTGTAGCCTATGCTTAAGGTTGAAAATAAATAAAGTTTATAGTGAATGCCCCTATCAATTGTCTTATATTTACGATTTAGTTTTAATCCAAATAATGCGTGCTAAGTGAGCGAACATCAATAAAGATCACACCACAGAAGAGCGCGCTCTCTCTCTCTCTCTCTCTCTCTCTCCCTACCGTTAAGTAACTTGTGCATTGTTTTACTTACTTGTTTTTGACATATCCGACCGAACTACAGACTTTCCAGTGATGTCTGTGAGAAAGGAATATTCACTCGAGGAGCTCGCGCATCTGCACCGGCGCGCGCGCAATCCACACAGCGCTTTGCTTTTCAGCTCGCGCACATCAGCTATAAAGGCATTAATACTGAATGTTTAAAAACATTCATTGAATACATCTAATTCTTAGACATCATTAATCTCTAATAACTCCATTCTGCTGCCTGTTATTCTGTTGTGTGTTTCTTTGTCTGAATATGGCACTTATCACATGCTGTGTGGTATCGGCGTTTGGTATCGGGGCATTTTAACGAGTACGAGTACATGAGCTCAGTATCGGGCCCGATACCGATACCAGTATCGGTATCGGTGCATCCCTAATAAAAAGTAATGAATATATCACATTTCATGCCAGAGTGCTACAGTTAATCTCTGGTTTGTTTACAGTGTGGATGTTGTTGCTTGCTTTGAGTTTTAGGATCCGGGGTAAATTATCCATTGATTCTTTCAATATGGATATTAAAGTCATGCACAATGATAATCAAACTCAAATTAATCCCGTTTAGCATTTCACTAATCACATGATCCGTAAATCAAATCCGTGTCTGAGTCATGGTGACATCGGAAGTGAACCCAGATTAATGGTAAAGATGCAGTTTCTTGCTTGTCTGGTTTGAGGCGTGTGAAGCAGCCAATCAGAGTGCAGCGTGTGTGTGATAAACATCAGATGGTCTGGGCTGGAGAGTGTGTGTGTCGTGCCCATATAAGGCTTTGAGTGCGTGTGTGTCGTGCCCATATATTTACATTTACATTTATATTTAGTCATTTGGCAGACGCTTTTATCCAAAGCGACTTACATTTGGGGAGTACATAAAGCCATTCATCTTGAAGAGGCAATCAGACAGAGGGAGTGCTCGTAACACCAAGTCTCAGTCATTGTTCAAATAAGTACAAGCTAGCAAGAGAAGGAGAGAAAGATAAAGGTTTTTTTTTTAAGAACAAGTTTAGGATGAAGTCAAGTAGTGCCGAAAGAGATGAGTCTTCAGTTGTTGCTTGAAGATTGACAGGGATCCAGCATTCCGGATAGGGGTGGGAAGATTATTCCACCATCCAGGAATGGTGAACGAGAATGTTCTGGAGAGTGATTTTGAGCCTCTCTGTGATGGTACCACGAGGCGTCGCTCACTAGCAGATCTCAGACTTCTGGAGGGGATGTAGATTCGTAATAGTGAGTGGAAGTAGTGCTGAGCCTGTGGTCGTTCTGTATGCAAGCATCAGTGTCTTGAACTTGATGCGAGCTGCCACTGGTAGCCAGTGCAGTGAGATGAAGAGAGGTGTAACATGGGTTCTTTTGGGCTCATTGAAGACCAGTCGTGCCGCTGCATTCTGAATCATTTGTAGAGGTTTGATTGCGTTTGATGGAAGTCCAGCCAGAAGAGCATTGCAGTAGTCCAGCCTAGAAACGACAAGGGCCTGGACAAGAAGTTGTGCAGCATGCTCTGTCAGAAAGGGCCTGATTTTTCTGATGTTGTGTAGCGCAAACCTGCCAGATCGAGCAGTCTTTGCAACGTGCTCTTTGAAGGTCAGCTGGTCATCAAAGATTACACCAAGACTTCTGACCGAAGTTGATGGGGTAATTATTGATGTGCCTAATTGAATCGAGAAGTCATGCTGTAGAGTCGGAGTGGCAGGGACGACAAGAAGCTCAGTCTTTGCCAGGTTGAGCTGTAGGTGATGTTCTTTCATCCATGCCGAGATGTCCGCCAGGCAGCCTGAGATCCGTGCAGCTACCGTTGGATCATCTGGTTGAAAAGAGAGATAGAGCTGTGTGTCATTGGCGTAGCAATGGTAGGAGAAGCCATGTGCCTGTATGATGGGTCCCAGTGATGTAGTGTATGTGGAGAAGAGGAGGGGTCCAAGAACCGATCCCTGAGGAACCCCAGTGACCAGTTGATGTGCTTTGGATACCTCCCCACCCCAGGCCACCCTGAAGGACCTACCGGTGAGATAGGATTCAAACCAGCGAAGTGGAATCCCAGTGATGCCCAGCGATGAGAGGGTGGACAGGAGGATCTGATGATTGACAGTGTCAAAAGCAGCAGATAGATCCAGCAGAATGAGGACTGATGATTTGGAATCGGCCTTTGCGACTCGCAGGGCTTCAGTGACTGAGAGTAGCGCAGTCTCTGTTGAGTGGCCACTCCTGAAACCTGACTGTTTAGCATCCAGTTTGTTGTACTGTGAAAGAAACAGTGAGAGCTGGTTGAAGACAACTCGTTCGAGTGTTTTCGCTACGAATGGAAGGAGAGAGACAGGTCTGTAGTTTCCTAAAAGAGAAGTGTTTAATGTAGGTTTTTTGAGCAGTGGGGTTACCCGGGCCTGCTTGTACGCTGTGGGGAAGATGCCAGTGCGGAGAGATGTGTTGATAATGTGTGTGAGTGCCGGTAAGAGTGTGGGAGAGATTGCTTGGAGAAGGTGAGAGGGGATTGGGTCAAGAGGACATGTTGTAGGATGGCTGGAGAGGAGAAGTTTGGATACTTCCGCCTCGGTGAGGGGACAGAAGGAGAAGATGGGAGTTTGAGCAGTGGATGTGGTTGGTTGGAGGTCCTTTGTGTGTGGAGTTGAGAACTGGTTACCGATTGTTCTATATATGGCTTTGAGTGAGTGAGTGTGTGTGTGTGCCATGCCCATATATGGCTTTGAGTGAGTGTGTGTGTCATGCCCATATAAAGTCTTTTGAGTTTGAAAGAGTTTGAGTCTGAGAGAAGTTTTCTGTGTGTGTGCGCGTGCTCGTGTGTGTGTGTGTCGTGCCCATATAAGGTCATGAGTTTGTCTGTGAGGAGTTTTCTGTTCAGTCACACACAGGCTGTTCTCAAACAGGGTGTGTGTGTGTGTGTGTGTTTCTGGTCCGACTGGCTCCTCCAGATGTGTGTGTGTGTGTGTGTGTGTGTGTGTGTTTGTGTTTCTGGTCCGACTGGCTCCTCCAGATGTGTGTGTGTGTGTGTGTTTGAGCGTCTGAAGCTCTTTATATATTGAGAGATTGATCTGTTTGAGATATCATACCGCAAAATGTCTGTTTCATTTTCTTTTTCTTTGTTATTGTTTATAATAATTATTATAATATCATAATTTGTGATGTTGCTTAATGACAAGTCATTTATTTTAAATCACTATTCTGTTGTTTTATTAAAAGGATTTGCTGCTGAGTTCATACAACATTAACAATTTAATAGCGGTTTATTTAAACATTTGATTAAATTGCAATAAAATATTTTTTATTGAATAAAGGGCTTCAATACAGAGATGCACGGCATAATTACAGTTAAAACGACAAACACACACTCAGGTTCAGATAGCTTTATTTGCATGGTGAAATGAATCTGTACATTGCAGAAGTGTTTTGCATCCGAGGACTGTGAGTAAATGTGAACGCTGCTGTGTTTCAGTGCGAGGATGCCGTCCAGGGAAGATCGTGCAGATGACGGAGGCTGAGGTTCGGGGTTTGTGCATTAAATCACGTGAGATCTTCCTCAGCCAACCAATCCTGCTGGAGCTGGAGGCTCCGCTCAAGATCTGCGGTGAGCCTCACACACACTAACATACACACACACACACTAACATACACACACACACACTAACATACACACACTAACACTAACATACACACACACACACTAACACACACACACACTAACACACACACTAACATACACACACACACACTAACATACACACACACACACACTAACATACACACACACACACACACACTAACATACACACACACACACACACACTAACATACACACACACACACACACACACTCACACACACTCTCACTCACTCACACACACACACTCTCACACACTCACTCACACACACACACACACACACTCTCACACACACACTCACACACACACACACACACACACACACACACACTCTCTCACACTCACTCACTCACACTCACTCACACACACACACACACACACACACACACACACTCACACACACACTCACACACACACACACACACACTCTCACACACACACACACACTCACACACACTCACACACACACACTCACACACACACACACACTCACACACACACTCACACTCACACACACACACACACACACACACACACACACACACACTAGGGATGGGCGGTATCTTATCGTATTCTCCTCATGGTAAGAGTTAGTCTTCCTGCGATAATAACGATGAAGTCTAGTTGTTGACATGTTTCTGTGTGACATCACGGAAGGCAGACGTGAAACTGAGGAGTTTATCACTAAACGACGAGCTCGAGCTCTTTTACAGTCTTAGGACTGTACAGTGCACACAAATCAGTGTTTACAAACCTGTTGTCCAACAAAGATATCATTTATTGACATGCTTTTTCTCCAAATTA
>CM041795.1:59973038-59975538 GCA_023376895.1 Aspiorhynchus laticeps
TGTAATACTATTGAAGAATAATAGCACATTTATTAAGAGTAGTGTAAATAAAACTTACTGTTGTTAATGACAGTAAATGTTGTGTGCTTCCCAGCTCAAGCTCAGTGCTTCACTGGCAGATGTGTATTACTGAGAAACAAGTGTAATGTAATGGTTTGGGACGCTCTGCTGTTGTTCTGCAGGTGGTGGAGGACGGTTACGAGTTCTTCGCCAAACGTCAGCTGGTCACGTTGTTCTCGGCGCCTAATTACTGCGGAGAGTTCGACAACGCTGGAGGAATGATGAGCGTCGACGAGACCCTGATGTGCTCCTTCCAGGTCACATGACTCCACCTCCACGGTCACATGACTCCACCTCCACGGTCACATGACTCCACCAACACGGTCACATGACTCCACCTCCACATGACTCCACTAACACGATCACATGACTCCACCTCCACGGTCACATGACTCCACCAACACGGTCACATGACTCCACCTCCACATGACTCCACCAACACGTCACATGACTCCACTAACACGGTCACATGACTCCGCTAACACGGTCACATGACTCCACTAACACGGTCACATGACTCCACTAACACAGTCACATGACTCCACCTCCACGGTCACGACTCCACCAACACGGTCACATGACTCCACCAACACGTCACATGACTCCACTAACACGGTCACATGACTCCACCTCCACGGTCACATGACTCCACCTCCACATGACTCCACCTCCACGGTCACATGACTCCACCTCCACATGACTCCACCTCCACGGTCACATGACTCCACTAACACGGTCACATGACTCCACCAACACGTCACATGACTCCACCTCCACGGTCACATGACTCCACCTCCACATGACTCCACCTCCACGGTCACATGACTCCACTAACACGGTCACATGACTCCACCAACACGTCACATGACTCCACTAACACGGTCACATGACTCCACCTCCACATGACTCCGCCAACACGGTCACATGACTCCGCCAACACGGTCACATGACTCCACCTCCACATGACTCCACCTCCACGGTCACATGACTCCACCTCCACGGTCACATGACTCCACTAACACGGTCACATGACTCCACCAACACGGTCACATGACTCCACTAACACGGTCACATGACTCCACCAACACGTCACATGACTCCACCTCCACATGACTCCACCAACACGGTCACATGACTCCGCCAACACGGTCACATGACTCCACTAACACGGTCACATGACTCCACTAACACGATCA
Organism: Aspiorhynchus laticeps; assembly: GCA_023376895.1. Taxonomy (NCBI): domain Eukaryota; kingdom Metazoa; phylum Chordata; class Actinopteri; order Cypriniformes; family Cyprinidae; genus Aspiorhynchus; species Aspiorhynchus laticeps. Next base: position 59,974,295 of record CM041795.1, read on the forward strand.
CATGACTCCACCTCCACGGTCACATGACTCCACCTCCACGGTCACATGACTCCACCTCCACATGACTCCACCTCCACGGTCACATGACTCCACCTCCACATGACTCCACCAACACGTCACATGACTCCACCTCCACGGTCACATGACTCCACCTCCACATGACTCCACCAACACGTCACATGACTCCACCAACACGTCACATGACTCCACTAACACGGTCACATGACTCCACCTCCACGGTCACATGACTCCACCTCCACGGTCACATGACTCCACTAACACGGTCACATGACTCCACCTCCACGGTCACATGACTCCACTAACACGATCACATGACTCCACTAACACGATCACATGACTCCACCTCCACATGACTCCGCCAACACGGTCACATGACTCCGCTAACACGGTCACATGACTCCGCTAACACGGTCACATGACTCCACCTCCACGGTCACATGACTCCACCAACACGGTCACATGACTCCACCTCCACGTCACATGACTCCGCCAACACGGTCACATGACTCCGCTAACACGGTCACATGACTCCACCTCCACGTCACATGACTCCGCCAACACGGTCACATGACTCCACCTCCACGTCACATGACTCCACTAACACGGTCACATGACTCCGCCAACACGGTCACATGACTCCACCTCCACGTCACATGACTCCACTAACACAGTCATGACTGCTTTTGTGCTCCAGAGACACAATTATGCTATAATGCATCAAATAAATGCAGCAGCATTATGATGACATGACTCTGAAACACAAGACGTCTGTTATCAGCTGAAAGTGCTGACGTTTGTCTGCTGTTCTCTCAGATCCTGAAGCCGTCGGAGAAGAAGGCCAAGTATCAATACGGCGGGATGAACTCCGGGCGACCCGTGACTCCGCCCAGAACGGCCACGCCCCCTAAGAAGCGCTGAAGGGGCGGAGCCAGCACGAACACTGTCTTGATGTAGTTAAAGAAACACACACCTATTGTTTTCTCTGTTTGGTTTGGTTTGGTTCTGAGCGTTTCTCAGTGTTTGAACTCACTCGCTAGCTGTTTTTCTAGCTAATCATTTCTCTCTTCAGGCCTGTTCCAGTCTAACAGCTTCAGAACATCTGGGTTCTCAGTAAATAAAGATGAACAAAGCTTTCTGACGTGACGCAGTATGTTCTGAAGCCTCTTCATTAGTCCACAGAGGTGTCCTTCACTAGCGATGAAGACTGTATTATATGAAAACAC
>CM041795.1:59980538-59988038 GCA_023376895.1 Aspiorhynchus laticeps
CTTCTAAATCGGTGTCTTTTGGTCTCTTCTAAATCGGTGTGTTTTGGTCTCTTCTAAATCGGTGTGTTTTGGTCTCTTCTAAATCGGTGTGTTTTGGTCTCTTCTAAATCGGTGTGTTTTGGTCTCTTCTAAATCGGTGTGTTTTGGTCTCTTCTAAATCGGTGTCTTTTGGTCTCTTCTAAATCGGTGTGTTTTGGTCTCTTCTAAATCGGTGTCTTTTGGTCTCTTCTAAATCGGTGTCTTTTGGTCTCTTCTAAATCGGTGTGTTTTGGTCTCTTCTAAATCGGTGTCTTTTGGTCTCTTCTAAATCGGTGTGTTTTGGTCCCCCCCAAAACCGCAAAGAATGATGGCCCTGAAGTGGCCCAGAACTGGATTAAAGACAAGGGCCACACATGGGCCATAACCGGCCTGAATCTCAGCCAGTAATCACCCTTAACTGGCCCAGAACTGGGCCAAAACAGGTTTTATTATTGGTACCAATTCCCAGCCTCAAGTAAACCAGAATCCCCAAATCTGAGCCACACCTGAGCCTTATATAGCCCAGATCCAATACAGAATCTTCTATTTGATATTATTGCATTTACTATAATCGCCATTATTCGTTTTGGTAATGTACACACAAACTATGCCAATAAAGTACATTAAACTGAACAGAAAATCAGCCTTAAAATTCACAGGTCGTGTAACTGTGCAATAAAAAACGTATTGCATTGAAAATGTTTTATTTTTTATAAAGAACAAATCAACCAAAATAGAGTGAGTGTATAAAGTATACAGTCTATAAGAAAAAAGTAACAGACAGACACTTGTAACTTAATCACAATAATTTATTGCAGAAATGTCAAAGATCAGTACCACAGTAGTCCAAATGACGATGCGTTGCAGTCGCGGTCCTCTCTGGTGGAATATAATAGTTTAGTGTTAGGAGCAGGGCATAATTTAAGTTGTTAAATGCTGAAAATACTCTCCCGATCAACTCCGTGAGGGCGTGCGTTTCTTATTCAAAACCATAGACTGTAAAAAAAAATGGACGTAGTGTCCGTGACGTCACCCGTAGGTTTCTGAAGAGGATTTTTGAAGCTCAAAGTGGGCGGAGCTGGCCGTCGCCATCTTGGAAGCGCGTCACTCCCGGATAATTGAAAATGGGCAAAAAGGCGGGATGTGGGTGGAGCTGGTTGCTGAAACCACGCCCGCCAAGCGCGACAGCAGCGGCAATCCACCTGTCACTCAAGTGGCCACGCCCTTAATTATGCAGAACTTTAAGGCTTCATATAATTTAAACGGATGAGTTATAAAAAAATTCACCCCCCTCACAGTTGTCACGAAGGGCAAAATTAGCTATATATACCAAAACCACTTTTTGTACCAGGCTGTAAACATACTTTTTTCTGCTGTAAAGTTGGGCATTTTAACATGAGGAGTCTATGGGACTGACTCCCTTCTGCAGCCAGCCTCTAGCGGCCAGTCGATGAATTGCACTTTAAGTCACTTCCGTGTTGGTCTCAAGAGAGAGAGCAGGAGGTTGCCGCTTGTTCAAAACACGCATCACCGGAAACACGGCATGTCGCAATCTATGGTGAAACCGGCGAGAGCCAATGAGCGTTTGATATCGCTGTTGTAAAACTTCTTAACGGCAAATTTTGAAATTGTTACTATAGCTACAGAGAAAAGAGATACATATTGCTGATGAATGGTTTGAATTTGGATCTGTTCCTCACACAAAGCATCACATGGATACTGAGGATTTGCATAAAAAGAAAACAAATTATGATTTTATTTAATGCTTGTGCATGACAGCTCATTAATAAAATGATGATCTGGCCCACATGATCGCAATGAACACAATCGGCCCTCATATTGTTAGCCGTGATCCACGCCGTGCCATCATTGCCATACATGGCCCAGCTCTGGCTGAATGGGTACATGCCATTGCCGACAGGAGGCCAGCAGTGCCAGCTTGAGGCCACATTCGGGCCAAGTCCGTTTGCTATGTGGGTGTGTAGTAACTACTACAGCAAAACTGACTGCAGAATCAGGTACACTTTAGCACACACACAGTGATCTGACAGCATCTCTCCACATGATAAGGATGACCTCGGTCAGGCTCAGTGTACATGAAGGGTTGTAATTACATGGGGATTTCTGAGGCGTGAAACCGAACGTAATCTGACAGTGACGATCTGATGTTTGTTCTTCGATCGGAAGGCATTGTGTGAATGAACATGTCTCGGCGCGCTCAGACTCAGTCCTGCTGTATGAATGCAGCTCTTTATGAGCGTGAACAAGCATCTGGCAGCAGCTGAGCTCACGGTCTCTGAGACACAGCTGCATCTGTCTGCACACAACTCAACTCGTTTCAGGGATTAATGATGACTGATCCCCTCAGCGACGTGGCTCCAGAGCATTATAACATTGCCTTGAGGAAGACTGTTGTGCTATTTGGCTTTAAAGTATCATTCTTCTGAGATTTCTGAGAATAAATGATCCTAGAGCTCCAACCACCAAACTCAGGTCAGACCTGATGATAAAAACCCCATTGAATGTGCAAATGAGCCATTTGATCAAACGCCAGCTGTCTACATTGGAACTTAATCTCCCAGAATCCATTGAGCTTCCTTTCCATCTAATATTCATGATCTCCCTGCTGAAAAAACAATACAACCATCACAGAACATAATGGTTTCCAATACAAACACCATTACAAACCAACTTTCAACCATTAAAAAATGGTTTTCTGTAAGTTTTTTTTTTTCCTATCTAATATACATGTAAGGAATGTGCTAAAACAGGTTAGCAGTGTGCTAAAACTGCTAACAAAATGCTAAACATGTTAGCAACATGCTAAAATAGCTGAACAATTTTCAATCTGGTTTCCGAGCGCATCACAGCACAGAGACGACACTCATTAAGATAATAAATGATATTCGCTTTAATTCTGATTCTGGCAAAATATCAGTGCTGGTACTGCTAGATCTTAGTGCTGCGTTTGACACGGTCGATCATAACATACTTCTAGAGAGACTGGAAAACTGGGTCGGGCTTTCTGGGATGGCACTTAAATGGTTCAGGTCATACCTAGAAGGGAGAGGTTATTATGTGAGTATAGGAGAGCATAAGTCTAAGTGGACGTCCATGACATGCAGAGTCCCACAAGGCTCAATTCTTGCACCGCTCTTGTTTAGCCTGTACATGCTCCCACTAAGTCAGATAATGAGGAAGAACCAAATTGCCTATCACAGCTATGCTGATGATACCCAGATCTACCTGGCCTTATCTCCAAATGACTACAGCCCCATTGACTCCCTCTGCCAATGCATTGATGAAATTAACAGTTGGATGTGCCAAAACTTTCTTCAGTTAAACAAGGAGAAAACTGAAGTCATTGCATTTGGAAACAAAGATGAAGTTCTCAAGGTGAATGCATACCTTGACTCTAGGGGTCAAACAACTAAAAATCAAGTCAGAAATCTTGGGGTGATTCTGGAGACAGACCTTAGCTTCAGTAGTCATGTGACTAAATCAGCATACTATCATCTCAAAAACATTGCAAGAATTAGATGTTTTGTTTCCAGTCACGACTTGGAGAAACTTGTTCATGCCTTTATCACCAGCAGGGTGGATTATTGTAATGGTCTCCTTCCAAAGAAGAGCATTAGACAGCTGCAGCTCATCCAGAACACTGCTGCCAGGATTCTGACTAGAACCAGAACATCTGAGCATATCACACCAGTCCTCAGGTCCTTACACTGGCTTCCAGTTACATTTAGGATTGATTTTAAAGTACTTTACTCGTTTATAAGTCACTCAATGGCCTAGGACCTAAATACATTGCAGATATGCTAAAACAGGCTAGCGGTGTGTTAAACATGCTAACAACACGTTAAAACAGGCTAGCGGTTTGTTAAACATGCTAACAACATGTTAAAACAGGCTAGCGGTGTGTTAAACATGCTAACAACATAGCGGTGTGTTAAACATGCTAACAACATGTTAAAACAGGCTAGCGGTGTGTTAAACATGCTAACAACACGTTAAAACAGGCTAGCGGTGTGTTAAACATGCTAACAACACGTTAAAACAGGCTAACGGTGTGTTAAACATGCTACCAACACGTTAAAACAGGCTAGCGGTGTGTTAAACATGCTAACAACACGTTAAAACAGGCTAACGGTGTGTTAAACATGCTAACAACACGTTAAAACAGGCTAGCGGTGTGTTAAACATGCTAACAACACGTTAAAACAGGCTAGCGGTGTGTTAAACATGCTAACAACACGTTAAAACAGGCTAACGGTGTGTTAAACATGCTAACAACACGTTAAAACAGGCTAACGGTGTGTTAAACATGCTAACGACACGTTAAAACAGGCTAGCGGTGTGTTAAACATGCTAACGACACGTTAAAACAGGCTAGCGGTGTGTTAAACATGCTAACGACACGATAAAACAGGCTAGCGGTGTGTTAAACATGCTAACGACACGTTAAAACAGGCTAGCGGTGTGTTAAACATGCTAACGACACGTTAAAACAGGCTAGCGGTGTGTTAAACATGCTAACGACACGATAAAACAGGCTAACGGTGTGTTAAACATGCTAACGACACGTTAAAACAGGCTAGCGGTGTGTTAAACATGCTAACAACACGTTAAAACAGGCTAACGGTGTGCTAAAACATGCTAACAACACGTTAAAACAGGCTAACGGTGTGCTAAAACATGCTAACAACACGTTAAAACAGGCTAGCGGTGTGTTAAACATGCTAACGACACGTTAAAACAGGCTAGCGGTGTGCTAAAACATGCTAACAACACGTTAAAACAGGCTAGCGGTGTGTTAAACATGCTAACGACACGTTAAAACAGGCTAGCGGTGTGCTAAAACATGCTAACAACACGTTAAAACAGGCTAGCGGTGTGTTAAACATGCTAACGACACGTTAAAACAGGCTAACGGTGTGTTAAACATGCTAACGACACGTTAAAACAGGCTAACGGTGTGTTAAACATGTTAACAACACGTTAAAACAGGCTAGCGGTGTGTTAAACATGCTAACGACACGTTAAAACAGGCTAGCGGTGTGTTAAACATGCTAACGACACGTTAAAACAGGCTAACGGTGTGTTAAACATGCTAACAACACGTTAAAACAGGCTAGCGGTGTGTTAAACATGCTAACGACACGTTAAAACAGGCTAACGGTGTGTTAAACATGCTAGCAATGTTCTAAAATGTGTTAAAATGTTAATGTGCTAAAACATGCTAACATTGCATTCAATCAGTGTTAGCAACAAGATAAAACATGGTAGCAACGTGTTTTTTGCTACATAGACCGCACAGCATTAAAATCGTCAGCTTCAAACTAAAGCTAATACTCATTTAAACGGCTTCTGAACACCTTCAGGCTTCGTTAAAGGTTCTGGTCAGGTTTTCTGAAGCCAAACCTAAGTCTGTCTCAAGCAAACGCATGCGAGCAGCATCAAACGCGTCTTTGTCTCAGTTAGCGTGGGCTAGCTCATGAATAGAGTCGTGATGCACTGAATCAATGAGACTCTGTGCACGGACATCATTTATTTGTGTTTCAGGCGTAAAGTGAAGCTCGTTTGCAGCTTGTACTAATGCGTTTTATTTTACATTAAAACATGTCGTTAAAACTTACTTTATGGGCTTCGAAAAACACTTAATAAATCACAATGTATTACCACATTTCCCCAAAAACAGTTGAAAGCCAATATTATAAATTAGAAGTATTCGATCAATCAAGCACACAAACATAAACAAATGAAATAGCAGCACAAACAAAACAACAGATTCAAGAACAGTCTCGTTACTGCAGTGAACGAGCGTCAGGCTAACTAGCTTTGGAGGAACTAGCAGGAATTGCACTGGAAACGTCACAGAACGACCGTGAATCCCGTCACATTAGCAGTGTAAACATGTGAGGAGTTTACCACATTAGCACTAGCGTGTGAGCCAGACGCGATGGATCTGCTGCGTTCACGCTCACCGCTTCAGACTCGTTTAATATCACCAAACATGTTTCTTTCAGTCCGAACGCTGTAGGAATAGTTCCTGTTAAACATGCAATCGACCGTTCGCAAAGAGTTTGATTGACAGGCGATCTGACCAATCATGACGCAGAATCCGCCAGCAAGCGAATCAGGAGAGTGGATTAACTTCGGTGGACTTAACCTTGAAAAACGTTGTGCATTGACGTCTTTTGAAATTAAAACACCTTCTGGTGTTCATTCGTGTTTATTTCGTGCGTTACGTAAATATGAACAGACGATTGAGTCACGTGCCGCTCACGACTGTATTTATTGTTTGAATTTCTTTAAAAAAAGACTAAATTTGAAAGCTTTCATACCAGAAGTAACATCTGTCGGCGTGTTTTCAGTTTCTTCTCGTATTTTTTACTGCGTGAGAACACGATGTGTCGTGTGAGAGAGGCGTGGCTTGTCAAACATAGCAACAGTAACTAAGGAGGGTGGATTTCTGCGAAGGGTCAATTATACTTCATATATTTTAACTAGTGGTCAGCCGATATATCGGCCGATATTTGGCATTTTTCAAATATCGGCATCGGTAAAAACAAAAGTTATAATACTTTTTGTATACATTTAATCCCTTTGTTTAACAGCCGCCAAAATAAAAGTCCCGCCTTGAACGCATCGGCCAATCAGAAAAAACGCAACGTGAAACATGCCAAATATCGGCCGATACATTTTTCTGATTGGCCGATGCGTTCGAGGCGGGACTTTTATTTTGACGGCTGTTAAACAAAAGGATTAAATGTATACAATAACTTTTGTTTTTATATTATTATTAACAGAAAGGCAAACATTATAATACGTTCGCGTTTGCCGTCGCAAATACGCATTTATATCATTTAAACAAATCTTTGAATGACTAATGAACGTTTAATTTGACAAACATTCAGTGCGAATTAAATGCTAGTTTAAATATTAAACTCGTGATTTTAAATTATGCATTCGCACACTATCATATTCATAGTGCCCGTGTTTACGTCCTTTTTAATTAGATTTTTACACATTTATTTTTTTTAATGATTTCAAATTGCTTAAATATTAAATAAAATTATATCGGCAGTCAAAAAAACAATATCGGTCGACCGCTAATTTTAACGCAAGCACTGAGTGATCATAATTTGCATTTTTCTGTTCTAAAGAAGGGGGTGCCAATACTTTTGTCTATGTAGTGTATGTACAAGTCATTGGTGTTTGGTGATGAGTTTTTGGCTCAAGGTCTGCTTTAACATTAAGATTTGTACTCATAGAAATGACTAAAGTAGTCAAACCTGTTCATTAGAAGGGGGCGCCAATACTTTTGGCAATATAATGTGTTTTTGTTTGAAAATGCATCTTTTTTTCTCCGTTTTGGCCTTGTGTTCATACTAACGTCAAATAGTGTCCAAAGTGGATATATCTGAAAACACGAGTGCAGTTGTGTTTTAGATCAGACGTAATTCAGTGAATTATGAG
>CM041795.1:59995538-60008038 GCA_023376895.1 Aspiorhynchus laticeps
TATTTCAGTTATTATGGGACAATATATTCATATCCAAAAAAGCACCTTTACATGCACAATATTTTTTGTACCTGTCGCTCAGGAAGATGTATGATAATATAACATGTTTTTATGCTGTATAAGTATTTATACGACAGACTGTGTTTTGTCGTGGTCGTCATAGCGCTGATACTGGTCTCCTAGCAACGGCTGCCGTCCCTCAGTTCTGTATGCACGCGAACGAACCACACACGTGCTGGCGGCGAAAATAATCGCCACGACGATGAGTGCGGCAACCACAGCAACGGTGACGATCTGCGTCAGTGTGAGTGGACGAGCTGCGAGAGAGAGAGAGAGAGTCACATCAGCAGCTCTAAAACTACAAAACACTGCCAGTGTTAACTAGTGCCGACCAGTGTTAACTAATATTGACCGGCGTTAACTACTGTGGACCAGTGTTAACTAATGTGTACCAGTGCTAACTAATATTGACCGGCATTAACTACTGTGGACCAGTGTTAACTAATATTGACCGGTGTTAACTAGTGTGGACCAGTGTTAACTAGTGTGGACCAGTGTTAACTAGTGTGGACCGGTGTTAACTAATATTGACCGGCGTTAACTAGTGTGGACCAGTGTTAACTAGTGTGGACCAGTGTTAACTAGTTTTGACCAGTGCTAACTAGTATTGTCCTGTGCTAACTAATTCTGACCGGTGTTAACTAGTGTGGACCAGTGTTAACTAGTTTTGACCAGTGCTAACTAGTATTGACCTGTGTTAACTAGTGCTGACTGATGTTAACTAGTTTTGACCGGTGCTAACTAGTATTGACCTGTGCTAACTAGTGCTGACCGGTGTTAACTAGTGTGGACTGGTGTTAACTAGTTTTTACCAGTGTTAACCAGTATTGACCTATGTTAACTAGTGCTGACCGGTGTTAACTAGTGTGGACAGGTGTTAACTAGTGCTGAGCGGTGTTAGCTAGTGCAGAGCGGTGTTAACTAGTGTGGACTGATGTTAACTAGTTTTGACCGTTGCTAACTAGTATTGACCTGTGTTAACTAGTGCTGACCGGTGTTAACTAGTGTGGACTGGTGTTAACTAGTTTTGACCAGTGTTAACTAGTATTGACCTATGTTAACTGGTGCTGACCGGTGTTAACTAGTGCTGACCAGTGTTAATTAGTGCTGACCAGTGTTAACTAGTATTGACCTATGTTAACTGGTGCTGACCGGTGTTAATTAGTGCTGACCGGTGTTAAATAGTATTGACCTATGTTAACTGGTGCTGACCGGTGTTAACTAGTATAGACCAGTGTTAACTAGTGTTGTTGTTCTGGCTGATTTTTGATGGTTGTTAATGTTGTTCAGTAACACCCATAGTTCACAAAATCATATTTATATTGTTCAGATTCTCACACTACCAGAGAATATAATAATAATGATGATAATAATAATAATATGAATATAAATCAAAATATAATTATAAAAATATTATGCTAAAAATATTATTATGAATGATAACAACAACAATGTTATAATGATAATAACAATATTAATAATTCTAAATAATAATGATTATGATGATGATGATTATGCTAACAATCATAACATTAATTACATTATTATTATTATTGATGTTGTTAATGCTATCATTAGTAGTAATATAATAATTATTCATTGAATCATTTTAGTATTAATAATAATAATAATATTTAATTTTTTATTAACAACAGTAATAATAATAATAATAAGAAGCACCTGGCCACTCGGCCTCGTAGGAGTATCCCAGGTTTTCTGCCGCCGTCACGAACATCTCTGCGTTGGTCACCGGCGGCCAGAAGGGCACCATGTTATACTCTCGGTTGTGTCCGATGGGGGTGTTTTCCAGCGGATAGACGGAAGCATCTGGAGAGACACAATAGAATAGAGTAGAATATACAAACACATTAAACACACTGAGCGGAGGCGGGTTTACCGGGAGCGTGTCTGCGCAGCCACTCGTCAAACACGGCGTCAGTGAAGCTGTGCAGCAGGACAAATATGGGGTCGTTGGGGGACAGGTGCGTCTGTCCGCCCGTCCCGTTCAGGAACAGGTGCGCCAGGTTGTGCAGGCTGCGGACCGCGGGGTCGTAGTTCCCCTGAGGAGCGCTGTAACCTGACGAGACAACAGCACACGCAGAAATCAGGCGCCTATGGAAGGCCAAAAGGTTCAAAAACAGCTGAATTTAAACACGCCCACAACACATAAAATTTGCATATTTAAAGGTGCAGTAAGCCAATTTTGCCAACGGATGTTGCTATTTGAAAGCACCAAACAAACACGGCCATACCCTGACCTTATTTTGATATCTCCGCCCCACACGTACATACACAACCCCGACAACGACGACGGCGGAAGTCATTAATAAGTGAAAGCGATGTGTGTTACTTTGGTAATTCAGGTCTAATGTGTTTGGTAGTAGTGAGTGTTTTAAAGACGACGTTGCTTCGATATTTAAGTGGGTCCTACCTCTAGCCTGATCATAACCCTTCTTTTTAATGTTTTGTTTCTCTTATATTTTCCTCTTTTTTTGAATCTGCCATCTCGGTCCAACACTGTGGTCAAAAGCTTTTTCAAATATTGCTTAGTGCACCTTTAACACATATTACACGTGTATTTCACTCGTTAAACACGTGTTGTTTGTGCATATTTAATAGAGCTGCGACGATAAACTGATGTGGAATCGATTGGTGGATGGATTCTGAGATCTTCCGAATGCATGGTGATTCTCTCTGGAGTGGATTCAGAGTTATATTTTAACAGCAGATGGCGCTCTACTCTAGTTTATATCCACACACTCAAATACTGATGAAGAAGAGCACTTGTGTGTTCGGCTGTAATCTCACCTCGGCTCAGAATGCTTTTATGACGTCAGATTAATGTAAACACAGCCCACTGTGAACACCTTGTGATTCACTTTAACCTTTTCGAATCTTATGAATTATTATTTTAGGTTCAAGTGTGTAAGGATTTGGAAACGAGCAGAGTACAGCTGTTTCTAAAGCATGCAGGGATCAAAACTAAGCTCGGAATCGACTCCAGAAAGAATCACGATGCAAATCTCAGAATCATCACAATAATCATTCACCCTAATATTCAACCCACTGGTTTTTAATGCATAAACAACCCATATTTAGCACGCGAAATACGTGTTGCTGACATGTTAAAATTCACGTTTTTGAACCATGTGGCCTTCCATAGCGTGGCAGCAGCTGAAAGCTTGCCTCACCCTCGATGGAGTTCCTGAAGCTGTCGGAGGAGGTGGAGTAGAAGGGTGGAGAGTCGAAGGCGTTCAGCTCCAAACACGCCGCCACGTCCTGAGGCTCGGGCAGACGCTGCACCATGGGACGAGCCACGTTACCGGCGGGGTTCCTGCGGATGGGACTGCTCTCCGAACCTCGCAGACACACCGAACACACGTTACAAGGCTAAGCGATCACTACAGTAGAGCTGCATGATTAATCGTTAATATCGTTACTGTTGCAGACGGTCCCCAGCGTGTCGTACTCCTCCACGCTCTCACAGATCACCCTCCAGCGAGAGAAGACGGAGTTAGAGCTGATGGAGCTGCTGTCGAAGGAGCTGCGTGCACCCATCAGATCGTCTGTGCAGATGTCACACTCGCTGCCGCCGATGGCGAAGTCCCAGTACGGTAGAGCGAAGCTGGGGTCTCCTAACATGTCCTGAGAGAGACACGGCACAGAGATTAACAGCAGAGAAATCCTGGAAAACCAGTGATTCTGATGCAGAAACATCATCTCAGTGTTGTTGTGGGCGGAGCCTATCTGGTGGCTGAAAATTACCGTTTTTTAAGTGCAGGTCTACACTGTAAAAAATTACCGTGATTTTAACGGTAAAAATGCTACAGTAAAAACCTGTTTAATTGTAAACGGTAAGTTACTGTAAAATTCCCTGAATTCCCTGCGTTGCATTTCAAAAAAATGTTTCTTTGAAATAACGATGTTTCTTCTTAGTTTTTTCTTATCAGTTATGTTTATTAGGGTTGTATGTTACATCTAATGTTGTTAAATTAATGTTTATTGCATATTTCAGTTTATTGAGATCATCATGATGGCGATCAGTGTTTGTGTGAATGACGCTGTGCTTCTTCTATATATGTTATTATTTAAAAGCTGCTTTGGTTCATCATGTGACTCTCATCAGCTCCTGCTTTTGGTGGTTATCAGTGTATTACAAAGATACAGATTTCAGTGCTTCAATAGATTGGTATATTAACATTATATCAGTTAATGAAATTACGGTATTTAACTGTAAATTTAAGTTAAAGCCGTAAAACCTAAAATGTTGTTACCGTATTTTTACGGTAGAACCACAGCTGCCAGTTTTTTTACCGTAAATTGTATGGATTTTTTTACAGTGTATGGAAACCAATAAAAGAATAAAAAAGGTCAATTTGAGTTTTTGAGAAAATTCTGACTTTATGCATCTCACATTTCTGATAAGAGAAATCATCTCGTCATTCTCTCTTTTGAGTTTATATCCCACACTTCTGGTGTTTTTTCCCCTCAGAATGGACAAACTCACTATTGTTGAGTTAAATCCAGTTATAAAGTCCGAAATATGAGATATAAAGTTGCATTTGCGAGAAAAAGAGATTGTGAGACAAAATAGGTAACTGTTATAGGTTTAAGTAGTATTTGTGACCCTGCAGCACAAAACCAGTCATAAGGGTCAATGTTTAGAAATTGAGATTTATGCATCATCTGAAAGCTGAATAAATAAGCTTCACATTGGTGTATGGTTTGTTATGATAGAACAATATTTGAAAATCTGGAATCTGAGGGTGCAAAAAAAATCTAAATATTGAGAAAATCATCTTTAAAGTTGTTCAAATGAAGTTCTTAGCAATGCATATTACTAATCAAAAATTAAGTTTTGATATATTTATGGTAGGAAATTTACTAAATATCTTCATGGAACATGATCTTAATATCCTAATGATTTTTGGCATAAAAGAAAAATGTATAATTTTGACCCATACAATGTATTGTTGGCTATTGCTACAAATATACCTGTGCTACTTATGACTGCTTTTGTGCTGCAGGGACATATTTCATGTTGTAACTGTAGGGCAAATATAATATGTTCCCTATGAACTGCATATGTGAATATTATGTTGTTAAATCAAATTTATGCTTTAAAAGTAGAGTAATCATAGCAGGTTTCATTCATTATTCTGTCCGTTTAAACGTCTGTGTTTAGCTTCAACAGAGTTTTTGACGACAGTATTCTATAAAAATGACATCCAAAGGCACAACAATACATTTCATCTCTTATTCCGTGGAATCCGTTTGATTTGCATCTTTGGTAATGAAGGTGATCAAAGATAAAAAGTGTAAAAAAACCTTTAAGGAATAGTTCACTCAAAAATATAATTTGCAGATAATGTGATCATCCTCAGTTCATCAGAGATCAGGATGAGTGTGTTTCTTCATCAGGTTTGTAGAAATGTGTCTCTGCATCAGTGTCTCAGCAATGGATGCTCTGCAGTGAATGGGTGCCGTCAGAATGAGAGTCTGATAAAAACATCACAATAATCCACAGCACTCCAGTCCATCAGCTAACATCTGGAGAAGACAAAAGCTGAGACAAATCCAGCATTAAGACATTTTTTAACTCAAATACGAGTCCATAATCCATAATAACTCTTCCTGCAGTGAAAAAGTGTTCTGGTCTGAATCAGGAGAGAAATCTGCAGCGTTTACAAGACAAAACCGCGCTAAAGAAATATGTGGCTGGATTTTGATGTGAGAGACAACAGGGGATGGACTTTTTCACTGAAGGAAGAGTGAAATTGTGATGTTTTTATCAGCTGTTTGGAGTCTCATTCTGACGGCACCCATTCACCGCAGAGCATCCATTGCTGAGACACTGATGCAGAGACGCATTTCTCCAGATGTTAACTGATGGACTGGAGTGCTGTGGATTATTGTGATGTTTTATCAGACTCTCATTCTGACGGCACCCATTCACTGCAGAGCATCCATTGCTGAAACACTGATGCAGAGACGCATTTCTCCAGATGGTAACTGATGGACTGGAGTGGTGTGGATTACTGTGATGTTTTATCAGACTCTCATTCTGACGGCACCCATTCACTGCAGAGCATCCATTGCTGAGACACTGATGCAGAGATGCATTTCTACAAACCTGATGAAGACACAAACTCATCCTAATCTCAGATGAATCAAGAGTGAGCACATTTTCAGCAAGTCTGAACTATTTCTTTAGAAACAGACAGAATTTGAAACACACTTTGGCTCTGGAGACAAACAAGTCTTTGTGTGAGATGCTAAACGAGGCTCGTTACACACTTAATGACATTTTCTGTATTAAAAGGGTGTAATTCTTGTCTTCCTTTCCATTACTCTGATGATAATCACATATGATGGTTATAAAGTGTGAAGATGCACAAATGCTGCTGTGTGTCTGAGCATTGATCTCCAGTCATGGAATCATGGCATGTTTGTCATTTTTTTAATCATATTTTGAACAAATCAAAACATATGCACCTGCATGTCTCTCTCCAGCTGCAGTAGATGGTAGCGGTGCCAGGTGAGGAACCCGGGCCCCTCGTGACTGAAGTCCACTCCGCCGAAGCTGTCCTGCCCGGCCCCCAGGAACGTCTTGCTGACCGAGTAATAATGCGTCCACACGAACAGGTTATAGATGCTGATGTTCTGGAACTGCGTGGTGCTGTTGTCGGATCCCAGGAGCTCTGCGTACCGGCGGGTCGTGATCACGATGTGCGGGTGAGGAGTGCGCTTGGCCTGATCCAGAGAGCTCACGAAGAGACGCTTCTCCTCCACACTGAGCTGCATCACATTCCTCCTGACTGAGAGAGAGAGAGAGAGACACTGAGCTGCATCACATTCCTCCTGACTGAGAGAGAGAGAGAGAGACACTGAGCTGCATCACATTCCTCCTGACTGAGAGAGAGAGAGAGAGAGACACTGAGCTGCATCACATTCCTCCTGACTGAGAGAGAGAGAGAGAGAGACACTGAGCTGCATCACATTCCTCCTGACTGAGAGAGAGAGAGAGAGAGAGAGAGAGAGAGAGAGAGACACTGAGCTGCATCACATTCCTCCTGACTGAGAGAGAGAGAGAGAGAGAGAGAGAGAGAGAGACTGAGCTGCATCACATTCCTCCTGACTGAGAGAGAGAGAGAGAGAGAGAGAGAGACAGAGAGAGAGAGAGAGACACTGAGATGCATCACATTCCTCCTGACTGAGAGAGAGAGAGAGACAGAGAGAGAGAGAGAGAGACTGAGCTGCATCACATTCCTCCTGACTGAGAGAGAGAGAGAGAGACAGAGAGAGAGAGAGAGACACTGAGCTGCATCACATTCCTCCTGACTGAGAGAGAGAGAGAGAGAGAGAGACACTGAGCTGCATCACATTCCTCCTGACTGAGAGAGAGAGAGAGAGAGAGAGAGAGAGAGAGACACTGAGCTGCATCACATTCCTCCTGACTGAGAGAGAGAGAGAGAGAGAGAGACACTGAGCTGCATCACATTCCTCCTGACTGAGAGAGAGAGAGAGAGAGAGAGAGACAGAGAGAGAGAGAGAGACACTGAGATGCATCACATTCCTCCTGACTGAGAGAGAGAGAACCTGTACTATATCATATATGTATCCATATGTTTTAATGTCATTCTTTTAATATTACTTGTTCAAATGTTATTTAAATTGCTATATTGTTCCAAATCACACTGTTGTATATGTTCTCTTCTACTATGCATGCTTTGGCAATGCAAAATGTGCTTTTGTCATGCCAATAAAGCTAACTGAATTGAATTGAATTGAGACAGAGAGAGAGAGGGAGAGTTCTGACCCACGGGCACGCGCCGCTCGCACGCGTCTCCGGTGAATCCGTGCGCGCAGCCGCCGCAGTCGAAGCCGCCGAAGTTCCCGCTGCAGCGGCACGCGCGCATGAAGAAGCGCCTCGGCCAGTGCTCGCGATCGTCGCGCCCGTCGTACGGGTACTGTGGGCCGTGTGCACGCGCATCCGCACGCACGTCCACGCACTGCCCGCGCCCGGAGCGCGCGCCGCACGGGTCACTCTCCAGAGCGGACGGGGACGGGCAGCACTGCGCGCTCGCGAGGCCCTCCGGCGTCACGCACGCGCGCGGGAACTGAGCGCGAACGAGCCCCAGCGCGTGCACGAGCAGCAGCATTCCTCCGCTTGATCTCCGCATCATGACCAAAACCGGCGTGAAATCTCAGAGCAGTCAATAATATCCAAATAGCCTCCAAGAAATCTCCAAGAAACAGCCAAAATAATTCATATATCAAACTTAATCAACAGCGTCCGAACTATCTCCAAAAACTACAGCAAAAGTTCCCGCATCGTCTCCAAAAACGACCAGTCGGTCAGATCTGTAATCAGTCAGGTTATGTCTGTAATTAGTCAGGTTGTGTCTGTAATTAGTCAGGTTATGTCTGTAATCAGTCAGGTTGTAATCAGTCAGGTTATGTCTGTAATCAGTCAGGTTATGTCTGTAATTAGTCAGGTTGTGTCTGTAATTAGTCAGGTTATGTCTGTAATCAGTCAGGTTGTAATCAGTCAGGTTATGTCTGTAATCAGTCAGGTTATGTCTGATGAATCTGCTCTCGGTGGAGGATCGAGAGCTCGCGGAGGAGTTTAAATAGCGGCGGAGCGCGTGACCGCAGCTCTGATCCCCGCGTGACCGCGTCACAGTCACGCGCCTCGAGCTGAGAGACTCAGAGCAAACCACAACTGCCTTTACAACACACCAGAAAGAGCTCACTACGAACCTCTAGTTCACCAAGACCTGTCCTCAGAGCACAACTCAATACATATTTAATCCTACGCATTAAAGAGCAAAAGAGGTTCACTGTCAGATATTTCGCAGTTTATCACGTTCAGTCTTCATCCTGAAGGTCAATTCAGGTGTATTTGTATAGCGCCTTTATACACATCGTTGCAAAGAAAACACTGTATTCCTGCTTGATTTCTGACACAAAACAAATTAAATCTGATGCTTCCAAACTCTCTGTCAGAGCTTAACATGATAGACACATTAAATAAATTGTAATTAAATTGTATTATTTACAAATTACATTTGTAGCTCTAGACAGTTACCTATGGCTATTAGTTTATTAATAAAGTTGTCTGATCAGAAATCATAGTGATAATTATAATACGGTGAGACTTGTGTTATGCGTAATGCTTCATTCACTCTGAGAGTCTGAGAATTCCTAAAGAAAAGATGGATGTGTTGTTGGTGATACTGACCTGCTCACTTTGAGTACTTATGTTTTGTTTTGTAACTGAGTAAAAAGAGTTAATTGTTGAATGGTAATGAGTGTCCTTATAATGTTATGAAATCTTGCTCATGATTCATTCTTGGCATTTGAGCCCTGAAGTGTTTCACATTTAAGTCATGTGAGGAAGATAATCCACACACACACACACACACACACACACACACACACACACACACACTCTCACACACACACTCACACTCACACACACACACACACACACACACACACACTCACACACACACACACACACACACACACACACACACACACACACACACACACACACACACACACACACACACACACACACACACACACACACACACACACACACACACACACACACACACACACACACACACACACACACACACACACACACACACACACACACACACACACGTTTGTGTTTTCACAGGCTTCTGTTGTTTAGAACTATTAATATGTTCCTTTTGTAGTCTTAAACATACACTCATACAAACCTTTCTGCATTTCCACATCAAATATATAAGCCATAAGACATTTAAGGTCCACTTTATGAGACTTTCTTTTCTGACTTTTATCATTCATAAATACTCCTTCTGTGTTTGACAGTGGAAAGAGGCTCATCAAGGTTTGTAATGTTCATTTTTAAGTGATCTGTTGTTTTAAAGGGGTGCTATTATGCTCTTTTACAAAGTCTTGATGTTGTTTTGGGGGTGTACTAGAACATGCTCTCATGCTCGGTGGGTCGAAAAACACATTATTTTTCACATAATTTACATTACTACAATACCTTTCTCCCCAGCCTGACTCAAACGCCTCGATTAGTTCTGGGTTTGATGAAGGCCCGCCTTCCGAGAAACTAAATGTGTTGTGATTGGTTAGCTGTCCCGGAGCGTTGTGATTGGCCAGCAGCTTAGATGGTGTTTCAGTACTGCCCCGCCCCTTGCCAAAGCAGCAAGTTCCGTCTGCTCCGGTATAGTTTCACGAGTTCACCCTTACATCTAATCTGATAGCAAATAGTAAGCATATTTTGGCGTGCTGTCCTGGGGGAGGGCTCCGAGCCCGAACCCAGAGAACTCCCCCTATCCCTAATATGGGATGAAAATAGATTAGGGGTGAGGAGTTGGGGTGGAGGAGGGATGCCGGAAAACTGTAATTGGACAGAAGTAGGCAGGCTGCATATATATATATACAGTATATGTATATACATACTGAGCTCGTTAGGATGGTTAGCTAAACGAGTTGCACCTGTGCCAAATTATTTGATTATCTGATTGTGCTCCTCCCGAACCTTGTTAATAAAACATGATTAAGGATGGCGTCAATATTGCCATATCAATTTGAGCCGGATTCAGACCCCAAGAATATTGAACAAGAGGATCGCGCAGAACCTTTGCACGCACGGATAGTGCAAGAGTGGTAACGTTATTGCTGTTGTTTTTATTTTTTTAGTCAGTGTGGAAGAACTTGACTGGTCTGCATAAAACCAAGTCCTAATCCCAGTTTAACACCTCTGGTGTGACTGTAAATGCACAAAAACTCATCACCAAACACCAATGACTTGTACATATGGGTTCAGTCATTTTAGACACTTACAAAACTGTTGAACAGAGATGAAATACAATTTTTAAATACATGAATTATGTTCCCATCGTTGTTGCCACAGATTTGGAAGTGCATCTGTTCTAAAGAAGGGGGTGCCAATACTTTTGTCTATATAGTGTATGTACAAGTCATTGGTGTTTGGTGATGAGTCTCAAGGTCTGCATTTACAGTCACACCAGAGGTGTTAAACTGGGATTAGGACTTGGTTTTATGCAGACCAGTCAAGTTCTTCCACACTGACTCAATCAATCATTTTCTTTTTGAACCTTGTCTTATACACAGAGACATTGTCATGTTAGAATAGAAAAGAGTCCAAACTGTTGCTATAATATTAGAAGCACACAATTTCCTAGAATATCATTATATGCTTTAACATTAAGATTTGTACTCATAGAAATTACTAAAGTAGTCAAACCTGTTCAATAGAAGGGGTGCCAATACTTTTGGCAATATAGTGTATCTCCCTTTGGAGTGGACTTTGAGATTTGTAACTTTGTAGATCTTTTTTTTATGCTCAAACATACACACTGACTAAAGTTCAGAAAGCATAATAGGACCCCTTTAAGCCGTTTTCCTCATGAGGAGGTTTTACCGTGTTTGTGCAGAGATTGTTCTCTCTCTCTCACACAGTGTATCATGTGATGGTTGAAACTCCGTTAATTCTGCCTTCAGTCAAATACACACACTCACACACACACACACACACACACACACACACACACACACACACACACACACACACACACTCACTCACACACACTCACACACACACACACACTCACACACACACACACTCACACACACACACACACACACACACACACATCATGTGAGTAGATGTGACTGCTGAGTTAATCCGGTTTTATATAAAATATTGTTCATAAATCATTTTCACAAACGTAATCCTGTATAACTTTTTTTTGGTTTCACTTTTTAAGCTTTTTTTACTGCAACAATAATCTGCCATGGGTCTTTAAAATGAGACCAAAGCTAAAATGAGTCTGTGCTCCCAAGCTTCAAATTTTTATGACAATATTTTGACACGGACATTTTTGTCCAATGTTTTATTTTATTGATGCACAAGGGTTAAATCCATTTTATTAACCAGTGTCTTTGCTTCTGACCTTCAATGATCCAGTTCAACCAAACTAATGAGCAAAAATGACTTTAATCAAACATCACATTTATGTTTAATTTTTTTTATTGCTGAAGAGTGTTGAACTTTCTTCTCCTGCAATGTTTTCTTCATGTAATCCAGAATGAAAGCACAGCTGAAAGGATTGTTTGAGCTCTTTGAATGTACTTTTCCTTCGGCCTGAGGCTTATTCATTTCACTTTTGGTGCGAAAAGGCTTTTACATTTATCACAAATTGACAGAACATTTGTTTATTTGTTAAAAACAAACAAGCAAGCCTAGGCCAGATGAGAAAAAGTAACACAAAAGTAGCCTAACATATTACTTTCCATAAAAGTAACTGAGTAAAGCATTTAGTAACACAATATTGTAATGCATTACTTATAAAAGTAACTTTCTTTCCCCAAGAACTTTATCTGTAAATCTGTTATAAAGTAAC
>CM041795.1:60013038-60065693 GCA_023376895.1 Aspiorhynchus laticeps
GCACATGAATCAAATGTGTATTTTACTTCGAAAAAATTGTTCTCCTTAATTTTAATATTACAAGTATGAAGTTTGACGTATGAAAGTTAATTTATTAATCTAGTATGCCACAAAGTTTTTTTTTTTACTTAGTATGCCAGTTAAATTCTCAAATTCAACTTTTGAATCCACAGCAAAAACGACTGCAGTTCTAACATAACTACTGTAACTAAAACCATCTCAAACTATTACTGAAGACAAGTAAACAATCAGTATTACAAGATGATCAAAGACTTCCAAACCTACATAATAACACAGAGCTGAGAAGAACAACACCAGACGAAGAACAAGGACTTTATGACATGAACCTATGACAGCGGTCAGTGAGGTTAATGAGACACAGGTGAGAACAATGAGACTAATTAGAGGAAGATACAAACCCAGAGTTAACAACAGCAGCACCTTACAGCAATCACATTAACTCTGTTTGCATATGAACTCATATCATCAGTGTTTATTCATGTTTCACTGCGGCGATGCCATCAGGTCTGTGATGAGAAACGTCTCTGTCTTCGTCTGTGATTGGGATGTAGCTTGAGTTTCTCACGTAATCTCTGGGATTTCTTCAGACGAGTGTCTAGAGACTCGTCTGATCCTGTGAGAATCACTCGCTCTTCTTTGAACACCTCGAACAGAGACGTGAGGCGGACTGCAGATGAGCGTCAGGCGACACGTCCCACACACACACACACACGAGTGTGTCGTACATCACGGTTAACACACGGCCTTAATGATGTACAGCGGTGAAATCTGTTCCACGTGTCTTAAATCTCGGAATGTGTCAGAAATTTCTCTCGTTTGCTGTCGCGCTCTTTCTTTCTTTCTCTAATCCAGAGTCTAAAGACAAACCCGACTCTTCTTTCTTCTCCAGACGGAAGATAAGAGGCTTTGGGGGTCTGACTCACTAACGCTTATATTTCTCATGATTGAGCCCACAAACCTTCAGCGTCACAGACACAGTATCGCTGACATCACGGCAGAAACGAGTCTGATGGAGCCACTTCACCCGCTAAGAAGCGTACAAAGGAAAACAAGGGTTTGTTTAATTAGAAATGAACAAGCAAAGGTAATTAATAATCCCTGATACATCTGTTCTCTTCACACGAGGACCTGAGGCTACGTCTGCATTAATCTGGATACATTTGAAAACAACGTTTTCGTTTTAAAACGCTCTCTCCGTCTACACTAGTGTTTTCAAGCATTTTCCAAAAGTTTCTCATCCACACTGAAACGTCGGAAAACGTTAAATTCTCCTTAATGCGCATGTGTAAAACCTCATAAAAGCTCACTGAGACGATACAGACGGAACAGACATAAGTTTTCACGCAATTCTTCTGACAAGATCATTTTATTTAAGAAAATATCTGATCATTAACTGACGCATCTATGTCGCGCTCATTTTGATCTAAAACCCAACTGCCCTCATGTTTTGCCACAGGACAGCAATTGTGAGTAAATTTTCTGTCATCTTTGCAGGACTGTGGTATGAAGAGTGTACAAAGAAACACATCTGTATCAATAGTGTGAAAGTGAATAGCACATAACAGGCACAATGCCAGTAAAAACATAAATATCTATTGGTACCTTAATAATTGGTAAAATATTGGTATCTTAATAATCTTACAGCATGCGTCACATGACTAAACATGCGCAGAGGTGGAAAGAGTACGAAAATATAAGTAAAAGTACCATTACATTCATGAAATTTTACTTAAGTACAAGTTAAAGTACCAGTCTAAAAATCTACTCAAGTAAAAGTAAAAAGTAGCTCATTTAAAATTGACTTAAAAATTACTTAGTTACATATTAACAGTGGAAGGGAGGAAAAACTGGGATATGCCAAGGGTGTCAAACACCCCTGGGATAGGCCTATAAATCTCAAACTAGTTGTTTTTAATTAAAGGAATCAGTTATTTAGAATAATTAGACATTTGGGCTGTTACCAGGCAAATTAAATCAGTATCATCAAAATTCATCTTTGCAATGCAGAGGAAACATAAGCTTCATCTGAAGTGGCATAGATGTATTTACACACTGTTTAATGCAGGACATGAATGCATTTAGCCTGCAGTTACAAATGCAGAAATAATGTTTCGATAAATAAGATATAAAATGTTGAATACTCGTTTGAAATTATATAAAAAAAATCTAAAGATACTTTGAATGTAAAATTAAAACCTCCAGTAGGTGGCAGCAAGTCACTGTTAATAAGTGAGTCATTGAGAGTGAACTGAATCATTTAAACGGTTGATTCATTCAGGAACGAATCACCGTCATGTTGCTCAGAGACGCAAAACTGTGCTGTAGCTGTGTTTGGAGTTACTTTTGTTGGCGAAATAGAGCAAAAACAGGCAATATGGTGTCTAAAATGCAAGTATCTTAATTAACTTCTTGTTTTTTTGAACTGTTGTAATCTATATGCAATCATGCTGATTTTTGGAGAAAAAACATCACTCTTCGTGTGATATTGATTAACTATATGAAATGATATAAATATATACATTTTCTGCCCCTATATATTCAATTTTGTGATCATTCTAAATGCATTTTAACAGTCTGAATCACACAGTGAAAGAACACACTCTAAACTCCAGTGCTAAACTGTCAACGCTTCATTTTAACCACCAATGCAATGATACAAGTATTTCCTCTACATGCTTGCAAAGGAGTGATGTCCAGATTTTATAAGCTGCTAGTTTGGTCTCACTAGGAAAACACTTACACTGCATAATAGATAAATATGCCAGGGGTTCACTTCATTTCCTTCGAGTTCAACTTCAGCCGAATACGACGGGGTTTGGTTTTCAGCTGGGTCTGCTCCATAACGCCTGTCTTGTCCGTCTGCGTCTTTCTTGTGATTTTATCACCAGTTTGTTCTCCTGCCTATTATTTACTGCAGTAGTTTCCAGGGAGTGAATTTTTATTTTTATTTTTTTTAACTCAGTAATTAATGTGTTTTAAAATGTAGCGAAGTACAATACTTCAAACAAAATATACTTAAGTAAAAGTAAAATTACAGATTTTAAAAAATACTTTAAAAAGTAGAAGTACACAAACAAGCTACTCAGTTACAGTAACACGAGTAAATGTAATTCGTTACTTTCCACCTCTCAACATGCATCGTCTTTTTCAAAAGCCTCTGTTTTCACAGTCCACACTACAATGCGATAACAGCATTTTCAAATTTATCCACTTTAGAAAGTATTTTCAATGAGCTCCATTTTTCTTGACAAAAACATCGTCTCAGTGTGAACACAAGGCCAAAACGGAGAGACAAAATATGCATTTTTAATCAAACCTATTAGTGTGGACAAGTCCTGAATTTTCCGTAAAACACCCCATAGTGGTTTCTGGTCTGTTTTATGCACTGGGTGTCAGGGTTCTGTCACTTCAGTCTAGTGTTATTCATGGTTTTGTGACGGAGCCCTGACACTCCCTTCATGTCCTGTGGTTATGTGAGTGCGCGGTTCCGAGTGTGCTCGAGCCGCGCGCTCTCTTGTCTGCATGCCTTGTTTTGTGTTGGAGCGTGGTGTTCGGATCCCGGCACTCATGTCTTGAGTTTCGGTTTCGTGTCGGGGTTCGGACACTCGCGCTCCATGTTCTGTCTCACTGTGTGAGCGTGCGGCTCGAGTTCGCTCGGCCGCGCGCTCTTGTCCACGTGTGTTGTGTGTGTGTGGTGTTGCACGCAGTCCGTGTTTTTATCGGCTGCGTGCATTCATGTTATGTCTTGTGCTGTGTGGCATGCAGCTCGTGTTTTTCATTGGCTGCGTGCTTTTATGTTGTCATGTCTTGTGTGAACACGCGGCTTATGAGTGTTCTCATTAGCTGCGTGTTCATGTCCTGTTTTGCACATGGCTGGTGATTTGTTTTGCTGGCCATGTGCTTGTTTTAGTTTTGTGTGAGCACATGGCTTTTGTCTTAGTTTTCTGTGTGCCATGTGCTCTCATGTCAATTGTCTTGACCCCACCCATCTTGTTACCTGATTATTGGTTAATTTGCCCCACCTGTGTTTTCCTCATTACCCTCCTCATTTGCTCCCTTTATAATCTCCTTGTGTTTGCAGTCCCGTGCTGGTTCATCATCGCATGTATCCTGTCCTGTCCTGTCCTGTCCTGTCCTGTCCTGTCCTGTCCTGTCCTGTCCTGTCCTGTCCTGTCCTGTCCTGTCCTGTCCTGTCCTGCCTTGCCAAGCCTCCGTCTTGTTTTTCCCCTACGGTGTAGTTTTTGTTGTATTGTTTGTTTTTGATTATTAAAGACCCATTCTCCTGCACAACTGAGTCCTCGCCTCATCCCTTAACCCCAACCCTGACACTGGGTGTGTTGGTCGCTGTAATGGAAAATTGACCAGTGTTATCCAAACTCTCCATAACTGTGTTACGCTCCTTGATCTTCTTCAAAATAGCTCTGAAGAAATGCATTTATTTAAGCATTCAGTGACCAAGACAGAACTGGCTTTCAATAATTAAAACCAACAACTCTTTCTAAGCCAGAAACACTCATTGGAAAACAACTTCTCAGACATTGCATAGAATGCACCAATCAGACTGTAGCTTGACATTTTAAGAAAGCTCTTGCCATGTTTCTGTGTGATATTCATTAGACCAGTGCTTGTCAACTGGCTTTCTTGGACCCAGATTTAACCATAATTTATCATACAAAGGTAAACAAAATTATCATATTGATTCAGTCAATAATTAGCCGAACGAAATGCACTTCAAAAAGTTATTCCTGGCTGTAAGTGAAGCTGTATTTAATGTTGTCTGGATCTTATTTTCTTTTATCTCATGTAGTTTTGTTTTTGCGTATAGGCTCATGTCAAAACCTTGTTGACATATATCTGATTTAATGAGCCTCTAGAGATAAATGTATGCCATAGTTTGGTCTTTGAAATCATCAACAAAGATGTGGAAAGTGTTTTCTCTCTTTCCATAATTTCATTGTTGATAGCACTATTTACAATGATGAGCCAAAACATTACGACCAATCACAAGTAAAGTCAATATTGTAAATCGTCTCCGAACAAGCTCACATGTGAAAGTCTGGGCACTTTATATGGTAAATGAATAATCAGTTCAAGTAGTCAATGTGTTGGTGCAGGAGAAGTGGACAGGAATATAGATCCAAAAGACTTAGACGAGAGCCAAATTGTAATGGCCAGACAGCTGTCAGAGCATCTCTGAAACAGCGAGGCTTGTTGGCTGCTCCTGGTCAGCATTTCTGAGAACAGTGGTCTGAGGAGGGACAAACCACAAAATGATGAGAGAGTGTAGAACATGGCTGTCCAAACCTGTTCCTGGAGGGCCACTGTCTTGCAGAGTTTGGCTCCAACCCTAATTAAACACACCTGAATCAAAGTAATCAATGGCTGTATCCGAAATCGCCCCCTATACGGCCATTTTTAGTGGTGTCCGAAACCATAGTGGACATTCTCGAGTGCACTCATTCAATCCCACAATGCACCGCAAAAACAAGTGTATAACCGATGTACACTCAACGGCTAGAGATAACCCATAATGCACTGTGAGAGTCACGCGCCGAATGAGTTGCCGTGTCTCGCGATCTCGCCAGAAGATGGCGCCCGCAGCTGAATCATCCATTCATTCATTTTAAAAGCGCTCGTCCACGGCGTAATACAGCGTAATACAACACAGGTACAAAATCATTGTAAATTGACTATTCAATTGTTTAACTAGGGTTTATACATAATTTCCGTGACAGAGTTAAATCCTTTAATCTTACTACTGGAGCTGCCCATTTCAAATGATTATTAAACAGCAAGAAAAGCGGCAGTACTTCCGGTGCACTCAGTGTCCGAATTCACTTACTCGTTTTCATTCACTCCTTCAAGTGAACTGTATGAGTGTACTAATGTAGGGAATAGTGAATGAGGGTACAGATACAGCCTAAGCCTTCAGACTCACTAGAAACTTTCAGGCAAGTGTTTTGGAACTAAACTCTGCAGGATATTGGCCCTCCAGGAGCAGGATTGGACTCTTCTGGTGTAGGGCATCCAAGGCTTGTTGAGGTCTATGTGGCGACAGTTTCAATAGGTGCTTTTGCACCGCGTAGTCCTAGGAACTTAGTTCTAGGAACTTGCCAGTCGGGCCATTTTCCAAGTTGCATTCGCACCGGCAGCAGGAACTCTGAAGCGGCCGACAGCGGCGTCTTTATTCGCAGTATTTACAAACATCAACGACCGGTGAATGGAGGACACCATGATTGTAGCTGTTTTTGTTGTGTATCGTGGGGTTTGTGATAACGGAGATGGAATATAAACTCGATTTTTACACGATTAAAAGAGCATGAGAATCTGACTAAATCTCCTATGACAACTTGCAGTGTTATCATCGAGGCTGAGAAAAGAACATAACGCTGCAGACAACAGGTAAATGCCGTTATCGCTGTTTTCCATCTGCGAGTAAATATTTTTACATGGCTTTTTAAAAATGCCAGGTAGCCAGCGTTTCGTATACGTGTGGCCAATCTGTGTACAATTACGCCACGGGTAGTTCTTATCGAACTGTTTTAGACCCTACTCTGAAGTAGAAGCTAAATTAGTTCCCCCAAACAGAGTTCCTAGAACTAAATACATTCCTAGTTCCTGCGATGCGAACGTGAAAAAGTGGGAACGTCCGCCAATAGTTCTAGGAACTATGAAAAGGTTCCTCCGGTGCGAAAGCGCTTAATGATGTTCCTGTGTAGATGCGGACTGGTCAGTGTTCCTCGTGATGACCCTTGTCTACAGCCCCTAGAATGGGCACATGAGCAACGGAAGTGGACCTTTGAGCTGCAGAAGAAGGTTATCTGGTCTGATGAGTCCTGTTTTCTTTTACATCACATTTACTTGGGAAAGTAATGGCACCAGGATACACTGGGGGAGCCGGTCAAGAGACTGTGATGCTCTGAACAATGTTCTGATGGTGAACCCTATGTCCAGGTATTCATGTGGACGTCATTTTGACGCACACACCACCTACCTAAACCTCACTGCAGACCAGGTGCACCCTTCATGGCAATGGTGTTCCCTGATATCACTGCGGCCTGCTACACTGCAGACATTGATCAGGAATAAGCTGAGGAGCATAATGAGGAATTCAAGGTGTTGTCCTGATCTCCAAATTCTTCAGAGGTTAATCTGCGTGTCTGTGGGATGTGCTGGATCAACCAGGCCAATCCATGGCAGCTCCACCTCACAGGTTAAGTACACAAGGACCTTGGTGCCAGATACCACTGGGCACCTTCAGGAGTCTCGTAGAGTCCCTGACTCAGTGGGTCAAGGAGGACCAAAAGCATATTAAACAGGTGGTCATAATGTTTTGGCTCATTTGTGTAGTTTGTATCCTGTATGACAATAATAAGAAAGCAACAACTACACACCCAAAACCAGAAACACAGTGGCTTTAAGTCCCAGACATGAGATTGGCATTGTGAAGCAGTCGTGGCGATTTCTGTGATTGTGGCTCCAAATCGGTGCTCCTGTGTCTTACAGTGAGAGAGGTTCAAAGATAGCCGTTGTCACGGTCTTGCGACTATAGATAGCCTACGATAATTTTCTGACTGTGTCAGAAATACAGCATGATCATCGCACACTGTGTTTGTTGCTACGACCCACATTTACTGACCAGCCAATGAGTAGCCTACGAGTTAACAGGTGTCTACATGCATTTCATACCCAAGTTTATTCGATCCATGTCACACAGCGTGGTTTGCAGTGATTTTATATGCTAAAATTGTGCAGTGTGTCTCAGGCTTAATGCCTTTAATTTGAGAAACTGTCCAATAAGTCCATTATTTTCAAGCACATGACCACACATCAACATGTCATTGTGATCTCTGAACTCTTAGTAAGGGATTTTAGGTCAGTGTCTCGACTCTTTCTGCCCCTGCAGGACACTAGCAGAACTGCACTGCCTGTACATTTCAGGATGTTTTCATCAGCACACTCAAACACATTAATTTTACAGATGCCTAGACATGGTTTATTCTTTATTCTTCCTCTGTGTGTCCTTCTTTGTCCTCTTGAAGTCTCGACACACTTGACGAACAGAGAGTTCATTCTCTCGGGCTCTTCCGTTAGGACACAAACAGAATAAAAGAAACGAGGCTCGTGTCCCATCTGAGAATATGGTAAAGGTTTTTAAAAGTGTCCTGGAAGTGACTGTGTGACTCCAACTCAAATACACATTAATGAAAACAAATGAAGAAATACATTTCATAGTAGATTGTTGACATTTCTTAAGAACATGTAAGTGGCGTTTGCCTGAATTGTTCATGAACACTGATTAATTCAGCAATTGAGCTATCGGTAAGCCCCTCCCCTCGAACACAGACTAGCCAATGGCAGTCGAGTATCAGTTGCACGGGGAGCGGAACTTTTCAGCTCCATAAAGAAACATTGGAAGATCCGAAGCTCGCATCGGTTTATGCTTCAAAAATAATAAAACGATGTGCGTGTGGTACTTGTGACACTGATTCCAGGTATCCTGAGAGGATGGGCAATATAATTTACTTTATTACATTTACTGAATCCAAACAAAACAGAGCAAAATGTCCCTAAGTATTCAACCCCAATACAAATGAAGACAAAAACGTTCATTTTCTGCTTGTCATACACTCATTAATTTACACTCTTCATCTGCTCGAGCACGTTAATGTTATCTTGTGCTTCAGCGAGGTATCTCTGGCTAAAACTAGCTAACATTAAAGTTAGTGAGTCCATGCTAACGTACAAACCTAAATAGCGGACTGTTCTCGCGTCTTGTACAGTGTAGGTCAAAAACACTACATTTCAGTGTCTCTTCATATTAAACTGGTTAAATGTACATTAATGTAATGGTACGCTGTGATACATGAACAGTGTTGATCCTGCATGTTGTCATCCGCGACCGTAATATGAGACTTCTCCCGCTTGCATTGTGATCTGTAAACCCTCGCTTCAAGTTACCCACCGTATTTATTGTTAAATATTTTATAAATCCCTCCATGGAATATTTCATTCCCATTTGGGGGGGGGGGGGATTTACCGATAGCTCAATTAGACACCACGACTGATTGATTGAGCTTTAGCTTCATTTGGATCTGTTTTCTTAAATGTATGTTTTTTCTTCAATTTCTTTGTAAAGTACAAGCACTTCATGTATTCTCTTAAACCTGCATATGAGCTTTTATTTCATGTCACCTACTCATTTATGTGAGAATATAGTCGTGTACAGAAAATTATTCACACTGGAACTTAAAAATTAAAATGTAGTTCCACATATATCATTAGTTTTTGCAGCTCAATGTAAGATTTACCTACAAGACCGATATAAAATGTATTAATGTAGAGAAACACTTCACTGTCATTGTCATGTGTTGAATAAACTTCATCATTGAAAATGCATTGACATGACAACCAGATACAGTGTGTTGCAGCTGATTGGCTGAAAAATGTTGCACAGTGGAAGTGTCAACAAATCAGCTCTCAGTGGCACAGAAGACAACAGTAGAAGGACATTGAGGATGTGTAGGTGTTTGTCAGGGAGTTGAGTGTTTTTAACATGATTGTGGCCAATGTGATGGTGTTCTGGTGGTTTCTCACGTCTTACTGCTCAAAAAGATACGTGTTTTGAGAAATAAGCTTGAACGCTTCAGGACGACTTCTACACTGAAGTTAGTGCTGGAAGTTTGATAATATCACTAGTAGGGATGTAACGATTAACCGTGAGCCGTTTGAAAATCGATTCAAATATGTCACAATTCAAATCGGTTGAGATGCCAAACAAATTGCGATACAAATGGAGTAGGAGTTTACATGAATGTATCTCTGAGGGGAACTGACTGTCTTTAGAAAAGTTTACATGGTATTTTCTTTTCATCTTGCCTCTGAACGATGCATATTATAGTAGAGTTCATAAGCGCAGCTCTGCTTTGTTTACAGCGGTAACCAAGGAAACACTGTATCATTGAGCTTTGTTTACAGCGGTAACCAAGGAAACACTGTATCATTGAGCTTTGTTTACAGCGGTAACCAAGGAAACACTGTATCATTGCTGTTCATAAGTGCAGCGCTGCTTTGTTTACAGCGGTAACCAAGGAAACACTGTATCATTGCTGTTCATAAGCGCAGCGCTGCTTTGTTTACAGTGGTAACCAAGGAAACACTGTATCATTGCTGTTCATAAGCGCAGCGCTGCTTTGTTTACAGCGGTAACCAAGGAAACACTGTATCATTGCTGTTCATAAGCGCAGCGCTGCTTTGTTTACAGCGGTAACCAAGGAAACATTGTATCATTGCTGTTCATAAGTGCTTTGTTTACAGCGGTAACCAAGGAAACATTGTATCATTGCTGTTCATAAGTGCAGCGCTGCTTTGTTTACAGCGGTAACCTAGGAAACACTGTATCATTGCTGTTCATAAGCGCTTTGTTTACAGCGGTAACCAAGGAAACACTGTATCATTGCTGTTCATAAGCGCAGCGCTGCTTTGTTTACAGCGGTAACCAAGGAAACACTGTATCATTGCTGTTCATAAGCGCAGCTGCTTTGTTTACAGCGGTAACCAAGGAAACACTGTATCATTGCTGTTCATAAGCGCAGCTGCTTTGTTTACAGCGGTAACCAAGGAAACACTGTATCATTGAGCTTTGTTTACAGCGGTAACCAAGGAAACACTGTATCATTGCTTTTCATAAGCGCTTTGTTTACAGCGGTAACCAAGGAAACACTGTATCATTGAGCTTTGTTTACAGCGGTAACCAAGGAAACACTGTATCATTGCTGTTCATAAGCGCTTTGTTTACAGCGGTAACCAAGGAAACACTGTATCATTGCTGTTCATAAGCGCCACCTGCTGGCAGAGAGTGAACCTGCGTCTCACTCAGCTTGTCTGCTGCTTCCTTCAGATATGTTTTATGTAGTATAGTTTCACAAAACGAATGTCAGACTATTCTGTTTTTGCTTCTAATTTTGAAATTATACAGTATCTCATTTAGCTTAAAAACAGCTCATTCTGCATGTATGCTGCATCTTTGTTTGGATCATGATTAAAATGCAGTGGTTGTCTGTCATTTTAAATGGAAAGAGCACAGACAAAGCCTCAGTTTGTTCATATTAAGAGATGTCTTTTATTTGTGTAACTTGTTTGATTTGGGGTTATAAAATTTTTGTTATATTTCAATTTAACAAAGAAACATGCAGCAATAGCCTAATAAAAGGACACCTTCTTATTTACTGTATAATGTCTTCAATCTCATTCTGTTAAAAAGTCGTGAGAAAATCGAATCGTGAAATCAAAATCACGAATCGAATCGAGAGTTGAGTGAATCGTTACATCCCTAATCACTAATTAAAACTTGAATCTTTAAGATGATCAGCTGAAGAAAGTCTCCCTGAAGTCTCTATGGAAATGATAAGCTGAAGATGTTCTGTGATTGATGCTGGACGGTTTATGAGTTTGTCGTAGACGGGTCGAGGCTCTTCTGGACGTCCCTGAATAACCTCAACATCTGACATGCTGAATCAATCCTCAGACTCCTTCTGTTCTTGTGGTTTGTTTACTCCGGAGCTTTCAGCTCTAAACAGTAACCCAGTGTTCACGTCTGATTCGGCTCTCTTATGTAACCCAGCGCTGGGCGTTATGCAATCACCCAGTATACATTTTTCATAGCATGTTTCTTTGAAGTCACTCTAATTGGGCGTTTATGTGTTTTGTGGTTTGTGTTCTCCGGGTCTGTTCGGTGTCAAAGACGTGGGAATATGGGAAACGGTTCGGGAACACCGATGAGCATCGCTCTGCTCCGTCGAAAGCCTTGTCTGAATGAAACACAAAAACCATTTCATCATGTCTTTGTTGAACTCCTGCTGCATGTAAAGCGCTCAGATCACTGATACAGATGATAAAGCGTGCTGACAACACTTTCTTTCACTGCACGACTCTGGACTAGTCACATTTGCAACCGTTTTTGACTGAATTTGGTCACTGCCGACAGCCGACTCTCTTTGATTATTCGCTGCCATTTCTTTTTGCACATGAGAAACAAGCGCCTCAGAACAAAACAGAGTTTGAACAAACCATTTATCAGCCCAAAAGAAAGTGCAGAGCAAACGTGTTTTGGTTGCTGTCTTTCTTAACAATTACCATTTTGATTTATTGAGCAGATTCGGACCGGGCAGTATGACAGTATCATGACGATAGTATAAAGTGTCTGTCGTTAAAGATTTTGCTCTATTGTTTATTTTGCGGTATGTAAAAATATCTGCTTGTATAGTAGCCTACTACTTAAATATTGACTTTTTAAAATATTAACGGTACAACCGCTTAAGATCTGTCACTGTAATACACTGTCATTCAGACTGAGGTCGCATTGTAAGACACCAATGGAAGCATCCCAAATCATCAAAAAGATCAGATTCCATGTGGTTTGAGCTGGTTTTCGCACTTAATTTTTTTTTTTACTAATAAACAGATTTGGGTCCCGTTTTCCTGCATTCTGAACATAGCCATAGTTAGAAACTATGCACCAGATTTACTTATCAGAGCAAATTAGCGTGAGCGCAATCCCATAAAAGTGTGACCAGGGTGCAAATTTAAGTCGATCTACTGACAATAAGCAAATTAAAGAACACAGACACAGATCATTTCCATAATGACCAGCACAATCTACCAAGAGCAGCGCAAATTAGCAAGCTGATGATAATCAGGAGTGTGTAATTACTAACAACACAGGCACAGAAAGAGTCTCAAAACCCTCTATCGCCAGCAACAGCCCAAATCTTCAGTCATGTTTACGCCAATAACATTTGAACTATATGGCCTGGAAGCAAACTTCACATCATTTTCTGTCCTTTTTGACGGCACACATTCACTGCAGAGGATCCACTGGTGATGCAATGGTACTTTTCCCCAAATCTGATGAAGAAATACACTCATCTACATTTTGGATGGGCTGAGGGTGAGCACATTTTCATTTTTGGGTGAACTATGGGGATATTTGGCCCTCATGATGTAGGGAATACCAGAACACACACACACACACACTTGCCAATCTGCTCTTGATTTGAGGATTATTGGCAGTGAATATTAACTGTAGATGTACTGCAGTCTGTCATATGAAGGTCCAGCAGACATTGCCTCAAAGTCAAAGGAGCGAAGAACATAAAGGTCTCAAGCCGTTGATATTCAGAACACAACCGAAGATGAATATTGTGCGGATCAGAGCGAGCCGTGCAGGTCGATCATGTCGAGTCACGCTTTTAATATATTTTAATACAGTCAGACTAGGTGTCGTGTCTTATGAGAATTACCGGCTTATTCTCTCTGTTCTGTGAATCATATTTAACAGTGTAGGAAGAGAAGATAAAAGTCTACGATACAAATAAAGAAAGCGTGGGAACGGCGTCCGCTGGGATTGTGAGCTGGTATTATTCTGGAGCGAGCGAGACACGTGTGTGATGATGTTTGATCAGTTTTATTAGCGTTAGATGATTCGTCGTCAGATTCTGGAAGCATCTTAACCAAAAGCCAAATGATGTCAATCAAATAAAATAGAAATGAGCTTATATTCCTTAACACAACCTTGAACAAACATGCAAAATAAATAAATAACTAATATGTCACACTGGAGTTGGAGGGATACAAGGCACACGACAAAGAATACAGATCCAAGAGGTTTTTAATATGCATCCATGGGAAAACAGAGACAAAAAGCAACAAATCCAACGTTAATAACCGACAACTCAAAGAGCAGAACAGGGAGACTTATACAAACACAAGAGAGGGACTAAATGACTTAATTAACTAGACACAGGTGAACTAACTAACGTAATCAAGGAGAACAAGAAACTGGGTGAATGACAAAAACAAGGCAGTGTTAATTTCGTCGATGAAGATGACAACAAAAAATATTCGTCAACAAACCTTTTTTCTGTGAATAAGACGAGACGTTGACGAGCTAAAAATAATATCTGATGATAAAAACTATGACGAAATTTATGCCGAGTCTTCGTTAACAAGACGAGACGGGACTAAAATGTTATTTGAGGACTACCGGACATTCAAAATACATCCATAGGCTAAGTTAACGGTCTTGTGTTTCAAAATGTGCATCTCTGTCATTGAAGATAGGCTACCAAAACACGAACTAGCGATCTGAAACAATGACCTCAGCACCTGAAGGGTTAGGGACTGAGTGACCAGACGTCCCGGTTTTCCCGGGAGTCACAATTCGTTGTCGATTAACTTAAAGTTAGTGAACGCAGGATCACGCTGATAGAAGTGCTCGCTCTCTCTCTCTCTCTCTCTCTCTCTCTCTCTCTCTCTCTCTCTCTCTCTCTCTCTCTCTCTCTCTCTCGCACGCTCCACTTCTTTAGTTCTCATACAGCGCTTGATCAAATACACACACAGCAGTCCAAATGTCTATCGTGTAGAATATCTCACGTAAATACAGTCAGTTATGGCTTAAGTGAACGTAAACAGGTGAAAACTGAATGTGTGCCAGTATTACATGCATCCGTCTTAAAGGGACAGCGTTCCTAATTATCTGTGTCATCAATGTTAACCAACAAAAGATGTTAAATAAATGTATACTTAAGTAAACCTACTCTATCTGAAAAATATCTCTACCAAAAAAAATTAAATTTATTCTAGTTTTTCCAAATTCAATACTTGATTCAAATTTCTCATAAGCTTAATTGATTTGGTCTAAAGAGAGAAGAATTGATGACTATTTTTGTTTGAATACTACATATAAAATAGCTACCAAAATAAATGTTGGTAACTGCAGTTTGACTAAAAGTAATGACTAAAAGTTGACTAAAATGCAATGACTTTTCGTCGACTAAAACTAGACTAAAACTATGAAAGACTCAAATGTGACTAAGACTATTAATAATTTTCGTCTCAAGATAAAGACTAAGACTAAATCAAAAATGCCTGCCAAAATTAACACTGAAACAAGGCGGAAGAACATTGAAACACAGAAACAAAGTCTTTACACGTGACATATGCAGTATATATATATATATATATATATATAAATATTAGAAGAATTTCAACTTTTTTTCTTTCTTCAGCCAATGTTATTGAACATCAAAGCTGACATGACGGCAGGTTTTGAATGTGTTTGTGATTTGAGTGTTACAGAGAGAATGTTTTGGGTTTGTTCCTCACATAAAGCAATCTTTGTGGAACAAATTGAATGTTTATTTGTTTTTCTTTCACAATCATTATGAACTGTTTCTGTATGTGTAAAAGTTCCTCTTTTTGTGTCCCACAGAAGTCAGTCATACAGGTTTGTACTGACATGATGACAGAATGATTGTTTTCGGATGAAATTTTCCTTTAAAGGCGCTGTGGAGTTTCAGGGCATGACGCCTCTGGAGTCTCAGATCTATTAGCGCGTTTAGAGATGATGATGATGATGATGAAAGACTCTAGAAATCAGCCGTGTATCTGATTATATCTGCGAGAGATCTGTGATTGTGGCTCGCATTGAAACCCAATCCACAGTTATTGTGTTTCTCTACTAAAGAGTTATGAAACCGTTGATGGTCATGAGACTTCACAGACTTCGAGAAGCATTTTGTGATGTCATGACTTTGTAAACAAAGTCTGAGTAGTTTGAGACCTACGCTGCTGTTTTATGGGCAGTTCTATCAGCATCTGTGCGTAAATCAGAGGCCCAATCATTAAGAGCGTCGAGTGGCATCATGTTAAAATCGAAGGAAAATAAACTACGGCCTGACGGTAATAAAGCATATTGGCCTTCACCGAGTGATTCAGTCATTACTCATGCACATAAATAACCACCAGGCCAGTCGCTCGTCCAGCATCCTCTTAAAGAGACCAAACACAGAATCTCTCCAGGAGAACCAGCACGTCTGTACAGTTAGACTAGTTAGACTAGTTACAGTTACCACAAACCACCTAAATAAAATACATTCTGTAGGTTTCAGGCCTTTTATATGTCTGTGATGATGCCGACAGTATTAATCCAATGCATTTTACAGTAAACTACTGTTTGAAAGTATATTAATGTACATCTCTAGAATATTATTTTGCTATATAAAATACTAGTCTGATACTGATTTTTCTTTAGCCGATGCCAGTAGCTAGAAAGTTGTGTTGCTGTTTGCCATTGGCTGATATATAAATGTAATATACAATTTTGTAATAGCAGTGGAGAATTAAAAGTACAATATGTATTCAAACTGCACAGATATGGTTATTGGCTGCCACCAGTAATCTCAAAACAGTCAAATATTGGCTGATTTGTCTGGTTGTAATTTGAAATACACTATTCTTCATGACGCTATCTAAGTCCAGTAGGGGTGCTAAAAGTGTGTTAAGTTTGATCTGAAACACATGAAAGTGAACATGGCAATGCTTTATTACATAGTTTTTTTTTTATGTATTGCTGCACTGAGTGAGTGGCGCTAAAACAAAAATGTCCTATCGCTTTGAAAATAATGCACCTACGGTAAACCCGACCTAAAACCTAAACAATAAAGCAAAGATCAGATAAAAACACATTCTCTGAAGCATCATGCCATTTTATCTTGCTACAAGTCTCTAAGCACTTTTATCGTGACTTGTGTTTGACGAGACTCGTACCCGAGCGCTTCACATCACAAGTGCAATGCTGTACCAGGTGCGCTACCGAGCAAGTTTACCATGTCAGAAAAGACAGACATATGGAGCTGGATATGTGATGCAAACATCAAAATGTGTAAATGATGCACTATGGCAAAAGTGTTGAGCTCATGACATAGTTCTATAAAGTAAGTGTTGTATCAATCAATAATCTGACCCTGTAATCATAATTTGTGTAACAAGTAGTAAAAGTTTTAGTTTCACTGCCTCTAGTGTTTATTTCAGCTGAAAACTGGGTAACACTTTATTCTGATAGTCCACTTTAGACATTCTACTAACAGTAAGTAACTTTGAGTATTATTAGCTGAGTATTATTTGAGTATTATTAGCTGTATTATTAGCTGAGTCATTAGAGTATTAGTAGACTGTCTGATTAATATCTTCCAACACTTTATTTTGATGGATACACAACATACTGACTATGAGAAACTTTGCAAGTATATGTCAACTTATTCTACTAACCCTAAACCTACCCTACTGAGAGTTAGTAGACATGTAGATGCAAATTAATTAGAATTAGTTGACATGTAGTTAACATGTAGTTACAAAGTTACTTATAGTTAGTAGAATGTCTAAAGTGGACTATCAAAATAAAGTGTTACCAAAAACTGCAGTGAATTGTATGTATGGGTACTGTTTTTGGAGATTTACAAATGTGTTGGTAAATGCATGTTTTGTTTTGTTTTTCTTCAGTGA
Source organism: Aspiorhynchus laticeps (assembly GCA_023376895.1). Classification (NCBI taxonomy): domain Eukaryota; kingdom Metazoa; phylum Chordata; class Actinopteri; order Cypriniformes; family Cyprinidae; genus Aspiorhynchus; species Aspiorhynchus laticeps. The sequence goes on from CM041795.1 coordinate 60,030,403, forward strand.
GCCTATTTTCATCACATCCAAGCAATTCAAGCTTCCACCTTTTTTTGCAAATTGCAAAATGCAATGAATCTGCTTCATTTGATTAATAACGGCTAGATAAGAAAACATGGGTTCATGCATAACACAGCCCCTGTGCTTCTTGTCCACGACAGATGGCGCCATCCACCCTTCTCTGACGGTTTCCTTCGCCTGAAGAGCATTACATCATGAAACAGGCCACAGCTCGTGCTTCTGCCACATTGTGTTTTCCAATGCAAAGTGAGAAAGCGTGTGGGAGAGCCTCGAGATCCCGGCGCTGAAGCTGCTAGAAGGTCCCGGGGGACGTGGCATTTCGGCGTGAGCCATAGCAGTTGTGTTCGGGTGCCATCTTGAAGACATCTGGAGCTGTAATGCCATTTGATTAAAGAGCACATTCACAACAAAACCTCAGAGAAAGCTCCTCTGGTGGCTCCGAGACGTCTCCTCTTTTCACGGCGAGCGTAGGATCTGATGGCCGGCGCGGAGACCTCTTCATCTTCCCGTCTCACTCTCGTACATCAATACCTCGGTTAGATTGCAGCGAGAGAGAGACACGGGGGCCGGGTTGCTGTAGCAGTAGATTCACAGAAGTGTCTCATTCATCATGTCGCCCCTCTGGTCAAATCAAGTGTGTCTCGCGGTGTGCTGAGATACATCTTCACTCGGCCGTGTAGACGAGGCAGTGCTTAGCAGGGGTCAAGGGCCAGGCTCACGGGGCCCGATACGACCGGGGCCACGCTTGACAGAACAGATCACGCAGACGCTGGTAAAGTCTCGTGTCTGTCTTGTTAAGAGACTTTGATTGATGCGTCTGTCCCAGAGAGCAGGAATATGGATTGGGTCGCCCGGCATCTGGAAGAAACGCCTCATATGCATTAATTTTTCGTGGTTTAATCTGCCAGAATGCATCATTATGGCATTTGCTCAGTCAGAGTCGTTCATGCAAAACTTCTGAACTCTGTCGTATTTCTATAGAAGTCTGAGTTTCATAAATCTGCAAGATCACAGACTTCATTAATTTTAAGTTTGATGGCTGTTTTGACGGGATTGATGGTTTGTTTACATGAACTATCTTTTTTTTCACATTTTTGACTATAATATTAGACCGATTTTTGTCATTTGATCAAACAAGATGAATGTTTCATAGAGACACAAACCAACAAACAGCACAAAACCTCCCAGAATTCATCGACTTTGACAACAATGACTTGTGACATGACTTGGAAAGACTCTTAAAATTGATTTATTTATTTTATTATTTTTCCAGCATTGAAAAAGGTTACCAGTGTCAATCATGTTCCAGATACAGATGCAGTTTTAACCTAAGCATTGTATTTGTGCATTTAAACATTTTTTATTAATATACTACAGCATGCCTTCAGTCGAAAGATGACGCTTTTAGCTTCAGATATTAACTAATTTAATTCTTAGTCTGTTTGAAATAAAATTATATTACATACTATTGAACTGTATACACTGTCAAAAATGTGGGGTTTGTAAGACTTTTAAAATATTATTTGAAAGAAGACATTCCTGCTCAGACTGCATTTATTTGATCATAAATGCAAATGTAAAACTGTGAAACATTTTTCCCATTTAGAATAAGTTTTCAATGTGAATATGCTGTAAAATGTAACTGATTTCTGTGATCAAAGCTGTATTTTCAGCATCATTACTGCAGTCTTCAGTGTCACATGATCTTCAGAAATCATAATAATATGCTGATTTGCTGCTCGAGAAACATTTCTGATTATTATCAATGTTGAAAACAGTTGTGAATAAAATCCCACAGACGTGACCGAGCTCCTAACTCAGGATATATGTTTAGCATTATAATATCACCTATAGGAAATATAACTTTAGAGTCACAAACTAATGCTGCGTCCCAATTCACATACTATCCGTCCTAAATAGTATTCGAAAATAGAATTAGTGTGTCCCAAATCATAGTATGTTTAAAAAAGTATGCCAAAGATTCCCGGATGGTCTACTACTTCTGGTTAGAAGTCGAAGTGCAGATCGATGCACGCGGTGGACGAGGATTCGATTAGAACTACAAACACGCATAAAAAGTGTTAAAAACTACAAACATGGTGGATACGCGCGATCGACGTACAGGTAGAGAACGAGATTTGAGTGATAAATAATCAATATCTAACCTGATGAAACAATATTAATTTAATGTTATACACGTTGTATTTCATCTGCAGCAACACTGTGAACTTTTATAATATGATACGTTTGGTGTTTAACTTTGAAATGCATCATTATGCAACACATGAGCAGAGTTCTCGGCATGAAAGACCAGCGATGTGCCTCTTTATTTCTCTCCAATACGGTAGGAAATCAAATTAAACGATATGTGATTGATGTTAACTGTGATAAGATGATTGACAGCAGTTTAAACAGCACGTAGCTAAGCAACAGAGCCTATGATGAAGTACTATGTCCCAAAGCTTGCCTACTATTCTGCTACATACTCAAAAGTATGTACTTTCTCTTCACAAAAAGAGTGCATACTTTTAGGGCATAGTATACGTAGGCGAATTGGGACGCAGCATACGATTCTGTAATACCGGATCAGAAGATCAATGAGACTCTTTTCACACCAGACAAGAAGAAACCACCTAGCAACCAGTCAGAAGACCTTAGCAACCGATCAGGAGAAGCACAACTCACATGTTCTTCAGCAAACGTACAGCGTGTCTCGTTAGGTGTTGAGCTCTAAACTACATTCTGTTCAGCGCTGTGAATGAATAATACGAGCGTCTGCGAGGCTGAATTACACTGTCTTGCCCTTTTCACCCATCTGTGGGAATATGGACTGTTCCAGCGAGGATCGTCCCGCAGAAGAGCGGAAGTCAAGCGCGTCTCCGAGCTTCTTCCGCTTGTCTGAGTCTGAGGAGCTGCTCGCGAGTGTAATTGGTCTCTTGACATCAGCGCGCGGCCCATTAGCATGTCTTTGAAGTAGCCGACCCACATTAGCTCCTGAAACAATGGCCTGACAGAAAATGACGATTAGCAAGAGTCAGTCATCGCAGCTTTAAACACGTCTGTGAGGATTGAGATCTGTTTGTGCTGCTCTCGCTGATGCCAGCCGTAATGAGTTCTGAGCCATCTGAGGTCATCGCAGCTTTGATGTCTGTCGTAATTAGCGCTGATTAGCGGCCGCTGACTGTGTTTGTGTGTTCGGACGCATGTGAACGTGCCACCAGTGTTTGTCTGTGTTCACTGAAAATACTTGTTACTAGTGCAGAACTATTCCTGTTATAGAAGGATATGGTGAAAAAAGACCCGTTCACAACACTGTAATGATGCGTTTCAATGGGCATCAGCATCGGAAATTCTTTTTTTTTTAAAAGTATGTACATTTCTAACACTATACTTTGTGTTATGTCACCTTTTTAAGTGGAAATCCCGGGGGGTCAAAGGGGACAGGACCCCCCCCCCCCCATCTGAGGGTCCCCCCACCCCTAAAAACATGATTAAAAACCATGCTGTGTATTGTAAATAACAATGTTTTACACTTTAAATAATTTTGTATGTAGTAAAATGACACAAACGCAAATGGGGTAAAAATGCGTTTTGTGTTTAAACACATTTTAAGTCTCCCCTCCCTTGCCTCACAGTGCTTTGGTCCATATGCCTGCTTTCCTCTTTTACATCACCTCTGTGTTGCCAAGAATCGGGCTACTTTAAGTGTTGCCTCGGGTTGAAGCACCCCAAATAACGTGATATTTAGCCCAAGAAATGTGACTTTTACTGGAGGAACCCCACCGAAAAATGTGTATTTTACCCCCCGGAACACGATTTTTACCAGGGAACCCTCCCTCGAAACGCGATTGGGCTAGTTTTGGGCTGATTTTGTTGAGAAAACCTGGCAACCCTGCATCACCCCCACACACACTCACACTCACACACACACACACACACACACACACAAACACACACAAGTCCGGTGAGAGAGAAAAAAAAGCCAATAAGTGTGGAACTTCAGTAAGTAAGGCTGTCAAGGCTTTTTATTCACTTAAACATCGGATTAAGTGATTTTTCTCTTTAATACAGATAATGCCAATGTATTTTTCGACGAGTCCGCTATGTTAGCAATAATAACATAACCTGCTTGATGGATAGTAATGTTGACAACAGACACGACCGCGTGACCAAACAGCTTGAAGTTGTCTAGTTTGGCACGGTCTCCCTGCTACACTAATAGTAGTAAGGCTTTCCTCTGTGTATACTTATCCTTACAAGTACTTTTAGCTGTATTATTTGTGTCCCCTTTAAAAATTGCTTTTGAGCAAATCAAACCCCCCCCTACTGTTAGATGATATTTACGCCCGTGCCTTTGCATCAAATGACAAAAATACTAGTTAAAATGCTTAACATGAAAAACACTTAACGTGGCTAATTAATGCATTAATACAGTGTTTTTAAAAGACCAAACTCATACTATATAAGCATACTAAAGCATACTATATACAGACAAGCAGAGCCCTTAATAAAACACTGTTTCAATGCACCTACGTTGGCATTTTCCTTATAATGGTTTTCTATGGGAGGAAAATGCTTAACGCGTTATTCAATGAATTGTGTTTGTATCCTGGACTCATCTGCTTGTCTGTACATAGTATGATTTATTAATAACATGTTTACAGAATTTGGTCTTGGTCTCGTCACGTTAGGTGTGTTAGAATGTGCTGTTAACGCTAATGCGAGGGTGTTTCTAATACAGGACGGTATATTTGACATTGTTCTCTCTTCTGACTGCCGTTATTAGTCGCTCTCTCAATTTATTCCCATTGATTGAAAGTCATGAAAACACTATTGTGGAGTTTTTCTTTTGCTATTTGAACAAATAGGAATGCAAATAATATATTTGTTGTACTCTCCCATTCACTGCTCTTGACATTTATGCAACTATAATGACTTCCGCTGCTGAGAAACCTGGAAATGTGAAAAAAAAAATAATAATTCTATATTGAGAATAGTATGCGTTTTCAAATTGAGTGCATTAGAACAGACCACTTTTTCCAGAAGTACTTTTTCCCATTCATTTCTTTTTCTTTCCCATCGGGATCTTTGTTAAAGCCCAATAATCTATAAACTATGAAGCTACGAGGAGATTCACTACATTACAAACTTTGATTTGAAGCAAAAAAGTACATGAAAATCAGAGAAAAAGACAAGACTGTGAACTTAATGGCGTTTAATTGAGGCAAAGAACCAAAATCCCATGAGGCATTGGGAAATACATTAATCAAATAAAAAATGACAGAGCAATATAAAACAAATGTTATTTAAAGTTGCTGGTTATATCTGTAGAAACAATATATTTTAAGTTAATTGTGAAATATATCGACTTGATTACATCATTTGCAGTGCTTCATGGGAGTGGGCGGAGCTAAAGATCTCACTGTGACTGATTGGTGGAATTTGCTTTAGAGCATCATGGGAAATGTAGTTTTTTTTCAGAAAATAACCAGGAACTCACCGCCTTCAAAACAGTCCAACCGAGGTGCATAATCTAAAAAATATTCCAAGTGTAAAACACTTAACGAAAGTCCACACTCCACCAAAGAAGAAGAGATTTACAGGTTTAATAGTTATTGTTAAAAATCTTTGGAGGAAGAGTTTTTGGAGAGTTTTTACTTCTGGAAGCAAGTGTTGTGCTCTTTTCTGTAAATCACGCTCACATCTGCGGTCCCAGAGCATTCTGGGTAGTCGTTGGCACGGATGTCAGTCTTGTTTATCGCTGTCTGACTCACACGTCCTTCTTTAGGATGAGAAACACTGTAAATCCTCACCAAAGGTGTTTCAGGTGAGGAAAGTGTTTAACACCAGCCAGCACACCTTACATGTGATAGCGCTGATTGCTAATGTAAAGAAAATACTTGCTCTCACATTTGAAATGAACACAAGATCAGGAATAGAGTACAAAAATAGGGAAAATCATGTGGTAACACGTCAACGTTTACCATAATGAACTGAACATGAATTTTTATTTTTGTGCTGGTTCTGATATTTATGCAGTTCTACAAATCTGAAAGCTTTCCTTTTGTGCGTTTGCATGCTTTCAGGATGAAATCTACACAGATTTTATGGTAACACTTTACAATACGGGTGCACAAATATGCATTAAATAATGCTTAACGAATGCATCATGACTTAATGTATAACTCATGAAGAACTAAACCATTTATTAATGATTACTGCATCAGCAACAAATTCACATTCGATATGATTCATAGATTAAGTAATCAATAAATTGTTATCAGTTATCATAATGTATTAATAACTTATTTTATTAACTAATGAAGTAAATTCATATGTTAATTACAACATTGGGTCGAAGCCATGCCTTTAAACTTCCAGTTGTCTGCTTTAATTAATCATTAGCAAATTATTTGCAAAGGTATCATTATGTTATGACTTTAATTGTTGAGGCTCATAATAACTATTAACTAATTTTAAGTAATATGTCATTGTGGTTATGGATTTTGAATTAGCCATGTGCCTCAACAATTAAAGTCATAACATAATGATACCTTAGCAAATAATTAGCTAATGATTAATTAAAGCAGACAACTGGAAGTTTAAAGGCATGGCTTCGACCCAATGAATTTACTTCATTAGTTAACAAAATAAGTTATTAGATAATTAATACATTATGATAACTGATAACAATTTATCGATTACGTAATCTATGAATCATATCGAATGTGAATTTGTTGCTGATGCAGTAATTATTAATAAATGGTTTAGTTCTTCATGAGTTATACATTAACTCTTGATTATCTGTGCATTTGTTAAGCATGAATTAATGCATATTAGTGTCACCATATTGTAAAGTGTTACCGATTTTATACATGCAGCTCCTGAACTTGTTTATTTGATTTGATCCAGACTCTTGAGAGATTTTAGCGCTGAACTCATGCAGACGTGTTGATGCTGAGTGTTTGTGTGAATGTGAAACTAAAGCTCTGTGTCTCTGACTGTAGACGAACATCAATATTTCAAGTGTGACTGTAGAGAACAGCTTTTAATTGGCCGCTGGGTTACGCTTCATTTAGCACCACACGCCGCTTCTCTCACTCTCAGTGTAAAATCTCTCCAAAGAGCACAATTACATGTCGTCCGGTTAACAAGACCTGACCTGCCTTGAATATTTCATATGCTTAATGAAACGTCTTGTTTTGTGGTTGTGCTTCAGTGTTTGGCACTGTGTTGTGGAAGAACTTGACTGGTCTGTATAAAACCAAGTCCTAATCCCAGTTTAACACCTCTGGTGTGACTGTAAATGCAGACCTTGAGACAAAAACTCATCACCAAACACCAATGACTTGTACATACACTATATAGACAAAAGTATTGGCACCCCCTTCTTTAGAACAGATGCTCTTCCAGATCTGTGGCAACAACGATGGGAACATAATTCATGTATTTAAAAATTGTATTTCATCTCTGTTGCAACAGTTTTGTAAGTGTCTAAAATGACTGAACCCATATGTACAAGTCATTGGTGTTTGGTGATGAGTTTTTGTGCATTTACAGTCACACCAGAGGTGTTAAACTGGGATTAGGACTTGGTTTTATGCAGACCAGTCAAGTTCTTCCACACTGACTCAATCAATCATTTTCTTTTTGAACCTTGTCTTATACACAGAGACATTGTCATGTTAGAATAGAAAAGAGTCCAAACTGTTGCTATAATATTAGAAGCACACAATTTCCTAGAATATCATTATATGCTTTAACATTAAGATTTGTACTCATATAAATTACTAAAGTAGTCAAACCTGTTCATTAGAAGGGGTGCCAATACTTTTGGCAATATAGTGTATGATCAGAGATGTGCCATGCTTTCTATTTCTCCATTAAGTTTCCTGAAGCTCGCTGTTAGATTTAGTTTCACGAGTCTATTGAGTATGAAAGTGTTCAGAGATGTTTCATAGTGTCTTTTATTTACACTTCAGTCATAAAAACAGTTGGTAAGTTTTATTAATTTCCATCAATCTGCCAAACAGTCATAACTCACATGTGTTTATTGCAATCATTATGTGGCATTAAAACGCTTTAGTAAAAACATCCGGTAGGATGTAGGTACTTACTTTTCTTTATGTGGTTATATGAGCGAAATGATTAAAAATTATTATTCGTTACGATAATTTGGCCGGTTTCTAGGCCTATCTTACAGCTTGCATTGAACATTTTGGTAATTTCAGAGTGAATACGTGAATATGGAGTTTTATATTGAATATAGTCACAAGGCTGTGTTTAATCCAGCAGTAATTCACAGAATTAGAGTTGTAGAATGTGTTTGCTGTAAAAGCCTTTCTGGCTCTTTCATGTCTGTGATCAAAGTTCAGCGAGATCTGCATTTGCGTAACGCAGCAGGTTTGCTATCATACGCCGACAGCGTACGCGAGACGAGGGCTTGTTCTGGATGAAGCTGCTGTGTTTTTTGCAGCTCTGCAGATGCGTGTGAGATCTTCTGATGAGGGTTGTTTTGCTGTGGTTGGGTCTCTGATCTCTGTGGTTCTGGTCACTGCAGACACTAGGGGTGTAACAGTATAACAGTAGAGCTCATGCTCTAAACTACTTTTACATTACTATATGGTTACAATTAACAAGAGCTCAAACTTAAATAACTTAAACGCTCAACTTTAAAAATTGTATGCAAACATGTAAACTGCACATAATGCAGTTTGTAAATTAACATTTCTATTTGTTGTTGAAATAAATTCATTTACAAAGTAGCGGTCATAACTTGTTTAATAACAGATTTATTTAGACATACATTAAATAATTAAGACATCACCAACAAGTAAAGTAAAATATGAGTATTTAGTCTAATATTTTGTTCTCTAGACTTCATTTCTCTAGCAAATGACGACCTGTAACCCTTGCCTGAGGTAAATTAAATGCTAAATGACATTTTGTTTACAAGCTGTTTTGTTGACGTCTTTCCATGGTTGAAACACAGATTGAGTGATTACATGAGGCATGAGATGTTCATTCATGTTTATTTCACATTAAAACTCCCACCGTAGTAACAACATGGGGAGGGGCGGGTGGGAACTACGGAGGTGGCTCAGGAGGAGGACGAAACCCCGGGAGGAGGCCGGTAAACAGAGTCCAAGGGGGTAACGAAGGAAGGAGGAGCCAGGGAAGAGACAGGAGGGACCCGGAACAGGAGGCGCACAGCAGGACCCAGCCATGATGATGGCCCATGGTTGAGCCGACGGAGGGAGGAGCCATGGAGGAGGGATGGCCGCCGACTCCAGGGGGCCGACCAACGGCGGCGGAGCAGGTGGTGGAGGAGCCCGAGGCGGAGACGGAGAGCCAACGAGCCAGGGGATGCTGAGGATCCGGGGGGCCAGGGTGGAGCCGAGGGCTCTGGCGACCAAGGCGGAGGCGGAGATCCGGAGATCTGCGGTGGAGCCGGAGCGACTGAGGACCCAGGTGGAGCTGACGGGAGGAAGGAGCCCAACGGAGCCGGTGGGACGGAGCGACGAGGCACAGCGAGAGGAGTCCCGAAGCAATGGCGGGTCAACGCCCGACCAAGGCGGAGCTGGAGGGACGAGGGAGCCCGGTGGAGCTGATGGATCGACAGGTGACGGTGGAGGCGATGGAGCTAGGATCCGAGGTGGAGCCGCTGGGTCTACGGGCCGAGGCAGAGTCCGGGCCTCGGAGGCTGGAGGCAAGGTGAGGGATACTCCAGCCCCAGCGACGCTAGAGGATGGCAGACCCGCGGGGCTCACACTGTACAGATAGGGGGCTGAGGGCGAGCGGGTGTGCTGCCAGACGACAGCGGTGGAGGAGGCAGGAGCGGGTGGGAGGGCGGGCATTTTCGAGGAGCGGGCACTGGAGGGCATTTTCGAGGAGTGGGCACTGGAGGATCTGAAGCCCCCTCAGGGCTGGACAAGGGAACCAAGGACGAAGGAGGGCTGGACGGGACCAGCGGGGACGACAGAGAGAGGAGAGGGGGCAGTTCGATCTCCAGTTCAGTCTCCCAGTCAATCAGATCCCCCTCCATGTCCAGCAGTCCCAGATGTATAATCAGCTCACCCTCAGCCGCGGTGCAGGGGGCGGAGCTCCACTCCATGCTCACACTGTCCACGGCTTGCTCCCTCGTGGTGGGCACTGTCGCCGGCTCTCGCACCTGATCTGATGGGTTGGGCTCAACTTCCGGGATGATCTTCCGCTCAGTCGCATGGCTTTGCGCTGGCTCATTGATCGCAGTGGGAAATGGCTCTCCGTCATCGGTGGGCTCGGGCTGGTGCTCCGCACCGCGGGGAGATGGTGGGCTGGGCTCTGGGTCAGGAGTGGATCTGGTGAGATCATCCACAGGGCAGATGGTGAGTGGTGATCCATTTCCGCCAGGGTCCACTCCACGAAGGCGGCGAAATCCTCTCGAGGACCATCTTCGGACAACAGCGCTCTGCTTGCGGTGTTCAGGCTTGCATCATAGAATGTGCAGAGCGCGTCGTCCGGGTAGCTGGTGGTGTGAGCTAACAAAAGGAATAGTCTTGTATGGTCCTTAAGAGATCGGACCTCCTGCTCCAGCAGGAGGAGGAGGAATTCGGTCCGGACGAGGCGATCCATAGGGAAACACACAACGGAAACACCCGACACCCCTAGGCAGCAGACACACTTTCCTGAGGGATCATCATCTGTTCATCACTCTGGTCACTAATTAGATGATGTGCTGTTTAACACTGATTAAACCTAAACTCCTAACGAGTGTCTTCCTGGCTGTCCGGCTGAAGCTCTCTGTATCTCTCTCTCTCTCTCTATCTCTCTCTCTCTCTCTCTCTCTCTCTCTCTCTCTCTCTCTCTCTCTCAGGTGTTTCTTCTGCTCGTCTCTAATCTCAAGAGAACCCAACGGTTCGCTCAAACTCAGCATCTTCTGCTCAAACACACCTGAGCTCCAGCGGAGATCAGAGGTGCTTCGCTTGCCTTATTCCACCCATTAAAGCCACATAAAGGAACATAACAGAAGATATTTTGAAGAATGTCAGCATTTTTTGTCCATAGTCAGTGGTTCAGCTGTTTTTAAATGTAGAATAGTATATGATGACAGAACGGTCAGTTTTGGGTGAACCATCCCTGTAATAATAAGTATTATATTTATAGTCATAAACATATTCATGACAGTGTTGTTTCTCTCAAATGATGGATTTAGTTTGTTTTCATCACACGATAAAATATTTAAACAATATATTGTCTGATGTATTTGCTTTCTAAGGCGAATTTCATAGCTATTATTTCATGTGCTTAAATATAGACAATGAAATATTTTTCCCCACAATTTTTTTTATAACTTGGCAAAATTACAGCTGAAAACAACACACACACACACACACACACAATATATATATATATATATATATATAATACACAATAAAAAAAAAGAAAATGTTCTTCTGACACTGTTGCTTACTAATGTTTTTTTTAAAAAAAAAACATTAAATGTACAAAACCAACATTCATTAGGGCCAAAATTCTTTGTACACATCCTTTAACATAAACTTGAAAAAGTGCACAAATAAATAAGACAGTTTTAAGGTTACTTTCACATAGCATGCATGCATAAATAAATAAATAAATACATATTTCATTCTCAGATGGCCTGTTTTATGTTCTTGTACCTGTCTGTTATTAGATCTGCGATTAGATCCAAACCTACGTCACTCCTCCTGCCAACTTCAGCTTTGTCCCAGACATTTATTTCTTAGCACAATCAATATTTGTAATGGTAAAGAGCTCAAAGACGTTCGAGATGCTGTTGAGATCTCTTGTGAAACTCTTTTGGGAATCATCTCCATTTGATCTGGATTCAGGCTCGGAGAAACAATAGAGATATTACAGAGATCGTCTTCTATGATCTTTCCTTCCTTCGGGATGAGAAACACCACGTCTAAACGCCAAATCTATATCTCATTTATTTAAAGCTTCATAAATAAGTAAACAGGGCTTCTTTATGTGCGGTTGTGAAGCGGCAGGAGTTTCTTTAGGATGGAAACATCTAACGAGAAGATTCACATCTGCTTTTGTCACTTGAGGAGAAACGTCATCTAAAACTGTGTAAATTCACAACGCTTTCCAGACTTTGTCCTCCATCTGCTGATTAAAGTCTTGCAAAAATGGCTCAATATTTGAACCAGCCGCTGCTGCATTATTGAGCTTTGAGCAATATCTGAGTCTTCTAGATTTTGATATATAATTTAACGCATGTTTAAACGCAGTTGGTTTGTCTCAGAAATGCACAGAAGTGATATCAATGTTTAATCAAGACAGCCTGCTGAAAAAAACAATAGAACCCTGCCCAAAACACAATAGAAAATGTAATGGATTTAATGTTATAATGGGAATTGTATTGGTTTTAATGGAAGCTATAATGGTGTCTACTGGTATGTGATGGATTCTATTGGTGGGATGTTAAATCCTATTGGGAAAATGCCCAAAACACACTACAAAAAGGAATTTTGTAATGTTTTACTGGAAAAAGCTAATGGTTCATAATGGTATTTTAATGGAAACCATTGGAATTTCTGTGATGGTTTCTATTGTTTATGAAGTTTTAATTAAAGATGGTTTGCTCCGGAGGGTTTTTGACTGAACCGAATTAATGAATTAACGCAAGCGTCCATGAGACATCTGGAGGCCAAAGAGAGAATGACATCACAGGAAGTGAGCGAGAAACGCGCTCCAGCACTTCCTGTTTTCTGTCCTACTTCTGTCAGAGCGAACGGCGCCATCTAACCTCGTTTATTATTGTCTTGCTTTTTGTTCTTTCGTGAGAAGTTTTGTTGCATGTCGTTTTTAATGCAGATGCGCTTTGATTGTGGAAAACAAGCTTTAATTCCAAGCGTGGGAACTGTGTGGGACAGAAGCTGTTTTTATTTATTTATTTATTTGCAGCAGGATCAGACGATGAAGGCAGGCATTAAAACGTCGAACGTCTGACAAAACCAGCAGCTTGAGAAACGCTGCTTCAGGTTAGCTGCTCGTCCAGCTCAAGTGTGTTTAAGATATTAATAATTATGCACACAAGCCTTGAGCTAAACGACATTGTGAAAGACTAATCCAGCTCTGGGTTTCTGCCAATTAGTGATACGTCAAACTCTCTGAAAAACCTCCAACGTTAAACAAACGACCGGTGGGACGCTCATTTCTCCTGAGACGCTGGGAGAAAACTTTGTTCTTTTTTGCTGACATGTTTTGTAAAGGCGAGTTAATAATAGAGCGTGTCCTGCGCTGGGCTGGAGCGAGATGTTCTTTCTGCTTTCCTCGAATAGATTTAATTCATCCTGGAGAGGAAGACAGTAACTTAGCTCTAGTTCTCAGATGCGTTCGTGCTAATTACGTAAACGTGTGTGTTGAGACGCATGCGTCTGATGCAGTGTGTGTTTGAGACGTCACGGCATGATTTATATTCACTGGAGAATTCACTGTTCAGTTACACAACTACACAAGTAGATTCAGGTTATAACAATGTTGTACACTGTAAAAAATGGAACGGGCTATTTACTTAAAAAAATATGGTAACAATACTACAATTAATATTTTTGAGTAGTCTAAGGCTTGCTTTTTTAATGGAATCTACCTGAATAAAGCATGTAAAATCTCCTAAATTAATTAATCTATGACACGATTAATTTAATATTATTTGTGAAATGTGCTTATTAAGTTGATTCTCAAAAGTCTGTGATTTTGAGCGAGGCCTGTTTTATTTGACCTTGAGTTATTTTGGACATTTAAAAGACTGTAAACAGCTCAAGTAGAAAAATACTTGAGAAATACTGAAAAATACTGTACTAAAGCTACTCATTGAACAAGGTTTAATACCTTATAGGAGTATTATCCATAACCATAAACTCCATAATCATAAGCTCTACTCTTCCGCACAATGGAAACTTCAATGTAACAGAAACTCTTTTAAATGTCAAACATAACTGAACATTAAACATTAATAGATGTTTCTCTTCACTCAAAAATGCATAAAATAGCATTTCATTTCAATATTTACTCTCCATATCCAGCCATTTGCAAAGCATAACAATCCTTTAGAGAGAATTGCATCTTCACGGATTATAATGAAAGAGTTTTTGTTTTCGATTTGATTTATTTCGTTAAGTAGTAATTTAAAGCTTTCTATAGATATATTTATCATGTCTGTGAGTCATGTATTCACTGACTTTCGGTTCATTTTTGTGAAGTGCTCCTGTTCAAGACGAGACAGCACATCATTGTTTTCTTTATTTTATAAAATAATTTTATATATTCAGGGCTCTAGACTGCGACCATTTTTTTGAGAGTGTGCGAGTAAAAATTTGAAGTGGTCGCACTTTGTGCGTGAGCAGAGCAGAGGCAGTGTGTGTGCAGCAGGGGCCGCGTCAGCACGAGCTGAAGGTGCGCGCAGCGGACGGAGCGCAACGGAGGATTTGGTTTTCAAACTAAAGTAAAAGACCGCTTCTTAAAACAGAGAAAGTGAACATGTTGGTGTTCTTGTAGAGAAAACAAGCAAGTCCTGTCAGCGACAGACAGTTTAGTTTGACTTTTTGTTTTCATTTTGAAAAGATTATGATTATTTGTCACATACACGATTATATAGAGAGTATATAACCAGCAGTGAAATGTATTCTCTGCATTTAACCCATCCTAAGTGAACACACACCCGGAGCAGTGGGCACATGTTACAGCGCCCGGGGAGCAGTTGGTGGTTCGGTGCCTTGCTCAAGGACACCTCAGTCGTGGTATTGAAGGAGGATACTCCCCCCACCAACAATCCCTGCCGGACCTGAGATTCAAACCCACAACCTTCCACTTACAAGTCCAACTCGCTATCCATTAGGCCACGACTGCCCTTTATTGTTGTTGTGCTTTTTAATTAAGAATAACAATGAATCCATCTTTTGTTTTAGTCTTAAAAAGTGAAAGGTGTATAGATATTGTAGCGGACTGACTGGTGCTGGGGTGCCAACTTATAAATTATTTATAAGTAAAGAAAATACTGTAAAGTCAGCTCTACATAGGATTCTCATAGGTAAAAAATAAATAAACCTTGTGAACCCTTTTGAGTCAGAGACAACAACAAAACAAGAAGAAACCAGTTTAACGTTGGGTCTTATTTCATTTTACCCTCCTTTTTTAATACACACACAAAAAAAAATAGTTCAAACTTATTTTACAAGAAACCATTAAAAAAAAAAAATAAACAAACAAAAGAAAAATTCATATGTACATACTCTCACAAATCAGTTCAACACCATCAAATAAACTTTTTACACAACTAACCTAGAGGTACCTCTTTTACCCTGAAAATAATCTTTAAACAGCTTAATTAGGTGAAATTTACCAAACGTTTTGTAAGGACAGGAATTATCTTCAGTTGTTTTCACATCAATACTTCCAATTTAACCAGAGCTCAATGATTAATTTAACAGTTTGACCACAATGATTCACTTCAGACAGTTCAAGCATTCAATGATTCAATTTAAACAGTTCGAAAGTTCAATGATTCAATTCGATCAGTTCAGAGATTCATTTCAAATAGTTCGAAAGCACTGATTCAGTTCAAACAAGTCAAACGTTCAATGATTCAATTCGATCAGTTCAGAGATTCACTTCAAATAGTTCGAAAGCACTGATTCAGTTCAAAAGCTCACTGCTAACATCAAAGAAAAATTCAACGAGCGCTGAATATTCACTGTTCAAAGATTCCGTAAACTTTTTTACTTTTAAAGGAGAGGCTAAGATTCAGAAAAAGAGAGCAACAAATATTACAGTTCCTATCATTTTCCACTAGTTCAATTCCATCCCATTCTGATTCAATCAAGATCGTCAAGATTCGGCTAGTGCATGAGTCGTTTTTCCCAACGACATTCAAACAGTCTTTGAAGCATTTAGGAGCATGATACTCAGCTACCCACACAGAAAGAAAATAAGCAGCAAAATACTTGTTCATCCCGTAGTGTCAGTCATGAAGATTCAGCCACTGTGTATGAATCGGGAAGTTCAGAACCATTCTGTGGTTGTTGTCAGATCTGTTCTGTAGATACTTCAGAAGGAGTTAGATCAGCTCTCACAGTACTAAGATTCCAGATAGTTAATCCAAACTTAAGAGGAAAGACAGCTGCAGGAGTTTCCTCCTTGGTTGTCTTTAACACTGCAGCACAAGTTGACAATTTGGAATGGTCTGACGGAATTCGAGACAAGGCATCAGGAACAACATTATATTTTCCTCTCCTATACTCAACAGCAAAGGTGAACTCTTGTAGGCGTAATGCCCACCTCATCAGTCTGGTACCGGGTTTATTGGTCTTAAAAACCCATTTCAAAGAAGAATGATCTGTTACAACAGTAAAGTAACATCCTTCTAGATAGTATCGCCACTTTTCAAGTGCCCAGACTATGGCAAGACACTCCTGCTCGGTGGTAGAATAATTTCGTTCAGCCCGATTTAAGGTACGGCTTGCATAGGCAAGAACTTCTTCTGTCCCTGGCTGTCTTTGCTGACAAAGAACTGCTCCTAGGCCAACGTCACTTGAGTCTGTATAGACCACCAACGGTAAATTGAGGTCTGGATGTCCCAAAATAGGAGGTTCCATCAGATGTTGTTTAAGATTGTCAAAGGCATTCTGACATGTTACAGTCCATTTGAATCGTACTCCTTTTCGTTTCAATGCTGTTAGAAGTTCAGCAATTTGGGAAAAGTTTGGCACAAATCTGTGGTACCAACCTGCCATGCCGAGGAAACGTTGGAGGCTTTTTATGTTGGTAGGTATTGGGAAGTCTCGAATGGCTTGAGTCTTCTCCGGGTCAACTTGGATACCATCTTCAGACACAACATGTCCAAGGAACTTTAAGGTACGCTGGAAGAACTTACTCTTCTTCATGTTTACTGTAAGTCCTGCTTCTCTCAGCTTATTCAATACCAACTGCAGATCTTGGAAGTGTTGGTCTTTGTTAGGTGAAAAAATGATTATATCATCCAGATAAACCAAACAAACGTTTCCTCTGAGGTCTCCCAAAACTCTCTCCATTAAACGTTGAAACGTAGAAGGTGTATTTTTAAGGCCAAAGGGCATGGTCTTAAAATGAAATAACCCAAAGGAACACACAAAGGCAGTCTTGTCTTGACTATCTGGGGCCATATGCACCTGCCAGTAACCACTATTCAAATCAAGGGAGGTGAATATGGAAGCACCAACTAAAGATTCCAGAATTTCTTGAATATTGGGCAGTGGATAAGCGTCGCTCGGTGTAATAGCATTTAGTTTTCGATAATCTACACAAAAGCGCAATCCTCCAGTCTTTTTTGGGATAAGGACCACTGGGGAAGCCCAAGCAGATGAGGAAGGTTCAATTACTTCAGCAGCTAACATTTCATCAATGAGTTCTTTCATAGCTTTCAATTTGGTTGGAGAAACTCGATAAGGTTTCTGTTTCACAGGCACTTCCTGAGTAGCAAAAATCTGGTGACATAATAGCTTAGTGTGCCCAAGTTTATTGCTACACACATCAGAATTTTGTTGCAGCTGTTCTAACAACATAAGTTTTCTTTCCTCTTCCAACTGTGCATGTTGAACTGCTTTTTCTACCAGTTGTACTATTTCAACTTCAAAACTTGGAACCGTTGAAGTTGGCGGAATAGCTGTATACAGAGCAACAGGTCGTTCGAGTCCCCAATCATTCAGCTTCTGAAAACCACCCTTAAAAGAAAACCTTTGTTTCTCATTGGGTTTGAACCAATATGTATTGGTCGTGACGTCAATCTGTAACCCGCTATAGAACAAAAAGTTAAGCCCCAATATTACTGGGAAAACAAGCATCTCTTCGGACATAATCACAACAGGCACCACCCAATTGCGATTACTAACTTGAACTTCCATCTCAGTCCATCCTAGAGGTTGTTTGGCTTCACCATTAGCCAAATACAATGGTCCTTCCACCCACTCTTGCAATTCTTCTCCAGACATCTTTACACTAGTCCAGAGTTTTTTTGAAAGAAGCGTGAAAGAAGATCCTGTATCTACAACGGCATCTCCCTTCCACTGACGAACCACCAGCGAAACCATCAGCTGAGGAGGACTAGTATCACCTGTAGCCAGTAAAGGAACTCGATCTCTTTTACATTTACCAACCAGCTGATCTTTGTTCTCAGCATTATTCTGCCGGATTACAGTATTTACTGTAGGCTGTGACTGCTGACCAGACGTGGATGCATTACTATTTCTTGAAGTATCTTTATTCTTAGAGGAAGGGTAGTAATGACAAGTTGCAGGTGAATGTGACCCTTTGCATTTCCAACAAAACACTAATGATACTTTCTCTTGTTCCTTTTTAACTACAATCTGTTGATTCTGGCATTCTGGTTTAACAGCGTTAAAAACAACGTTAAAAAAAACGTAGATTTTCCGTAGATACTGTTCCGTAGATACTTCAGAAGGAGTTAGATCAGCTCTCACAGTACTAAGATTCCAGATAGTTAATCCAAACTTCTCATCGTTAGTTTCCACAATCAGACGACATCAGACCAGTTCAGGGTAGCAAGGCCATGAGTGCTGCTCACCATGCTCTCTTTTAGGTGTACATACACTTCCGTTTTTATTCTTCTCTAGACGAATCAGCAACGTTCTAAAACACATCGCCCTCATGTGGACAGTTTGGGTGACAGCTACTAGCTCGTCACAATATAAGCAAAACAGACAATTATCTTTTTTTGTAAAGCGTGACACTAAGATCTGAAAGTGAAAGCAAAAAGAGGAATTACTGTCACAAAATATAAATCACAAATAATACTCTGATGAAAAAGAACGGGTTGAATGTTGAACACTTTCGTTACATATAACTATAAACTATGATAAAAGTTCATCAGCATGCATTGATTAATCAAATGTTGTATAAAAAAAAATAATAATAATTTGCTACCAAATGATGTGCTCGTGCGACCAACTGAGAAAGTGGGAAGAATGATATTTTATAAAACGCTTTGTAAAGTAGACCCTTTACAGTTCCGAATGATGTATTACTCTTACTTTTATGAGCAAAAATTACTGCAAGTTGTTTCAATTGAAAAAAATGCAATTGATTGCACTGGTGCCTCATGTTACTCTCCGCACAAACTACTGATGCAGCGCACATTTATCAGGTTTAACGTTTAAACATTGTTATATGCTTGAACTGTTTTAGTATATCTATAGATTTTATTTTAGGCAAGTCGTGATGATTTGAGAAGGCTAAATTGATCAAACATGGCTATGATCAGCTCAGTGTCTGCCGCTGGCCGCTTGGTCGTTACTTTAAGAAAGAAAAAACGTATTTAACGAACAAAAAAAAAATGCTCCAAACGTTTTTCTAAATTAACTTTATAAAAAACCAAAACGAAATATTATCACTTTGACATTACATACAAAACTGAAGACTGGCTCGGGAACGCAATCGCGATTTCTATAATATATAACCCACCCACCCCGGAACGCAGGAGGGCCCGAGTGAATATGCTGTCCAGGGGGCCCAGAATCCGTAGCGGCACCCCTGCATATATATATATATATATATAAAAAGTTGTGAAAATGTTGCTTTAGCTGGATAAGCCAATCCGTCACAATCACACTGTTTATATTTATGCGCAACCTGTCAAAAGAAGTTCATGAGATCACCATAAACATACAAAACACAACAAACACACATTAAATTTACACTCACGAAGATTTGAATGCAAATAGAAATGTAGAGTAAAGCAGGTCTTTCTACTGTGGAACATAAAAATATATATTTCTGAAGACAGTTACAATAAAAGTTCAGTCTTTAGAAGCAATGGACCCTTTTCACAAGACTGTGATCCTCGAACGTTTTTTAGATTTAGATTTTTTTTTTTTTTTCTAATTATGTACAGTAAATTTATAACACTATGCTTTGTATTATATCACCTTTGCATCAAATAAAAAAAATAAATAAATAAAAAAAAACACTAATGCGAGAGTGTTTCTAATGTAGCGTCTGTGGGAGGGACGGTAAATTTGACATTGTTCTCTCTTCTGACTACCGTTATCATTCTCTCTCATTTATTATTTTTTAAAACATTTTTATTGAAAGTAATGAAAACACTATCGTGGAGTTTTTCTTTTGCTATTTGAGCAAATGGGAATGCAAAAAAATATATCTGTGGTACATGGAAATGTGAAAAAAGGGCCATATACATTTTTTTTTGAAAAATAAAACTCTCAAATCATGTCTAAGTCTTTGTATAAAGAGCTGAAATATGGTGACACATCAGTAACATCAAACCATTATTTCGTATGAAGTGATCGTCTGTCTTCACCAGACTTGGGCTCTCGGATCCGTGTGTGGTAGAACTGGACGTGATGTACAAACAGCTACGCTGACGCTGAATATCACGCTCTGATGTGAACGTCAGCACGGGTTTGTCTTATCAGTGCATTAGTGTGAGCTGAAGCGCCGATCACGAGAGCGCTGAGCTCTCGTGCCTCCGTTGGTGAATAAAATAGCCAATCAGCATAGAGCGTTCACTTTCAGCGCTGAGGAGTGTTGAGAAAAGAAACCTCGCATATAGGCTATAGCCTCCCTTCTGGTATATAACCAATCATTATAGAGACGTAAATTACGTGATATTAGTTTGAACGTCATTTGTAAGTCGCTTTGGATGAAAGCATCTGCTAAATGATTAAATGTAAATGTATATAATAAATACTAGTAGATATGATTGGCCCCTTGACAAAGCACAGATCCCTAACCACGGTGACCTGTAACGTGTGTATTTCTCAGCAGCACTCCAGACGCGACACAGATATGCAGTGATGGTTTGTGTTGCAGGAGTCAGAGGTAATCACAGGCCGGATTCAGTCTGACGGCTGATGTTCAGGAGCATTTGGATTCATGGCTCGTATCGCAGGTGCCATCGTGACACAGGGGGCGCTTCAGGCGCGGCGTAATCAAGCCGCTGTCCATCCCAGAGATACACGCGCTCACAACTCATCCGACGCGGACGCTGACTGATAACCCGATCCGTCACAGGAACACGACGAGCCCGGGCCTTAACACACCCTCCGACGGACCGCTGCGGATAAGCATCACTTCATTAATTGCACATAATGCGTGACGGCGTGTTTTTCTGCCACGATCAAAATGAGCAAATCAGGCTGGATGTGCTTAACAAATCACATCTGCCGTTTTTTCTCTTCGCCCGGTTAGCAAGTGACAAATATCCCTCAGTCTCCGCAAATGTCAGCCGCGCTTAAATCTACAGCAGCATTTATTAAAGTGTTAATTAAACGAGGTGGCAGGATGAAGAAGGACAGAGCGTCTGCGGTACTTTGTCAGGACGTCCGTCTTCACCTGGATCAGAATTAAGGCCTCGGAGCGCTTGCTGTTTACTGTCTGCATTCTCAATAACGCTCGGATGCTGTGAAATGTTTCCTCGCTGGTCATTGAGGGTCAGAGCTGTTGTTTTCAGCTGACAGAAACATCGGCGATAAATGTTGCTTTGATCTGTGAAGGAGTTTCCATAATCAGACGCCGTGAGGGCTTTAACCCTCATCATGCATTCACGATCTGTACGCTGTCTTCATATTCTGGGTCCATCTGGGCCTGAAGAATTGTTATTTGATAAAATAATCATGACTTCTTATTTTTAAACTAAAACCATATCATACTTGATTAGCAACTTTGGTAACACTTTAGAATAGGGAACACTCATTCACTATTGACTATGACTTTTCCCTCAATAAATTCCTAATTTGCTGCTTATTAATAGTTAGTAAGGTAGTTGTTAAGTTTAGGTATTGGGTAGGATTAGGGATGTAGAATAAGGTCATGTAGAATAAGGCATTAATATGTGCTTAATTACTACTAATAAATGGCTAATATTCTAGTAATATGCATGCTAATAAGCAGCTAGTTAAGAGACCCTAAAATAAAGTGTTACCGCAACTTTTCATTAATAAGTGAAATGTGAATAAATATTAATGTTACCATGTTATTACCATGTTATTATAAGAACTGAGAATTACCAGTATTAACCCCAATAAAATTATTGTCATTTAATTATTATTTTAAATTCATGGTTGCTCAAAAAACTACAAATTTATGAAACCGACATTTTTTTTCCTAACAAAACATTTAAAAAACAGAGATATTACTCATTTTGAGTTCAAATGAAATAAATTTGTTTTACTTGCATAAGCCTGCGTAAAAGTGATACATTTTTCATGCTGCATTAATTCATTAATAGACATTTACATTCATGCTCATCAACAAAATTCAGCCCTAAAAGTGTTTTTGACACCTAATGGTACTCCATACACACCTGGGTCAAAATGACCTAAACACAAAATGTATAAAATTTGTTTTAAAGGTTAAAATTAGCTCTTAAAAAGTGTATTTTGAGGGTCTTAATGCATTTGCAAAATGTTGTTCCCTTACTACATTTACATTTACATTTATGCATTTAGCAGATGCTTTTATCCAAAGCGACTTACAGTGCATTTAGGCTATACGTTTTTTTATCAGTATGTAAACTTTATCAGTTTATCAGTACTAAAACTATGCTTTTTTATTTTTTGAAATTTTCCAGGTCAAACTGTACTCTTTTTTTTTGCTTTGTGTATGTAGCATTATGAGAGTTAAGAACAATTTTAGCATTGGGATAATTCTCAATTACCGCCAAGACAAAGTGCGCTCACAAAGAGGCAAGTCAACAGAAGAATATATTTTGCGCTTGTGCTGAGATTTGGGGGATAAATTGGGGTGTGAGTGAATTCATTAGCGTCTGTCTCTCGCCTCTTCATTAGCATAGATCGCATGTTTCGCACCAGCCAGGGAGGAAACCACACTCACATTTATTATTAGATGTGAGAATCCGTGCAGCTCCGTCAGCTGACAACACCGCCGACCTCCAAATGCTAATCAATGCTTCTGTCACACGACTTTATAAGCAAACATCCCTTTGTTAGGAGAGAAGTTTCTGCATTGTTCTGTCTGACACAGGTTGGTTTAGAGAGGAGGGATTGTGGGTAAGTTGATCCGTGTTTACTGATGGTTATTCTGAACGGCGCCGGCGGGAGGCGCGAGAGACAGACGGACGGATGAGAAGAGAGATTTCTGTCCACAAACAGTGTTGAAATGTGTTCATGAGCTCGGATGACATAACACAACATTATGAGCGTTTTCACAGATAACACAAAAACTCGATGAGCTCTTCTATATTACATTCAATATATGAGTTCAAAGAAAGAAAACTGAGTGGGTAACAGGGTTGAAGATTTTGCCTAAATGAAATAGACACTCAGTAGGGTGCAGCAGGTTTGGGGAACATGCTGGATTTCTGAAAAATATTTAGGTTTTCCCCTAAAATAACTTGGGTAACAGGGTTGAACGTTGACTTGGGTAACAGGGTTGAACGTTGACTTGGGTAACAGGGTTGAATGTTGACTTGGGTAACAGGGTTGAATGTTGACTTGGTTAACAGGGTTGAATGTTGACTTGGGTAACAGGGTTGAATGTTGACTTGGGTAACAGGGTTGAATGCTGACTTGGGTAACAGGGTTGAATGCTGACTTGGGTAACAGGGTTGAATGTTGACTTGGGTAACAGGGTTGAATGTTGACTTGGGTAACAGGATTGAATGTTGACTTGGGTAACAGGGTTGAATGCTGACTTGGGTAACAGGGTTGAATGTTGACTTGGGTAACAAGGTTGAATGTTAACTTGGGTAACAGGGTTGAATGTTGACTTGGGTAACAAGGTTGAATGTTGACTTGGGAAACAGGGTTGAAAGTCAATTTAAAATCCTGTTGGGTTTAGATGAAGGAATCAGAACTTGCGGATATAATATATATCATGACTGCAGCACTTTATTCTGTGATCCGATGAGTCTGCGATCCAGAGCAGGACCTTTTTTTAGGATGAAACTTGATAAGAGTTTCCTCTGTCCGTCAATATTTCCAGCAAATGATATGTAATTTAAGAATCAGACCTTTCTAGACATTCCTCAACACAATCCAAACACAATACACCACAGAATCCCCAAAATACACATTTGAGTTAATTTAATAACATTTCATTTAAATCCTGAATATACAGTCAAACCAAATAGACACCATATATATATATATATTTTGCTTGTGGGTGTATAGTTCATTTATGTAAGTGAGGATAGCAAATTAAAGAAAACTGTGACATATTATACCAAAAAAATATTCATACAGTGGACTACTAGTAAAATTGGTAAAGATCTGGGACCAAAAATTATTCAGACACTTTGAGCTGACCATGTTTTGCTTAAGTGCTTTTTCTTTAATTGCTAATGCAATCTTTTTACACCACATACTGAACAAAATGAAGCATTGCTTGGTAATTGGTTGACCTAAATTGGTATTATCTAATTGTGTACTTAAATTTAACAGCTGACAGCTATTCAGCCGAATTCATTCCATACCTTTCTATCAAAGTTATCTGACATTATCAAGATTAATTTGTTCTGACACAGTTTAACTTCAGTTCTTGTCATATGTTATAACCATTTTCAAAACTACAGCGAATAAACTGTGATAATGTGAGAAATGTTGAAGGTGTCTGAATAAATTTCGGTTTGACTGTATAATGCATAACATATGTGTAATATATTGTTGATGCTTTCAAAATAATGTATATTGTAATGCATACTTTATTTATATAAATATATCAAGCATTATGATAATTGCAACATAGCATGCCATTGTGTATTCTAATGCATCACATTCTTTGAATATTTAATTATGAATAATGCATGAATACGTAGTGTAGAACTGATTATGCATTTGACACACAGACAGGTGTAAAGTGAAGTTTGCGCTCATTGTTTACAGCCACCCAGAGTCAGGATCACACACACCGCAGTGAATCTGGAGAATAAACATCCTGTTGGTTTCCAGTTTAAACTAAAGCGCGCGCCACAGGAGGCCTTTTCCCGCGCACCATGCACAGGGTATTTTTGTTATCGTGTTTGAGTCGCGCTGGGCGTCTGTCGGAGTCGCTGCACCTGCACGAGGCGCTTCGCTTCGCCTGGAGTCCTGCAGGCTCATACTTTCACATCTCACTGAGTTATTTTTAGTAAATGGATTCTGCTGCCGCGTGTGTGTTTCAGTTGGAAGGCTCATGTCGTTTCGGGAGTGTGTGTCGCTCCCGTGGGAAATACAAGCTCCCCAGTGCTGACACGGGCTTAGCGGATACTATTGATCAAATCCAGGATGGGCTGTAACCGCCAGAGATCCTGAGCCAGTCCTGCTGCATTTTCCATCACAGCGCAGATATTAATTGACGGATCAGAAGTCTCGTTTGAACCCTGACAGTAATCAACAGATGAACTGCATCCGTCGGCTCAGTCGTGAGATCTCGTGCATGTTACATAACGACTCGCATTACGTCATCACGACTCACAACTTTATCCTGTCAGAAGGCCGCGTCATTTTTCTCACGGTATAATTACCGCTTCTGCAATGCCGCTTTTCGCCTCCAGAGAGAAGAAGGAACACTGAGACGCTCTTTTTATTTTTCCTGCGACCGGCTGCTTTTGTTTATTGGTCGTTAGGAATTAATCATTGTCAAGTTATTCTTAAGAGCCAAAATAATGAGACAATGACAAAGTGGCCACAAATTGCTGCCTCTACAAATATATGAAACGAGGTTAGCCTTACCGCGGTAAATGAGCACCGCGACGAAGTAGAAGCACACCATGCTTCTGTGCACATGTTTCAGAGAGTGTGTGTGTGTGTGTGTGTGTGTGAGTGTGAGAGAGTGTGTGTGTGTGAGTGTGAGAGAGTGTGAGTGTGAGTGTGAGTGTGTGTGTGTGTGTGTGTGTGTGTGTGTGTGTGAGAGAGAGAGGGAGAGAGAGAGAGAGAGAGAGTGTGTGTGTGTGTGCTGGTATTCCCTTATGAGGACCCACAAGTATAGTAACACCAGCAAATGTTCACCTTGTGGGGACATTTTTATTCATCCCAATGAGGAAACAAGCTTATGAATCACACAGAATGGATTGTTTTGAGAATCTAAAAATGTTTTGTGTGAGGGATAAGTTTAGTTTTTGCTGATAGAAAATACAGTTTGTACAGTAGAAGAACCATTACGCCTATGGAATGAACCCATAATGATAGGAATACCAGTGTGTGTGTGAGAGTGTGTGTGTGTGTGTGAGAGAGAGAGAGTGTGTGTGTGTGTGTGTGTGTGAGAGAGCCAGCTGATAGGACATGCCAGCTCTTTCTTTATCTCTTTTCTCGACAGTTCCAGCTCTTCTCTCTCTCGCTCCCACGGGCCTAATTATCCGTAAACGAATCGGATGAAAGTAAGGGGGGCTTTCTTGGAGGACGCTGCCCTGTGAAAAAAGGTAAAAATACAGAGAGCACAAAAGCAGTCATTTGTGGATGAGGAACGGCCATAGTTTATGAGTCACGCCAGCGCTGACGTTACGGGCTGCTGGTCTATTCACACGTCGCTTCGCACCTGCTCTTCACGTTATTTTTAATTCGTTTGCAGTGTTTAATGAACAGGGTTTTTGTTTGACCCTCCAGTCAAGCTCCGATGCAAAATAAAGTTGAACAAAATGAAGCTTTCCTGCAGAAACCTTATGACGGGGTGTGTAAATATCTATTTATATTTCAGTCTGAAACTGTGAATACACCATTGCAGAGGGGTGTGAAAGAAAACAAATGGTAATTTCAAACCCATATGCTGTTATGTTTATCTACAGGGGAAAAGAAGAGAAATTTTGAAGAATCTTCATGCTGAGTCAATTAAGCTCAGTGATAGAGATGAAGAAGCATCAATCATGAAGTCCTGCCGTACTCACTTTAATATAAGCAACACTTGCTTACTAGGGCTAATTAAATAAACATGGCTGAATGTGAACAAATGAGAGGAATCCAGGCCGTTTTAGAAGTTTGCTGCTTGATTCGCTCGCAGCATGCAAAACGCTCCAGTTTCACTTCATCTGAAGAAATTACATTCAGAAAGCGCGGACAGTCTCCATCAGCCGTCTAATGAAACTCACACGAGCGGTTGGGCTCTGTTTACTGCTGCAGAAGATCTTCAATAATGGATCCTTCCAGCAGACAGAGATGCAGAAAGTTCCCTGAACAGAATCTATATTTATGTGCATCTCTAAACCAATCTGAGCTCAAACTGCAGGCTGCGGATGCTGGAGGTTCGCCGGTGTTTTCGTGTGACACTTCTGGGTCGAGTCCCTGAAGGATAGCTTTCCCAGAATCTGGGTCAAGACTTCAGCGCCGGCATCCGATCCTGGGAATTCAGCCTCTGAAATAGGTGTAAAACTTCATCGTCATGTTTTAGATGTGGCTCATTTGAGAAGTACTCTTCTGTGAATCGCATCAAACCGCCGAACGTTAAAACAACGTCTAATTCCCAGAGAATTTGCCACACGTTCTCATTCTCACATCATGTTTCTCTTTTTTCTCTCTCTGACTCCAGACTTGTTTATTTGCTGTCCTAGAAAAGCGTGTTTCTCAGAAAATGGAGATGTAGCATAGTTTGAACATCCCGACATGGTTTGGCTTAGATCCCAAATGAGAGGTCCTCGTTTCTCGCTGGTGTTTCTGCTGGGTTCCTCTCATTTACCCAGAATGCTCACCTTCTTTAAAACATTTTAACATCTCAGTGGAGTTTTCACCCAGAGGAGATGCCTAATAATGGAATCATTTGACTGAGAGCTCGAGTGAAGTCTTGGCATCCAATTGATCCAATTGAGCTCTCGGTAAGCCCCGCCCCCCCTTAGTTACTGTTGCTCCCTCGGACAAACAAACAGAGTTGCTCATGCTCTTGCAGTGAGAGCGGTCAGCGTGAATACCTCGTCCCATGATGTTTTTGCACAATTTTGGACACAGAAGGCCACTAAATGGGAATTAAATATTCCATGGAGGGATTTATCAAATATTTAAAAATAAATACGGTGGGTAACTCGAAGCGAGGGTTTATGAGAAGTCTTCACGATCAACACTGTTCATGTATCGCAGGGTACGATTAAATTAATCTACATTTAACCAGTTTAATATGGAGAGGCACTAGACCTTCGTTTATGTGTTTTTGACCTACACTGTACAAGATGTGATCAGTCCGCTATTTAGGTTTGTACGTTAGCATAGACTCACTAACTTTAGATAGTTTTATCCAGAGATACCTCGCTGAAGCACAAGATAACATTAACGTGCTCGAGCAGATGACAAGTGTAACTTAATGAGTGTATGACAAGCAGAAAATGAACATTTTTTGTCTTCATTTGTATTGGGGTTGAATACTTTTTTGCTCTGTTTTGTTTGGGTTTAGATAATGTAATAAATAAATTATATTGCCCATCCTCTCAGGATACCTGGAATCAGTGTTACAGGTACCACACGCACATCGTTTTAACATTTTTGAAGCATAAACCTCATAAAACCAATTCTCTATGGAGCTGAAACCTAAAGATGTCTGTGCACCTGATACTCGACTGCCATTGGCTAGTCTGCGTTCGAGGGGAGGGGCTTACCGATAGCTCAATTGGGTTTGAATAGAAATTAATCTCCATCCAATTGGAAGATCTTAAATCGCCTGCTAAATAAAATAATAAAGGGCTACTACTACTAATAATAATTTCCCATCTTTGAATTCTGGATTGGGATCAAGGGTTTATGCGGGTCTTAAAAAGTACCCCCCCCCATCCACAAATTAAGGCCCTAAACAGGTCTTAAATCAAAGCAGAAAGTCTTGAATTCAGTCGTGGCATTAAATGTCACATGCCCTGCAAAAAGTCTTCTCCATATTTTAGTTTTGTGTTCATACACAAACATCATTAAATCAAGATACAGTTACTTGAGAAGCAAATGCAATATATGATGTCTGTTTTCAGAGAAACTGAACAAAATTAAGTGAGTTTATGATTAACAAATATCTGTCAGATGTTTCAAATGTTTTCCATTTGAATTAATAATAAACTTAATAATAAAACAAAGGTCATTATTGTTTTTAAGTAAATGCATGTTAATTTCAGATTAATTAGACTTTTGCACTGGAAAACGACAAAAAAACTGAGGGAAAACATGACATTTTTTTGCAGTGTGCATGTAAACATCTCAACACTTAAGAGATCTCAACATTACTCACTAATAGTGAGAGCTAATTAGGAACTCGTGTAAATCTCTTGAGATATGAAAGACAAACCGCCTGTGGTCAGTGTTTGCAGATGTTTTGAGACAGAGATTGTGACTGTGTGAAGTTTGAGGCGTGTGTGAATGACCTCTCCATGACTGGCTTTTATTTCTGCTTTAATTTGACTGCTAATATTTGGGCTCCACAGCTGTGGCCTAATTCACTCTTCTCTGGCGGCGGATTAAACGCGGATCCTCACGCTGCCAGAAATGCCTCTGAACCAAATGGCATCGGCGCGGAGCCAAACGGGCCACAGGCGGAGAAACACACATCCACCTGCAGACTGCAGCTCATCGATTACAGCTGTTTGAGTGGCGCAGAACACAGAACTCACCGAGAACGCTCAGACAAACACTGTAAACACTTTAGCGAACCAGTACATCATTCTCTACCCTCTCCCTCCTTCATATTTTAAAGTTAGACATCAACTTTCTTAGTATTCCTTAATCTATTCATTATAAACAATATAACAAGAAAAAAAATAATATAAAAGAATGCCTGTTTTCTGATTTTTAAAAAAAAAAAAAATTGTAAAAAGTGTATAAGGGATCGCTAGAGACCCAAGATATGTAAATGTGTAAGTATTTTTTCCTGCACAACTATATTTACATACCTGATGACTCAATATGTGCAATGAAGGCATAAAACAAACAAATATCATCAGCAAAAATGTAACTGGTTTGAATGGCTTTACTGCATGCAATGAAATATAAATGTCACTGTCATTTGATGGTGGATGTGGTGAATAAGCTGCCAGTGATCAAAATATTGAATATGAAGTCATTGAAAACGATTATGGTTGAGATCGTGAATATGAGGCAGATGCTGAATGTACTGGGGAAGTGTGCTCTGACGATGACAGCGATGGTAAAATCATCTGCTCAAATTGAACCCTTTTAAGTTTCAGAAGGTAACGAAATATGCTTTATTTTATTCTTCTGTAATTGTTCTTAAAATATCAAGAGAGTTTTTTGCTATTGCAGCAGTTAGAGATCCATCCGTGCTGGATATATAGGTCCGGGTCGCTAAAGACCCAAATATGTAATAATGATTGGCGAAACATTCATGCAATTAAGGGTTAAAATGGATTGGAAATTAGAAATCACACACATAATTACAAGAAGTAATAGCAATAATCAAAAGGTGAACATTTATTAATAAGCAAAATATAAGACAAATTGAATTTATTTGGATAATTTATTCTGGATAATTCATAATTCAGCATAGTATAAAATATTACATTTAAACTCATTTAACAAACATTTTAGAAAAAAAAAAACATTTAAAAGTAACATTTTAATTCAAGTGTTCTCAGTGGTTGTTAGGGTGTTGCTAGGCAGTTTCCAGTTTGTTTTGGGTGGTTGCTAAGACATTGTCATGTAGTTTCTGGGGTGTTGCTAGGCATTTTTAAGGTTGTTTTGGGGGCATTGGCATGTGGTTGCTAGGGTGATCTGTATAGTTGCTATGCAGTTGGTGATTCCAGTGGTTGCTAGGTGTCATAGGTGGTTGATAGGGCATTGTTCACTCTGGACAGATGGCCAGTACCAAAGTGACTTATGAAAGCAATCCATCCTATGATGGCAGTAAAGAGAGAAAGGGATCCAGTGATGAAGCGCGTCAGGAATCAGAGCAGCAGAGCAAAGTGTGAGATCTGTAGTGAACACAGAAAACAGTGTGCCTTTATTAAGAGCAGAGCTGATTATGAGCCGCTCGTTGGCAAACATTCATAATGAGGTCGTAAAGCCAGTCAAACAAGAAGAGCGTATGAGAGAGAGAAACACAAGTCCGGCTGAATGTGAATGGAATTATTCAGGATGAACGGGAATGTACTGAACAAGCTCTTTGACAGACACACTGATAGTACATCTGTAAAAAGTGATGAGTTGACTTAAAATTATAAATAAATAAAGTTAAGTGAATTGTCAAGTTCACTTAACTTTTTTTGTTTAATTATTTACTTAATAATTTTAAGGCAACGGGAATTCTTATCTTCATAACAGACGACAATATGTTTCCTTTCAAGGCTCGAACTCAGATTATCTGGTTATTGATAAGGGTGTTCCCCAAGGATCAACACTTGGTCCTTTGCTTTTTTGTTTATTTATTAATGACCTTCACAAAACTTGTTTACACTCTTCTATCCAGCTTTATGCAGATGATACTGTTATTTATTCTTCCCATTCTGATATTTCATATATTCAGTCCTCTCTGCAGTCAGACTTTAACTCCTTAAAGGATTGGTTTTACAAAAACAAACTCGTCCTTAACAAAAAGTCCCGTAGTATGGTGTTCTTTAAAATATGCCATTGTCACCGTAAACACTGCTGTGTGCGAATAAATAGTAACCAGCAGTGTTATTATAGTTCACTATAATAACACTAGCTAACTATAATAGTTAACTATAATAACACTATACAACTATAGTTATTATAGTTTAAAAAAAGGTTACTTGAAATATATAGTTTTGTATTTAGTTGATGTGCAACAATAATAATAAAATATTAAACAACTATAATAATATCTGAATGATACTAAATTAACACTTTACAGTCGGTCAGAACATAAACATAACGTAACATAAACATACTTTTAGATGGATGACTGTCTATTAAAGTCACTTACTTAATTTTCATCATGTATAACTTCATATTTTTTTTCACATATTTCTTACATTAGACCACTAAAATGAAAATATGAGGGGGAAAAATTGACAATAAATTTATTAAAAAAAAATCAATTAGTTAATATATTATTTTATATATTATTTCAAATGATGGTTCTCTACTTTCAGTAAATATATGCAATCAAAATCAGACTTTTTTTTTCTTTTTACATAAGCATGTATATGTAAAATGCTTTTTAATACCAATTTAAATGTATTTTTTTTACATAAACATGTATATGTAAAATGTTACTTAATACCAATTTAAATATATATTTTTTGTTTTTTTACATAAATGTATATGTAAAATGCTTTTTAATACCAATTTAAATGTACTTTTTATACATAAGCATGTATAGGTAAAATGCTACTTAATTCCAATTTAAATGTTTTTATATATACATAAGCATGTATATGTAAAATGCTACTTAATACCAATTTAAATATATATTTTTAGTTTTTTTTTACATAAACGTATATGTAAAATGCTACTTAATACCAATTTAAATGTTGTTGTTTTTGTTTTTTTACACAAACATGTATATGTAAAATGCTACTTAATACCAAATTAAAACTGCTCCTGTGGACACAACACGACTTAAAAACGGCACTCCTGGCCTTGATGTGTGGACTCGATCCACGGGGCTAGGGTTAGCGGCGGCCAGCGGGCATGAGTCAGCGCCAATCCGGCGGGCTTGAGTCAGCGGCGATCCGGCGGGCATTGAGTCAGAGGCGGGCCGGTGGAGTGATCTCCTGCGAACGGCGCGCCTTCGGGAGTGGCAACCCGGGAACTAGGCAACCCGCCAGCGGGCTTGGGAGAGCCACCACCGGCAGCGGATATCTCCCGCGATCGGTGGGCATGAGGGCTCGCGGCCAGTGGACTCGCGGCAATCGCGCCGAACTCCCACGCCGTCATGACGCAGGCTAGGGCAGGATGACGAGCGGCGATTTCCTTGCCGCGGGACAAACAGACAAAACTCAGGAACAAATAAAAACTTTCAAAAACAAAAACAAAACGAGGTGAAGGGGCACCGCTTACGGTTAGGTCTGGTCTTCTGTCACGGTGCACACACGAGGGAGGAACAGGAACACGCAGACGAGGATATAAACTCAAATAATAGTCTTTAATGTTGACAAGGCAAGGCTGACAGACAAGATACACCGGGGAGTCACAAGTAGACCCGACGAAATCAAACTGAACAGGCATGAACTAATATACACAGGTTAATTACAGATAATCACATAAACACAGCTGGAACATACTTAACTCATAATGACATGAAACAAGGACAGGAAACAAACCAAATATGGACACAAGAGGCAGGAACAGATTACACACACAACAGAACCCTGACAGTATATGTAAAATACTACTTAATACCAATTTAAATGTTTTCTTTTTACACAAACATGTATATGTAAAAATGCTACTTAATACCAATTTAAATGTTTTTTGTTTTGTTTTTTTACATAAACATGTATATGTAAAATGCTACTTAATACCAATTTAAATGTTTTTTTAGTTTTTTTTTTACATGAACGTATATGTAAAATGCTACTTAATACCAATTTAAATGTTTTTTTTTAGTTTTTTTTTTTACATGAAAAATATATGTAAAATGCTACTTAATACCAATTTAAATGTTTTTTTAGTTTTTTTTTTACATGAACGTATATGTAAAATGCTACTTAATACCAATTTAAATGTTTTTTTAGTTTTTTTTTTTACATGAACGTATATGTAAAATGCTACTTAATACCAATTTAAATGTTTTTTTTGTTTTTTTTTTTACATGAACGTATATGTAAAATGCTACTTAATACCAATTTAAATGTTTTTTTAGTTTTTTTTACATGAACGTATATGTAAAATGCTACTTAATACCAATTTAAATGTTTTTTTTAGTTTTTTTTTACATGAACGTATATGTAAAATGCTACTTAATACCAATTTAAATGTTTTTTTTAGTTTTTTTTTTACATGAACGTATATGTAAAATGCTACTTAATACCAATTTAAACGTTTTTTTCGGGGTTTTTTTACATGAACGTGTATGTAAAATGCTACTTAATACCAATTTAAATGTTTTTTTAGTTTTTTTTTACATGAACGTTTTTTGTTTTGTTCTTTAACATAAACATGTATATGTAAAATGCTACTTAATACCAATTTAAATGTTTTTTTAGTTTTTTTTTTTACATGAACGTATATGTAAAATGCTACTTAATACCAATTTAAACGTTTTTTTTAGTTTTTTTTTTTACATGAACGTATATGTAAAATGCTACTTAATACCAATTTAAACGTTTTTTTTTCGGGTTTTTTTTTTACATGAACGTATATGTAAAATGCTACTTAATACCAATTTAAATGTTTTTTTATTTTTTTTTTTACATGAACGTATATGTAAAATGCTACTTAATACCAATTTAAATGTTTTTTTAGTTTTTTCTTTTACATGAACGTGTATGTAAAATGCTACTTAATACCAATTTAAATGTTTTTTTTAGTTTTTTTTTTTTTACATGAACGTATATGTAAAATGCTACTTAATACCAATTTAAACGTTTTTTTCGGTTTTTTTTTACATGAACGTATATGTAAAATGCTACTTAATACCAATTTAAATGTTTTTTTAGTTTTTTTTACATTAACGTATATGTAAAATGCTACTTAATACCAATTTAAATGTTTTTTTAGTTTTTTTTTTTACATGAACGTATATGTAAAATGCTACTTAATACCAATTTAAAATGTTTTTTTAGTTTTTTTTTTTAAATGAACGTATATGTAAAATGCTACTTAATACCAATTTAAATGTTTTTTTATAGTTTTTTTTACATGAACGTATATGTAAAATGCTACTTAATACCAATTTAAACGTTTTTTTCGGGGGTTTTTTTACATGAACGTATATGTAAAATGCTACTTAATACCAATTTAAATGTTTTTTTTAGTTTTTTTTTTACATGAACGTATATGTAAAATGCTACTTAATACCAATTTAAAATGTTTTTTTAGTTTTTTCTTTACAAGAACGTATATGTAAAATGCTACTTAATACAATTTAAATGTTTTTTTTAGTTTTTTTTTTACATGAACGTATATGTAAAATGCTACTTAATACCAATTTAAACGTTTTTTTCGGGGTTTTTTTACATGAACGTATATGTAAAATGCTACTTAATACCAATTTAAACGTTTTTTTTCTGGGTTTTTTTACATGAACGTATATGTAAAATGCTACTTAATACCAATTTAAACGTTTTTTTGGGTTTTTTTTTACATGAACGTATATGTAAAATGCTACTTAATACCAATTTAAATGTTTTTTTAGTTTTTTTACATGAACGTATATGTAAAATGCTACTTAATACCAATTTAAATGTTTTTTTAGTTGTTTTTTTT
>CM041795.1:60065793-60130793 GCA_023376895.1 Aspiorhynchus laticeps
GGGGAAATAATATTACCAGTTATGACTGATGCTGCAGATGAGTGGTATAATGTCTTAATCATAGAAATGAAGTGTTCACCGAAGCCGAAACATTGCAGAACTGCCCACATATAATTCCACTCTAGCCTGTCAAAGGCTTTTTCTGCATCAAGTGAAAAGAC
Source organism: Aspiorhynchus laticeps (assembly GCA_023376895.1). Lineage (NCBI taxonomy): Eukaryota > Metazoa > Chordata > Actinopteri > Cypriniformes > Cyprinidae > Aspiorhynchus > Aspiorhynchus laticeps. The sequence goes on from CM041795.1 coordinate 60,065,955, forward strand.
CGCACAAGGTGTTGGGTGGGAGTCCGCAAAGTCAAGAATATGAAGGAGTCGATGCATATTGTCAGATGCATTGCGCCCCTTGATGAAACCAGTTTGGTCCTCCTTGATCAGACTGTGAATTACCTTCTCCAAACGAGAAGCAAAAACTTTAGCATAGATTATTAGATCGCATGGGATAAGCGAAATCGGTCTGTATCTGGAACAATCTAATGGATCTTTCCCTTTTTTAAGAAGTAATGAAATCAGTGATGTTTTTTGATCTCTATGAAATACCCCATGTTAAATTGCAAAATTAAATGAGTTAAGCATAAGTATCCCTACCAAATCCCAAATGTCTAAATATAATTCAGGGGGGAGACCATCTAGACCCGGCGATTTGCCCTTTTGAAGGCTTTTTAGAGAGACGTGAAGTTCCTTCAAACTTAATGGGGCCTCCAAAGATTCTTTATCCATCTGTGAGATCCGAGGCAGTTCCAATTTATCTAAATACTGCTTACAAATTGGTTCATCAAAATCTGTTTTGGCTTTATACAGATTTGTGTAAAAACCTTTAAATATGTCATTAATTGCCACAGGGTTCGTGGTGACCTGATCATCCGATGATTTTATTGCGCTAATATATGCCTTAGACTCACATTCTTTCAACCTAAGGGCCAATAAATGACTAGGTCTCTCTGATTCAATAATAATATTTTTGTCTAGTCCTATGTAAAATAAATTCTGCCTTTGAGTGTGAAAGTAAATCATATTCTTCTTTTAAAGAGGACAGCTGTGTAGCCTGTTTCTCAGTAAAATGTTGTTTTTGTAGGTTTTGTAATGATTGGATTTTATTTTCTAATTGTGTAAACTGGTGACTTCTCGCTTTGGCAAGAGTAGAAGAGAAAGATATACAGAAACCTCGTATAGCACACTTAGTCGTTTCCCACAGTATTTGAGGATCCACATCAGAGGGCATATTAATTTCAAGAAATTCCTTAATATATTATTTTAGAGAGGTAATAAAAGTCTGATTACTTAATGATGATATGTTAAAGCGCCATCTATGGGACTTGGCTTTGACATCGGAAAGAGGAACACTGCACAACACAGCAGAATGATCAGATAATAAAATTGGTAAATATAGATATAGAGAAATTAGATGAAATTAAAGATGGGCTGAGAAATATGTAGTCTATCCTAGAGAAAGTCTTGTGTCTATTAGAAAAAAAGGTGAAGTCCTTAGCTTTAGTATTCTGAATTCTCCATAAATCGATTAAGTTGAGCTCAGTGATAAATTTATTCAATAATTTAGAGGATGGATTGGCTGTTGTATCAGATTGAGACTTATCTAAAGCAGGATTTATGACAGCATTAAAATCACCACCCACCACTAGAGGGCAATCAATCTCCTCAAATAAAGTTTTGGAAATCTGTGTAAGGAATGCACTGTCTGTCTCATGTCTCAGGTCTGTCTAACCTATTATTATATATTTTGCATCGGATAAAAACAAATCTACCCTTCTCATCACTACCAAGGTGTTCAATTGTTAAATTTAACTTCCTGTTAACAAGGATAAGCACCCCTTAGTTTTATTTTGAGCGCAGGAAAAAGCTATTAATTTGTAATACTTAATCTGGAAACGTGCCACGTCGGATTGTTTTAAATGTGTCTCTTGTATTAAGGCACAGGAGATAGATTTACGGTGTAAATATTCTAATACACGGGTTCTTTTAACAGCAGAATTTAAACCATTCACATTCAGTGATAAAATATTTAAAGTATGCACTGAATATTCATAATCCCAAGATTGTACTCAATAAATGCAGAAAAAAAAAAACAGAAGCACTTCCATTCCGTAAATAACACGTAAACACTGATGTGCATTTTAGATACCAAACCTCCTATATGAAAAATCCCTTTAGAAATAAGGTAAAATAGATAAAAGTATAAATGTCTGCTGTAAAAAACAAAAACAACATAAAAATGTGAACAACCGACAACCATAAACAAAGAACAACTCAGACTGCACATTACCGAGAACATAGGTCTGACTGAGCAACGAAAAACAGTGATAGGTCGTGACCGATCCACTCCAACGCAAGACATGTCTCCCGAAAGGCTCACACAGCCAAAAAAAAAAATGTTTTTATTAATTATACCTTCTCTCCATTAGTCCCCTCCAAAACAGAAAAATGGAGTGTCAGTCTTACCAGCAAAGAGATCATTGTACCGGATAAATAAGGACAATATCCCAGTATAAGAGAAGAAAACGCAAACAATAGGTTTAGCAAGCATCCATGTTCATCCTGCTATCATCCCCTTCTGGGCAGCTAGGGCCAAGTCCATCCCGGCCGTCATGCCCCTCCCGCCGAATTGGCTTTCTCCTGATCGCTGTAGCCGGACTAAATTCAGGAAAAAACAGCAGTGTGACATTGTTCTGTGCGCACTTCACCGGATACGCCTGCCGAGCACCTTTCAGGATATCTGATCTGTCATGCCATCTCAGTACACGGAAGATGAGAGTGCGCGGCCGATCCGAGCCCTCCCTCCGTCATACACGCGATGCGCCCGATCAATCTCGATGTCACGGCCCCTCATGGAAGGAATCCACTTTGAAAGATTAGCTCGGAGGAAACTAGCTGCATCTGGACCTTCCATCCCTTCTGGGAGTCCCACCAGTCTAACATTGTTCCGTCTGCACCTGTCCTCCATATCTGTCATCTTCTCGGTGAGTCGCTCCAACTGATCCTTTAAGTCCGTGACTGATCTCTTATCTTCACGCGCCGCTGCCTGTACAGAATCAATGCGGTCACGTGTCTGCTTCGTCTTGGTAACTATGGCCTCAAACTCCTCTCTTAGCTCTTTAACAGACTTATTGGTTGCTTGTATGTCCTCACGCAGTTCGCGCAATGCTGGAATCAGCACAGAGACCATCGCATCTCTTACTGCCGAGTTCACAACCGAATTCAAAGTGCTTTGGTGTTCTCTAAATTCTAGTTCAATGCGGCTAGCAATAGCACTGTCCAGGTCTTCACTGGAGATGGCTGAATCTCTGAATTTTTTCTTCATTGGCGATTGCTCAATCTCTCTTTTCCGATCTACTTTGTCTGCCTTAGTACTCATGATGGGTCCAGTGCAGAGTGGTTCAAATTTTACTGACAGGATCGTAAAATATTTGGCAAAGTGAGCGGAGCGAAAAACTAAGCCTGCATCACCGTCGAGGGGTCACGTGATCCTCCTCAATTACAGTCTTTTCTGAGTTATAATTCACTATATGAAACGTTTCAGTCAGGTTATAGAAAATTACTTTGTACTGAATCTCCGTTATTGAAAGTCACAAATGACATTATTCTGTCTACTGATAATGGGAATGCTTTTGCTTTGGTCCTTTTAGATCTCAGTTCAGCATTCGATATGTTGATCATGAAGTCTTAATTTCTCGATTGTAAATGTTATGTAGGCATTCAGGGTACAGATTTAAAATGGTTTAGGACATAACTAACCAATAGGAAGTTTTCTGTTTGTATTGGAAAGCATACTTCGTCAGTAGCACACCTCTCCTGTGGTGTTCCGCAGGGATCAATCCTTGCTCCTACACTTTTCTCTTTATACATGCTGCCACTGGGATCCTTGTTTTCTAAACATGGAGTATCATTTCATTTATATGCTGATGACACCCAGTTATACCTCCCACTTAAACGTAAAGATTCATGTTCCATTGAGGTTTTGCTAGCATGCTTGTGGGATCTGAAATCATGGCTGTCACAAAAAATGTTTGGCCTTAAATGAGGAATAAAACGGGAGCTGTATTGTTTGGACCAAGTGATTTCTATGATGGTAGTAATCTGGATTTATTCTTTTTAAGCAAACCTTGGTGTGTTACTTTACTCAGGACTGCAGTTTGATAAACAGATTCATTCTGTTTTCAAATCATGCTTCTTCCATTTACGTCACCTTGCAAAAGTTAAAACTTTTCCTTCCCTCAGGAAATTTGAAATAGTGATTTATGCATTCATCACCACACGTCTTGACTACTGTAATTCACTTTATTACAGAGTTAATAGTTCATCTATTAGGCATCTATTAATCTATTAATTAGTTAATCTATCTATTAAGTTTACAACTTGTTCAGAACGCTGCTGCGAGGCTGTTGACCGGTAGTAAAATATTTGATCTTATTTTCTATCGCTGGCATTTAACAACATATGAATTTTTACGGTATGTACTTTACTCTGTTGATTGTAATTCTTTATTTTATGGACTGTTTCTAATGTTTTGTACAGCACGTTGGTCAACCTTTAGGTTGTTTTTAAATGTGCTTTATAACTAACTAACTAAATATATATATATATATTAGGGGTGGCACGGTACATGTATTCGTCCCGAACCGTCAGTGTTGGGGAAGCTACTCTGAAACTGTAGTTTGACAAGCTACAAGCTACTCGTAAGTGAAAGTAGTTAAACTACAGTCAAGCTACCCTTTTGGAAAAGTAGTTAGCTACACTACAAGTTACTATCAAAAAGTAGCTAGCTACATTGAAACTACTTTTGATTTTTTTGAACAACGTATATTATAAATAACTGAATAAGTGTCTGAGGAATGTTTTAAGTAAAATATTTAGTGTTTAAAACAATGCAATATAATTATGATTTCAAAGAGTATTGTTTTATTACACAAAACACTCAAATCAGACATGTTCACAAGTCTCTGAGGTCCAAGTCTAAGTCAAGTCTCAAGTCTTTGAGGTCAAGTCTAAGTCAAGTCTCAAGTCTTTGAGGTCAAGTCTAAGTCAAGTCTCAAGTCTTTGAGGTCAAGTCTAAGTCAAGTCTCAGGTCTTTGTTCTATTTATTAGCAACAGTTCTTTCAGCTAGTTATTGAGGCTAAATCAGTTTTGAAATACTGATTTCACGATATGATTTTCTCAACAACAACAACAAAAAAAAACTTTAACAAAATTTAAGACAAAGAAATTAAAAGGTGTCCATTTATTAATTGTCAGATAAAATGCAGCACATTTCTTTGTAAAATTGAAATATGTCAAACAACAAAACTAAATTTTAAAACAAACCCCAATTAATCAGATTAATTACACAAATGAAATAAATCTCATATAAACAAACTAAGGCTTTGTCTGTGCTCTTTTTCAATTTAAAATGAGAGGCAACCGCTGTGTTTGAAACACAACACAATCCAAACAAAGAGGCTGCATACATCCAGCATGAGCAGTTTTTCATCTAAACTGGATTGTATAATTTCGAAATTTGAAGCAAAAGCAAAATGGTCTGACTTTAGTTTTGTGAAACTATTCTACATAAAACATCTGTACGAAACAAGTTCAGAGAAGACAGGCTGAATTAATGCAGATTCACTCTCTGCCAGCGGGTGGCGCTTGAACATCAATTAAACATCGTTTCCTTGGTTTCCGCTGTAAACAAAGCAGAGCTGCGGTTATGAACACTGCTTTAATATGCATTACACGGAGGCAAGATGAAAAGAAAATACCATTTAAACTTTTTTTAAGACAGCCAGTTTCCCTCAGAGATACATTCATATAAACTCCTATACCAAATGACTCGTTTTTTACGAGTCTCACGAGTCAGGAGTCACGAGTCAGCTGTTCACGAGTCCAAGTCAAGTCTCGAGTCTTTATTTATGCGACTTAAGGCTGGAATACACTACACAACTTTTAAAATCTGAACAGATTTTTAAAACACTAGGCATCATACACTTACCGACTTTGCAAATAGTGACAAAGGAAAACTGGCCATCATGCACTACATGACTGAGGATCATACACTAGCAGACTTTCAAGTCTGTCCGATCACAGAAACACGCGCCTTGTTGCTAGGAGACCCGTGACAGATGAAACAATCATGGACGTGCAGGAAATGAGCGCAGTAATTATGATAAGAGTTGTCATTTACATTATAAAGGCACTCATGTTCCTGCCAGAGATTAATTAGTTTTTCCTCCATGGCGGAGCTCCACTTGGTGGTGTATGTCTCCATTTCTTCTCTTGTGCTGGTCAGCGCGCATATCCGGTTGCCATAGCGACGCGTCATATACTATATGTGTTCCAAAATCGGCCGAAAATATCAAACATGGTTTGATATCTATGACTGGATAGAATCAAAATCTGAAGCTAAAAAATCAGAGTCTGTGGCCATCGTACACCACGCAATTTTCTGTGGAATCTGTCAGCTGTAATCTGCAGACTGGCTCTGACTTTCCTCAACTAGCGTCAACTTGTTCAGACTGTAAAATCGGGGGGAAATCGGGGCAAAAATCGCGTAGTGTATTCCAGGCTTTAAGTGCGACTCGAGTCCAAGTCGCAGACTCGTGTTTCCATCTCTGACTCAAATATCTCAGACTGTTTGTCAAAAGTGCAAAATTGCAACAAATACAACATTGCAAGAACAAAATATACATCCAACGTAAATTGCATATAGAACATTTTCTCAAAAATACCGATTGTGAGATGGTTGCATTTTGGCAAGAAAATACATTGAACTTTATATTTTAATTGAATTATCTGGCTGCCCACACAAATGTTGGAAGTTATGTGAACGTTAAACAGCATAACTGATATTTGAAAAATGCACGTTAAACTCGCTCACATGCAGTGATGGAGCTCGCAGAATTTACTGTGAAAGAATAACGTGAATCACAAGCTGCTTGTGAGCACAGTTCGGTTCGCTCCGAAACCAGTCACAACAAATCTATACAGCAATTTAATTAGATCAAAGCCTTTCTCGTGCAATAAACAAACTAAGATTACATTTTTTGTTCAACTGACAAACACGATGGCGCAAACGTTAGTGGTCTTTTATGTTCATTACCAAACTGGCGGACAGATCATGGCGGGTCATTGTAATTAAATCAGAAATAGAAATTTGATGTAACATAGAGAGCAATAAAGCAGGATAATTAATACATTTAAAATGGCCATTACTCACCTGTATGTGCGTCCTTAAATTTGTGCTTGAGGCCTTCGACGTAAACAGCGTTTTAAACTTTGGTTTGCAAAGATTGCATACAAAAGTGTAACCTTTACTTGTCGTTTCTTTGAGAGACATGAACTTGGACAAATAAGGCCATGGGTAATTAACGTTAGTTGTTTCTCCATCCTCCAAATCTGCCGCCACGTCTTGCTCCATCATGGATAATATGGGTGTGTCAACCCACTTCTGTACGTCAGTGAACCGTTAGCCGCAAGATGCGTGATTAAACAACAGGTGGCGGTAATGGCAAAAAATGAGTTTGTAATCTAACAAGAAGAATATCCTTGCATCGCGCTGATTCGCGCAGGCTCGACAAAACGCAATGTAGCTTTTGCTCGCGCTACACCGCTACTTGCTGCAAAAAGTAGTTAGCTACTGGAAAAGCTACACTGTTTAAAAAGCAACTGAGCTACTGCCAAGCTACTGAAAAATTTAGTTAAGTTAGTAGCGTCGCTACTTGTAGTTAACTACTCCCCAACACTGCGAACCGTCACGGTACAGGCATCTCGGTTCGGTGCATGATGCCTTATGACGAATACAGGCAATTCACCCCCAATACAGAAGGGGGCACTGCAGCAATGCAACGCTGTTTGATAACCGCCAGCAGAAGAACAGCGAATGCCATCGGTGACACAGAGGCGGGCGTGCTGATGTTTGGCTCACTGTGTTTTATTTTGATAAAGTACCAACTGGCTGTCAAGTTAGCAATGCTGGAACTGATGTGTTTGTGTGTGTGTGCGCGTGCGTGTGCTCGTGCTCCGGCGCGATCACTTCAACTGTTTCCTTATACCAGCAGAATCAACTTTAAACACTTATTGTCTTATTAATAATCACTGTATAAAGGTCTGCTTTTATTTGTGTACACTCACAATGAAAACAAAACAGATTTTATATATATAACATGTAATAGTATTTTCACATCTAGATGGATTTTTTTTTTTAATTTGCACTACTGTCTGTTCAAAATAAATAAAAAGAAACCGAGCATAGTAGATTTTTTTTTTTCCCTGTTGTACCGAAATCGTATCGAACCGTGACCCCCGAACTGAGGTACGTACCGAACTGTGACATCTGGGTACCGTGCCACCCCTAATATATATACACTGCCCTCCAAAAGTTTGGAAACGCCCTAGAAAGTGGGGTTTTGGACAATATTGGCATGAATCCTTAATAATTTGTGATAATTTTGCACTGATAAGGGACAACACAAACTACAAAAACAGAAAAATATACATAGAAAAAACTTTTCGATTCATCAAAATATCCACCATTAGCAGCTATTACAGCTCTGCATAATCTGGGCATCCGAGCTGTCAGTTTATTCAAACATTGACTTTGAATTGGCAATCAATCGTTGAAGCTACAGTATTAAGGTGTGCTGACCCAAAAAATCTTTTAAAAACCTGGGCCAAGTTTAACCCTAATGGGACGGCTGTATCGCCGGCGATACCAACTCGTTTTTTTTAAGACAAGTGCAAAAGACATTAAAAATACTCCCTTCGATTTTGGTCGTATAGATAAGTGTTATACATCAATTGAAACTTTGAAGTGTCTATTTTTTTTGTGTACACTCACGAATACAACAAAACGTTGTGGTTTTGGAAAAAAAAAAGAAAACAAACAGGATGCGCTCTCTGTCTTCTTCATCTCCGCGAGCTGCTCTTCAAAATACGTCACTAAAATGAGCTGTAACTCAGCGAAAACTCAACACACGGACATGAGAGTTATATCTATAGAAAGCTGGAAGTGTCTACTTTCAAATGAAGTAAGTCTTGTCGAAAACAAACATTCTGTTATGAAGTAATCTGTATGGAACCAACACGATGTTCAGTCTGTCCCGTCTAACTCATTATTTCTAATGCGATCCCGCCCCCTCGCGTTCATATGTAAATAGCCACGTGTGCCGCGTGCTCATGGAAACGCCCAACATAAACAAAGCCAGATCGTTCCTCGCGCTAACATTACTGTTCGTTTCTGGAAGAAGACACGCTGAATAAAAGCTGGATTTCCCTCAAAATAAGAGCAAGAGTTCATCCAGAAGAGAAGAGCGATCTGATGAGTAAGTAATGTTTCTTCTTTTGCATTAGTTAACGTGTTATTGTGACTCAAACTTGAACGCGTTTATTTTTTTTCTCAAACGACAACATGATGAATGCTACAATGTTTAGAAAAATGTTTAATGTTCACAAATGGATTTAATAGCGTGCTAAACGATAATAATTAGTTTCTCAGATATAAAATATCCTTTTTTATAGTACAAAGTACATCTTTTGTAGTACAAAGCCATACATACTAGGCTATATGACTACAAAATCATAGTTCGTTTTTTTCTAAACAATAATAATTAGTTTCTCAGATATAAAAGGTATTTTTTTGTTTACGATAGTACAAAGCATGCGTGAGTCTATAAAACATATATATAAAAAGATGCTCCTGATATTAATGTGCTCACAAATGTTTGTTTTTTTTGGTTTGTATTTTAGTGAATCAGATACCTGCACCACAGATGATGAATCCTGACGTCTCTTCAAACTGTTTTTGTGCTGTACCAACATCAGATGTCCAACTACACTGATATTATATGGTAAAACAAGCTCCTTGACCACTGATTATGTTGTTTTTTTCTTCTTGAATCCATGGAAAGTAGCAGAAACACTCAAATAACGCACGTAAATATCAGGCATGATTTACTTGTGTCACTTGTTGAACAGAATCTGTTGTAGGAATGACTCAAAGTCTGTTCACATCTCTGTGGTTAGATCAGTGTGCACAATAATGTGTCTTTGAACTTCATTATGTATGTTTTGATTATACGGTGTTGTAAATAAAATACAAATAATTAAAAAAAAACATTTGTTCAATCTCCTCACATTCTCTCTTACCTGCCTCAAAGTCAGTCACACTGATGGGCCATTAGCAGCCTTTAGGGGAGGGCCCTTTGTGTCTCAGGTGAGAATCACTTAATATTCAAGGACATTGTCACTCCCTCGCATACAGGCTTTCAATCACAAAACATGTCTTAAAAATTTTTAATCAATGTATTGTTTTCTGTAAAAGAGTAAGCAGAATGATTCTCACTTAATTGTGAAGTAAATATTCTAGCCGACAAGACTGATTACTCTAAAGTTGTCACAATTCCAGGCCATGTGTAATTTCTGTTCATTCACCACTAGAGGTCATTCACCCATCACATGGACTTTCACACCACACAGTTACAGATCACTCATAGACTGCATTTCCCATCATCCACTGCACCAACACAGCTGTTCACACTGATCACGCTTGCACCTGTTTACCATCTCACAATCACCATCACCCAATCACACACACACACACACACACACACTACATAAACTCTGGACTTTCTCCTACTCACTGCCGAGTATTGTTAGCCCAGCTACTTAACAAGCGTTCCCAAGTTTCCTAGTTAGATTCCCCGTGTTCTGATTCTTGCCCGTGCTCCTGGATTATTCTCTCTGCCTAGCCCTCTGGATTGTGTATGCTGATCGTCGACCCACGCTTGCTCTACGGACTGCTCTGTGTTTTGCCCCTGCTATACCTGTTTGCCGTGTACTGACCCTGCCTGTGTTTCGACCATGTTTAATAATAAAGCCTTGCAAATGGATCCTCTCGTCTCACGTCTCGTCAACCCCGTAACAAAAGTCTTATTCAGGACTATTTAGTGTGGGTTTTATGGCCTTATTTCAGCTACATTTTTTTCCCAAAGCTTACTAACCACACATAATATTTTTTTTCTAAAAAAATACAAACATGTACATCCATCTTGGTCACATAATATTGTAGCAAAGTTTGTGCTGAATACAAAAACAAATACATGTTGGTCATTAGTATGTTATAAGTAGCTGAAATAAGCACAAATTATAAGGGCATCTCAAAACCTCTCAAGGGCCCCAAAATCACCTCAGACCCCAGAGGGTTAAACCAGTAACTAGGCATCACAGCTGGCAAAGGGGCATGTCTGGCTTTGACATGTATATATTGCCATTATTATGTTTTATTGCTGGTCTTCAATGATAATGTCAAGTTACTCTAATGTATTTGCACCAAAAAATAAGGATTTATGCTGATATCGTCCAAAACCACACTTTGCCGGGGGTGTTTCCAAACTTTTGGAGGGCAGTGTATATAAATTACTTACCATGTATGGCAAAGTGTCCTCAGTCTCAAACAACATTGAAAATGTTTCGGTCCTAAGGGGCGAAAAATGTGTGAACAAAAAAACTGTTTTGTTCATATTTACTATTGATTGCCCAGCTCCCCGTGTCAATGATCTAGCACCCCCTCAGCACCTGCGTTCAAAATACTCTGGGGCCTCCTCTGGCTATTGACCATTTTTAGTGAGCTAAGTGAGATGGGTGAGAGGAAGTGATTCTTTGCATATTCTCTCAGTGAGACATGGAAACAAATGCATTCATGTTAATACACTGTGTGTTTTGTGCATATCTCAGAAGATCAAAGTGTCGAAGTTAAACCCACAATTCTGGCCATGATCCATTCCAAATCTTATGACGTTATTTCTAAATTAAACTGTCTCAAACCATGTCAGGTTATTTTTGTGTAATGTCTGTGCCATGTATGTTTCACACAGCAAATCTTCCATTAATTATTTATCATTGTTCTTTTGTATTTATTTAGATATTGCTTGTCTTTATTCTGGCTAATCCTGCTCTTCTTAATTTATGTCTTCGTGCAGGTGGAATAAGGACACACAGGAATTTATCAACATTTTTGAGAAACATCTCACACAAAGATCTCTATTCTAACTGAAAAATAAGATCAAATTAAACAGGATTGACGATGTACAAGTTACCTTCGGATAATCTCAGTGAAATCTCAATTCCAACAAAACTTAGAGATTCACTCTCACGCCTCGACATTGTGTGGTCTGATATGTTCGAGACTGTTGACTCAAAGATAAACCCTGGCGGAGCTAATCAGCATCAGGCTGACTTTCTTAAAGGAGCCCCACTAAAGTGGCTGAATTTTTACCCAAAGAACTTACCACTGGACGAAAGGGATGGATTTAATGATTTAATAGAGTTAATAAGAAACAGAAAACGCGGTCTTATCGCTGATGTTTCTTTACGATACCAGTCTGGCAGTGGAGGCTCAACTCTGGCCATGCAGGTGCTTTGGAGTCTCCGGAAAGATCTCAGATGTGCCAAAGTGATCAATTCAGATCTAGACACCAAAGAGCTGTCGAAACAAGTGGTGGATCTTTTTCTGCTGTCCAATGAAGAATATGCTAAACAAGATCAGAGAACTGTGCTGCTGTTACTGGACACCAAGGAGAGGATAAATGATCAGTCAGTCAATAAGATTCTCAGGGAAGACCTGATTGAAGAAATCAATAAGAGGAAGATCAGTACGAAAACTCCAGCTGTGATCATTTTAAACTGCATCCCTGCAGACTTTAGTCTAAAAGACACATTGATTCTTCCCTCAAAACTCTCTGAAGGGGACATAAAACAATTCAAAGAACAATTTCTGCAACAGATCCGACTACAGAGAAAAGGCCACTGGAAAGTTACGACCATAAATCTGTTCCACCACAAAGACAGCGGCGGATCAGCACTAGCTAGGGAGGTACTGAGAGACTTGAGAGAAGAGTTCACATGTGAAACCCTGACAGAACCATTCAAAACAGATATCACCGAAAATAAAGATGAGTTTGAGAGAGAGATTGGAAATCTAGCAGATAAACTGTTCAGAAAATATGAAAAACATCAGAACCCTGTGCTTCTCCTGTTGGATCATGAAGATGATAAGCTTCTATGCTACTTCATAAAGAATCTGCAGTCAAAGCTTCAGCATAATCAAACTGACCATCCTGCATTCATCATTATCAATGCTGTTAGAAAGAGCGCTGTTCGAGTGACAGGCAATGTGAAGCTTAAAATGGAGCTCTTACCAGAGGAGAAGAACAGGTTTGATCGGAAAAACCTGGAAATTAAAAAGAACAACAAGAAAATGTCACCGAAGTTTCATGCCTTTAACATAATGCAGGGAGGTTTCCAGAAAGAGGATGCAGAGAAACTGATCACAGAAGAAATGGTAAAATATGTTAAAAATCACATAAACTCCAGCAGCACAAGACTTCTCAGTTTTTTGGCTTTGATAAATTCATATGTCCCAGGTTCACACTTGTCGAAGCTTTTGTGCAAGGAATTCATCAAGCAAGAAGAATGGCCCACTGATGAGGAAAAACCTTCGCTGGAAATAAGTAAGCTTTTCGAGGATCTGATAGTCATTTTCTCAGAAGGAGAACAGAAAGCCAACTGCATACGCCTGGCACATCCAATGATTGCTGAAGCCTGTCTTAAAATGCTCACTGAGCACAAACTGACAAGATATGACATCGCTCATGACTTCATGAAACAAATGGTTCAAGGAAAGGAGAGTAATTATGAGAAAATTTGCAAGATCATGTTCGTCACAAGGCCTAAGGGTCTGATAGGAAAGGAAAAGTTTTCCAGACTGATTCTTGACATCCTGGATGAAAAGGAAAATAATACTAACAAGTGCATTAGTTTATTGGAGTCAGCTTCAAATTTGTTTTCAACAGACCCTTTTTATCCTCAAACACTGGCACGTTTGTATTACATTGAGGTAAAAGGGGAAAACAAATATGAGGAGGCAGAAAAATGGGCAAATGAGGCTATTGAAAGAGACAGCACAAATTCTCATATTAGGGACACACTGGGGCAAGTTCACAAAAACCACCTGTCACGGATCTGGAATCAAGAAAGGAACATGTGGAGGAAAGTGGAAAAACCATGCAGAGACATAGACAAGCGTTTGGCCATTGCAAAGTCTGCCATTGATGCATTTCATGATGAAGAGAAAGCAGCTAAAGATGAGCTAGCCAAAGATGAGCTAGCAAACCCTAACTCCAAATACAATAACATGGGCTGCTTTGGTTTTCTACAGGTTTGCAAGGAGATTGATGATTTGATTCCAAAAAGTTTTTTGGAAAACGATTTCATCAAAGGTCTCAGAGGTGGTGTTGAGGAGAAATACGATTTCTTTGAATGGTACCTGGCATTCTCCAAACCAAGCTTTAAAGAAGAGGATCCAGACTACTTTCACAGAGATATTGAAGATTGCTATAAGCATTGTTTTACACAGGAGACTCAGAGTGAAGAAAAGACCCTGAATGAGAAAAAACAGAAGTCTTTTGGAGGACTGCTTCATTTCTTAAAATCAGACATCAATGTGTGTAAACAAAATCTGAGTGCAATTGAAAAACCCGGTCAGATAATGAAGACCAAATCATTCTCTACATTCTTACCAACGTCATCTTGAGTCAGTTTGGTGAGCCGTGTGAAAAAACAGAGAAGCTTCAGAACAGATTACATAATCTTTGGTTCAGTAAAGTACGAGGCAGAAGCCCAGAGTTTTACCTCTTGATCTTTCTGCTCTTTTGGCCTGATGAAGCACAGAAAGCAAAGGCAAACCCTCCAGATCTAGAAAACTGTGTCCAATATATGAGTCAGTCATACGAGACACAGTATGAGAAATACCTCCGCGGTCGCTACCTGCTGCCTCTGTTCTTCTTAGGGAAAGAAAGAGGTTTGCAGAGACTGGTTCATGCCTTAAAACCCCATAGAAAAGGAAGAGTGGTTCACTCAAAACTGCATCAAACTGATCTGGAGCTCCTCACTGAAGGAGATGAACGTGTAGAAGTCGAATGTCTTCAGCGCATCAATGGAAAAGTCAAGAATCACGAAGTGTTTGCTGTTATAGACGGGCAACAGATTCAAGTCACTCCTCACGATCGAGCCAGTGTGTACAAACAAGGCCAGGTGTCTTTCTACCTGGGCTTCAATATCAGAGGACCTGTTGCCTACAACATCAGATATGAGGAGAACTGTAAGTAAAGCAATACTTCATATTCCAGACTCATAAAACACAAATTTCATATTTGCCAAGCATTTTTCAGTGGAGAAGTTTCATTGTATTTAAAATTAAGAAAGTACATATGAAAAGTTTAAGTTTTATTCTCAATGAAAGATTTAATTCCCTTTTCTCTACAGAGTTCATGGATTATTGAATGCAGAGTATAAAATAATCTAAATAATGTTCTGATGACAGTGGAAATACTTATCAGCGCAGCTCAAGGACAAAATAGAGGGAAATAAACTGTCCTCTTTCTTCTCAGCTGAGTGTGTAAACAAGACTGTACAATATTGAGACAACCTTTAACAAATCATGTTTATATGCTTATATTTAGTGTGATTATATGTGGATTATACTACATGATTATTACATTAACTCCTCGACTGAGTGACTGCGGGACCAAATTAATCTATGAACTCAAATATACAGGATAAATGTCCTGTAAATTCATCTTATTTTCAACAGTTTTGACCTCCTAATAATTAGTAATTTAGCAAAAAGAAACTCTGTTGGAAACTTTCATTTTTTTAGTCATATACATTTGAGATGTATTTATTAGTGTTGTTGTTGTGGCTATATATTCATTCCAATAAAAGCAATATAACAAAAACACTTGCTTTCCATCTGCATGATTTATTACAGCAAGTCCAAAATACGTTACTGCTGGATTAGCCTCATGTTATTAATTAAATGATCCAAGAGTCTTTAAACATGACCAATTTGTTTTAAAGTTTAAGGGAAAACATTCCTCTCTATTGAAACCATGCTGATATCAGGAATACGCTATGATTATCTGGAGTATTTGACTGCCTGAATTTACATCTTAAAGCATGTACAGCAATTAAACACATCTAAATCTATGAATGACAGAAGGCCAAATCTTGACAGAATTAATCTCATACAAGAGTTTAAACTGGCATTTTGACTTTATGACACACATGTTATTCCACATTTCATTGATGAGAGGAAACTAAAATCCTTTACTACCAATAATATTATGGGTTTTGGGCTCTGTATGTAATTGTGTTACAATATATAATATTTAACTTACAGTGATCAAATTTATAAGCCAAATGTTTTTTGCTCTATAAGCAATACATGTGCTATCACCTGTGTTTGTTTATATGTAACTGTTTTAAGTTTTCTTTTAAAGGAGTGGAATCCTGGATCCATCTTGTCATTCATATATATACAGGATCTCACAAAAGTGAGTACACCCCTCACATTTCGGCAACCATTTTAGTATATCTTCTCAAGGGACAATACTATAGAAATGAAACTTGGATATATTTTAGAGTAGTCAATATACAACTTGTATAGCAGTAACGATTTACTGTCCTCTGAAAATAACTCAACATATAGACATTATTGTCAAAAAAGCTGGCAACAAAAGTGAGTGCACCCTAAGTGATGACAGCTATACATCGTTTAACCATGCAAAGCCACATGTCCTATTCATCATGTTCATGTTTTTGTCTGCTTGACAGGACTATACACATTTGTGTATCTTATATTAGAGCAGTTAAAATTTGGTGCTTTGAGTACAATTCTCTCATACTGACCACTGGATGTTCAACATGGCACCTCATGGCAAAGAACTCTCTGAGGATTTGAGAATCAGAATTGTTGCTCTCCACAAGGATGGCCGAGGCTATAAGAAGTTCGGTAAAAGCCTGGAACTGAGTTACAGTACAGTGTCCAGTAGGGATGGGTACCGAAACTCGGTATTAAATCGGTCTCGGTGCTAAATTATGAAAGACCGGAGTATCGATAAGCTCTGACGTTATCGGTTCTGCTGTCGGTACTGGAGAAATTATGAAAACACACATTTATTGTTGCTACATATACACATTATCTTGCAAATTCTATCTCACCAGAGTTGCCAGCTGTTTTATATGCAATAATATTCAAACATTTGTCTATGATGCATTTTTGCTATTCGTAATTCAGAAGCAAGATCGCGCTCACGTGGAGGAGCTTCAGCACGCGCAACATGAAAGCCCTGTTTAACTATGATAGAATAGAGAACTAACTATTAAAACAGCTGCTTACGCTTTAGGTCTGTGGCTGTTATATTAAGCTAAGTTTATTTATTTATTTTTGATTTTGGCTTCTAAGGATTATAGCCGCGTTTCTTCTAGCACTTCCATCCCTTTACAGCGGCGCGCATTCGTTCCTCCCTAACCAACACTTAACGTCTGAATCAGCTCAATCGGTGATTGTTGTAAGATGCCGTCTTTACTGTTGCTAAATTGCGGGACATGTTTGATAATAAAACGTTGAAAGTACAATCCGCACAAGAGACGCTGTTTCCCAGGCTGAAATGTGTGTGTGTGTGTGTGTGTGTGTGCGCGCGCGCGCGTGTGTGTATGTGTGTGTGTGTGCGCGTGCCTGCGCGGAGCGCTCCAAAACAGACAAGCAGATTACAGTTTGAGCTTCGGGCGCGTCCAAACGATCAAATACACACAAAAATATGTCACAATGGCCAGCTACGAGAGTATTCACTTAAACAGTTTGTCTTAAGTGGACCAGAACTGTTCGGAGAAAATCCGATGTGTGTCAATATATTGCTTTAAAGTGACAGACTGGCGCTTCAATGTTAATCAAAGAACAAAATGCAAAGAGAAAATCCCCCACAGCTCTTAATCTGAATAACGTTATAGCTTTAATAAGCATTAATCTATCAATACATACAGTGAAAACTATGCAGTGCGCATTTACATTTGATTACTTTTAGATTTCTTTTGTAGCTATTACTTGCCTGAACAGTAATGTTAGTAGACCTTCATGGAAAAATTAAAGCACTGTTTATTTCATTTAATTTGTATATTTATTGTATTTGTCAGTTTGTTTTTACTTTGTTTCTTTGTTAATATTCTTACTGTATCTTATGTATATAAAACACTAAAAATGCATGCACACTGGTGCATTTACAAATTGATGTTTTATATTAATTTAATTAAATATTTATTTTACATTTCAGAATATAAAGTAATGTTATTTCAGCTCCTAATTTGTTATTATATATATATATATATATATATATATATATATATACAGTATAAAAAAAAGTACCGATAAGAATACCGTTAAAGTACCGGACCGATAAGCAGTATCGATAAGAGTAGTAATACCGTTAAAACCTTAACGATACCCATCCCTAGTGTCCAGGGTCATACAGAGGTTTTCCAAGATGGGTTTCACTCGGAACAGGCCTCGCAAGGGTCGATCAAAGAAGTTGAGTCCTTGTGCTGTGCGTCAGGTGCAGAAGCTGGCTTCAAAAAACAGATGCATGAGTGCTGCCAGCATTGCTTTAGAGATTGCAGAAGTGGAAGGTCAGCCTGTCAGTGCTCAGACCATATGCCACACACTGCAACAAGTCAGTTTGCATGGCCGTCGTCCCAGAAGGAAGCCTCTTCTGAAGCTGGCTCTCAAAAAAGCCTGCAAACAGTTAGCTGAAGACAACCTGGCCAAGAGCATGAATTACTGGAACCATGTCCTGTGGTCTGATGAGTCTAAGGTAAACTTGTTTGACTCAGATGGTGTCCAGCATGTGTGGTGATGCCCTGGTGAGGAACATTGTGCCTTGCCTACAGTCAAGCATGGTGGTGGTACCATCATGGTCTGGGGCTGCATGAGTGCTGCTGGTACTGGGGAGCTGCGGTTCATTGAGGGAAACATGGATTACAACATGTACTGTGACATTCTGAAGCAGAAGATGATGCCCTCCCTTCAGAAACTGAAACAAACGTCAGTTTTCCAACATAATAATGACCCCCAAACACACTGCCTTGCTGATGAAGCTGAAGGTGATGGAGTGGCCAAGTATGTCTCCAGACCTGAACCCTATTGAGCACACGTGGGGCATCCTCAAGCAGAAGGTGGAGAAGCACCATGTGTCTAACATCCAGCAGCTCCGTGATGTCATTATGGAGGAGTGGAAGAGGATGCCAGCAATAACCTGTGCAGCTCTGATGAACTCCATGCCCTGGATGATTAAAGCAGTGCTAGATAACAATGGTGCCCCTACAAAATATTGACACTTTGGACACAGTTTTGACATGTTCACTTAGGGTGTACTCATTTTTGGTGCCAGTTATTTGGACGATATATGTTGAGTTATATTTAGAGGACAGAAAATTTGTACTTCTATACAAGCTGCACATTGACTACTCTAAAATATATTAAATTCAATTCAAGTCTCTACACTAGTAGAGAGACGCTGCCAGGTAGAATTCATTCACACATGCAATCGCTCTCACTAATGCATTCACATGAATGTAATCTTTACTGTGCTACTTATCTGTATCTGATTTAGAACAAGCAGAAATCTGTGAGAAATATAATGACCCAAAGACAAAAGAACTGATAAAAGCTGTTATAGGAGCAATAGACATGTGGGCAGTGCTGTGTCAAATGCCATAGCTGTACACAAGGTGTTTGAGTCTCAGCTCCAGGCTTATTTGTTCATTAATGACGTCAGCAGCGACTAGTCGACTTCGACTCAACTTTCATCACATAAAAGTAGACTTTAAAAAATCAGAAGGCAACATGTCTTCAAAGACTCAGAACATTGTTTTTACTCTAAAGAAGATCAGTTTTAGTTGAAGGTCATTAAATTTGAGCTTGGGAGCATATGAGTGAATTTGTGTGGGACTGATAGTTGTTGTACATGTTGTTCTCAGAAAGAGTAAGGAAACTGATTTGCAATTGATTTGATAAGGAAATCTACGAGTGTCTTACGCACATGTCAGATTTGAATGAAATAAAAAAAATAATAATAATAATAATATTGATTTTGAAGCATTAGCAAATGTAAAGTAGCTTTCATATCCTACATTGCCCCAAAATTAGTATTTCTTCTGTAGTCTAACATAATTGAATTGAATCTATGCAAATCAGCTCACTTGTGTGCGTGAACTGATGTTGTTAAGTAAATGATGTACATGGCTCTTACATAATCACTTTTATATTAAATCAGATGTATCCAGGTCAAAATAGGTTTCTGATGGTAATTAATTACCCTGAAAAGGCTGATTATTCTATATAAGGGTAGTCCAGTTACAGTGGATGCCATGTGGAGATCACATGACCAAATACTCACTTTTTCTTCAATGTTCACTTTATCCTGAACTGCTTTGGCATTTGTGGTTATAGGATGGTCATTTGATAACTCAAAATGCAGTGTACTTTCACACTCTGGACTGGTGGGGTTGGTATATTCTGGTCTGATAGGGTTATAGTTAGTGAAAGGGAGGATCCTTAAGGCAAAGTCAAAAAAAAAGGGAAAATATTAATTTGCAAGTCTAACAATGTGGCTTTTAGAGCATCGCACTGGCAAAAACAACCACACTTTTCAAGTGAATTGTTGCTATCAGCTTCATAATTGTTATTAATATATTTTAATACGACTTGATGTTTGTTGTTTTGTTATTAAATTAAATATATTATTCACAATCCATCACATTTGTCTAATAAACCAAAAACATGGAATTTCCACGCATGCTTCTCACAACACTGTTAGTAGGTAAGTATAAAAATATAAAAATATTAAGTTTACAAAATAAAATTAAACACCAGTTCCTTACACTGACTAGAACAAAACAGCTAATTAACTTCGTTTTTAAGGGTTTGTGTGTCTTCCATGGTGCTCTTCTCATCGTTATTACATCATCAATCAGTTAAAGAGCTGGACTGAGGCTCAAGATTACTGCAGAAAATACTACTATGATTTAGCAACATTTGACAACAAAGAGGAACATGACCAAGTCGTTCAAACTCTGGTGAGAGAAGGTGACACTGGGGAAGTTTGGATAGGAATGTATGATGACCGCTACAGCTGGAGATGGTCCAATGGTGAAAAAATCATGACATACTCCAACTGGCGACACAACGAACCAAGCAACTATAATTCAAATGAGGCTTGTGCTGTCATAAATAATGCAGGATTGTGGATTGATATTAATTGTGAAGTGCTCTCTTTTTTCTTGTGCTATAATGGTAATTGAACATGCTTTTCTCACTTCACTAATAATACCAGTCAAAAGTTTTTGAACTGTAAGATTATTATATACAATAAGAATTATCTTATGCTCACCAAGCCTGCATTTATTTGATCCAAATTTCAGCAAAAACAGTCATATTGTGAACTTTTTTTTTTTTACTAATTAAAATAACCATTTCATATTTAAATAAATTTAAACTGTAATTTATTTCTGTGATCAAAGCTGTATTTTCAGCATCATTACTGCAGTCTTCAGTGTCACATGATCTGAAGAAATCAAAATAATATGATGATTTGCTGCTCAAGAAACATGTATTATTATTATCATCGTCAATATATAAAACAGTTTTTAAAACGATATTTAAAACTGTACTTTTTTTTCAGGATTAGTTGATGAATATAAAGATCCAAAGATCAGCATTTATCTGAAAAAACAAACAAACAAACACAATTGTAACATTATACACTATACCATTCATATGCCTGGAGTAATTTTTCAAACAAATTATAGAAATTTATACTTTTATTTAGCAAGGGTGTTTTAAATTGATCAAAGTGATGATAAATACATTTAAAATGTTACAAAAGATTTATATTTCAGATAAATGCTGTTCTGCTGAACTTTGTATTCATCAAAGAAACCTGAAAAAATTCTACTCAGCTGTTTTCAAAATAATAATAATAATAATAATAATAATAATAATCCATGTTTAGCCAATCAGAATATTAGAATGATTTCTGAAGGATCATGTGACTGGAGTAATGCTGCTTACAATTCAGCTTTGAAATCACAGGAATAAATTACATTTTAAAATGTATTCAAATAGAAAACAGTTATTTTAAATAGTAAACATTTCCAAATTTTACTGTTTTTGCTGTATTTTGGATCATGTGTATATATATATATATATATTAACTAAATAAACAGAATATCTAAATGAACTATGTGCCCACAGCCACAATGAACACAACTGTCTTAATCCAAGAGATGAAAAGCTGGAGTGACGCTTTAAACTACTGCAGACTGTTTCACACGGATTTGGCTACAATAGAAAACCAAGATGAGAACACAAAACTAACGCTGCTGCTCTTCAATAGTAACGTGGGATCAGCTTTCATGGGTTTATACAGAGACACGTGGAAGTGGTCAGATCAGAGTAGCTCTGTATTCACGGCTTGGGCGACACAAGAACCCAATAATTCAGGGGGAGTTGAATATTGTGCGCAACTGCATTTGCTAATTGCTCTATGGGCTGATGTATCATGTTCAAATAAACTAAAATTTCTCTGTGGCACTGGTAAGAAAACCTCTTTGTTTGCATGATCCTAGACTGTTCACTGTTGCAAATCACTGATTTGATTATTTAAATCCCTGCAGCAAAGAAGATTCAAATACTGAAAATAAACATGAAGTCAGCAATGAACCTTGATCTCAGTGATTTTAAAAGCACCATTTTACAGCAGGTCAGTGTTAAAATTATACACAATGGGTTTGTAACAAGGCTAATCGTGTGTTATGTATGCTGTTTATCTTTCTGTAAATGTCTGAATGACACAATGAAAACATGTTTATGATGACTATAATCTCAGATGGTTGATGGTTCTTGTCTTCAGTTGCAGCAAAAGCTGAGTAATCTGGGACTGCCGAGTGACACCAAGCTAACATGGAGGACACAACCTGATGGACAAATATTTCACACCCTGAGTGAACCAAACACAGCACATGACAAGCAATGTAAAACTGTAAGATGAATATTTCTCAGAAGAGTAGCTCAGAATGTGCTAAGATTAACTTGGAAGACTTATCTTGTATAGCATAGTTTCTATAAATAAAGTTGTGTTCATTGAAATTAATAGGTAATAAAGTTTAATAGGCAACAAGTAATATATACTTCTACATTTAAGTTGCTTTCTACATCTAGTGTGAACGTAAGAAATGATTTTTTTAAATATCTACATTTCTATCTGCTTGATCTGTTTGGTACGGTGGCCGAGAAACACAGGCCATTTCTCAGTATGTGTTCTTGCCTGTACTTGTGTTCTAGTGAAACGTCATCAGTCGTCGCACAAGTACTGTTCCAATTCAAAGTTCACATCTAGACAAGTACAGTTCAAATCCTCGAGGATGACTTGTGTGAACTTGAGGCAGCCTGATATCTCAGAATACATTACTGTAATTGTTTCATGAAATGTAGTTTTAAGAATATTTCAGGCCAGAATGTAGTTGTTTCAAACTCAAATCTGCAGTTTATTTATAAAGATAGCACCTATTTCTTCTCTGATTTCGGAGACGTGAGCTCCAGATGATCACCGGGCGCTCAGTGCTCATGTTCCCCAGTGAGAGCACCCTAACCTCGGCTAGTGCTTCTGACATCTGCCGCTGGCTCTGATGTCTCTGTAGTGGTTAAACATGAGGTAAAAATAGTTTTGAGATATCTAACACAAACTTATGTTTCATAACTTTATATATTTCATAACTTAATTGTAGTACAGTACTGACTTTGTTGACTGAATTGTTTGCTTTTGTCTTTATTTCTTATAACATAAGTCTCTTATATGTTATACTTTTATAATGGCTGTTATTGTTCATTAAAACTGACATTTAACAAAAAAGAGTTGTGCTTTATGTCATATTTAATTTTATTATGCTTACAGTGAAGATAATCAGAGTATATGTGGACATATTGCATAAGCCACAAATTAATATGTTCTATAGTTTTAAATTGAAAATGAAAAGAGGCTTGTATTTTATATTTAGTTTTGTTAAGTATACATAAAGAAAACAGAAAGATGTAATGAGTGTACACATTAGTGTGACTATTTTTTTTTTGTTATCAACATTTTTGTATTTTTTTCTCACATAACACAACACAGCATCCAGATTATAACAAAACAAAACAACAGACACATACTCAACATCTCAAAGTCCAATCAAAAGGGAGGGAGAGAGGGAAGGACAACAAAAACACAAAAGTCACTCCTTTATACAATCTCGTATATCCAACAAAAAACACTGCCAAGCATCAATGGTCGAAGGCCTGGCCCCACCGACTCATGCCGTTATACATTCACACGTCACTATTTGCAGGAGGCTACGGGTCCAATATGTTTTTCCACACATGTGTGGTGTAAACCAGTTCTGGATTATTGTCTTCTTTGCAGCTGTAAAACCAGCAAACAACATTCTCTTTTGCATTGAACTAATACAGAGACCAGAATCATCATTAAGAAGACACAAACTTGGGTTAACAGACCAATCAGTTCGCAGTAATGATGACAAAACCAGGTTTACATGTGTCCATAGACTGATGACGACAGGACATTCCCAAAACATATGAAGAAAAGTGCCTGATGATGCAGTGTTACATATATGGCAGATCGAATTTGATTGTAGTTTCATTTTAAATCTTTTGTAAGGAACAGCTGCATATTTCTGAGACATTGTTACCATCTCAGATTTGAGACATAAGGTGATATCATCAAAGATCAGATTATAACAAAGTTGTTTTGAGCTCTACATTTGTGTCTGCTTAATGACATGATAATATGAACTACAATTCAATTTGGTTTCAAGGACAAGAAGAAATATTAATTAATTATTCAAATGAATTTCTCAACTGCAGGCCAGGATGTCTGAGTTTGACCGACAATAGGCTGATTAACAATCAGGTTTTCTCATTTTTTTACATGTACATCTTTTGTATTAATTTTCAGTTTTAGATGGCTTATTTCAGCTTATCCAGAGTTATCCTTTAAATCCTGGCAAGAGATATGAGCGGTGTTCTGCTTTTCTTGTACATGTTGTTTGACGAGCATATCTTATCTGTCTTTAATTTTATCCAGAAGCATCTGGTGTATGAAATCAATAAATACTACAGTATATTCTCTCTTTTATTTTATGTAAATATTGCTAATATACCCAATAGGTTAAATACCGCAAACACATTTTCACCACCGTTTGTGCACCAAAAAAAAAAAAAAAAGAAAAAAAAAAAAAAAAAAAAAAAACTTATCTGTACAGCAGAACAATCAACATTAATATTTATCAGAGTCCAACTTTTTATGCCACATCAAACACTATACACAGCCTTTACAGGTTTCCTACTAACAAGGTTTTATTTATTCATTATGAAATATACAGTCATTCTTTAAATGGTTGTGTAAAATAGTCTCCAGCAGTTTATTGTATTTTCAATTAAATAAACTTGATACTGATTTGGTTATTTGGTTGATTACTCCATTAAAAGTGTTTATGGCTCGTCTTTATGAATGAAATAAATTAATAGAAAATCTCTCTCTATCAGATGAAGTGAGTGGCTCTGAAAAGAGCTTTGTGTTGGAGCAGCAGACCGGACTCGGGTTACTTGGCTTTGGCGGGTTTCTCGCTCTTCTTGGGCAGCAGCACGGCCTGGATGTTGGGCAGCATGCCGCCCTGAGCGATGGTCACTCCGCCCAGGAGTTTGTTCAGCTCCTCGTCGTTGCGCACCGCCAGCTGCAGGTGACGGGGAATGATGCGGCTCTTCTTGTTGTCCCTCACGGCGTTTCCAAGCCAGCTCTAGGATCTCAGCGGTGAGATACTCGGGCACAGCCGCCAGATAGACGGGAGCACCGGCACCGACGCGCCCTGCGTAGTTACCTTTGCGGAGAAGCCTGTGAACACGACCGACGGGGAACTGCAGCCCTGCCCTGGACGAGCGAGTCTTGGCCTTCGCTCGAGCTTTGCCGCCGGTTTTTCCTCTGCCGCTCATTGTCAGATACAACACGTCCTTTACAGTAAAACAGAAATGATGAAAAAGCGCGTTCTACTCTATTTTTAAGCGAGCGAGCCAGTCGCCCATTGGTTTAGAGCCTTGTAAGATTTTAAACCAATCACTGAACTTCCCTCCAACACACACCGCCAAAGACACGCCTCCACAGCTGATTGTGCTGCATTTAGACTAAACACATGACAGAAAACATTCAAGAAATTGTGATGGGGTGTTGAATAAGTTTTAAAAATATATATAAATGCAAAACACACATAAATATGTGACCCTGACCCAAAAAAACAGTCGTAAGGGTCAATTTTTTTTTTACTGAGATACATACATCTGAATAAATAATCTTTCCATTGATGTATGGTTTGTTATGATAGGACAATATTTGTAAATCTGGAATCTGAGGGTGCAAAAAATCTAAATATTGAGAAAATCACCTTTAAAGTTGTTCAAATTAAGTTCTTAGCAATGCATATTACTAATCAAAAATTAAGTTTTGATATATTTACGGTAGGAAATTTACTAAATATCTTCATGGACTATGATACTAAAGATTTTTGGCATAAATAAAAATGTATAATTTTGACCCATACAATGTATTGTTGTCTATTGCTACAAATATACCTGAGCTGCTTAAAGACTGATTCTGTGCTCCAGGGTCACATTGTTTTTAAACTAAATGTAGATCGATGATCCATTCGATATGTTCATAATAATACATGTGAATAACAGCTTTTCTAAATGCAGTCAATATGTGAAACATTGTGAGTCGAGGTAAACTCATATACAATCTAAATAATAATTTAGTTCCACTAAGAGTCTAAATGCAGGTCTTTTGCTCTTTCTCCAGATTTAGTGTGTGGCTCTTAAAAGAGCCGTTGGGGAATAAAACAGAAGATTTATCTCTTCTTGGGAGCTGCTCTTTTAGGCTTTGCAGCTTTAGGTTTAGCAGCTTTAGGCTTTGCTGTCTTGGGTTTGGCAGTCTTGGTCTTTTTGGGGCTCTTGGCTGCTTTCTTGGGCGCCGCTGGCTTCTTCGCCTTCTTGGGGCTCTTCATCGCCTTCTTGGGGCTCTTCGTCGTCTTCTTAGCGGCTGCGGCGGGTTTCTTGGTCTTCTTGGGTGATTTCTTAGCGGCGGGCTTCTTGGCAGCAGCGGGTCTCTTGGCTTTAGGAGCGGCTTTCTTCTTGGTCTCGGCTTGCTTCTTGCTGATCTTGAAGGAGCCGGAGGCGCCGGTCCCTTTGACCTGCAGCAGGGTGCCTTTAGTCACCAGGCTCTTGATGGCGAGCTTGACGCGGGAGTTGTTCTTCTCCACGTCGTAGCCGCCGGCGGCGAGAGCTTTCTTCAGCGCGGCGAGGGACACACCGCTCCTCTCCTTGGACACGGACACGGACACGGCTTTGACGATCAGCTCACCGACGCCTGGACCTGCTTTCTTGGCTTTAGCGGCAGACTTCTTCTTGGGCGCTTTGGCCGGCGGAGCGGCAGCAGCTGGAGCGGTTTCTGCCATTTCTCTGTGCGGATTTACAGTCTTTCAAACACTGAGTTCAATGAGAGTCGCTCGAGCGCCGCTGCGCTCTTAAACAACACATGAGAACCTTACAGACTCAACCCGCCGCTCGGTGTCTGCGTGCTTCCGCGAGCCGCTCGCGCTTGTGTTTTCTTCTCCTACATTTAAGAACAAAACTCGAGTGATAAAATAGTTTATCGCAGTAGAAACACAGTGAACACCAAGCAGAGGTTCTGGTCTTTCTGTGGAGACTAAAATACGTGGCGAGGAAATGTTTGTGTTGCTCCGATCAGATCAAACTCGAGGCGAGCATCAGTCACTGAACACAGCCACGTGTGAATCTAATGCCTTGTTTAAGTGTAAAAGTTGATAACAGATTAAAATCATCCTCTGTGTGTTTCAGAAACAGTTTGAGAGTGAATATAATGAAATGATCATCAGTGAAGGTTGTGTGCAGTGTTTCATACAGCTGCTGTTTCGGGCGGCTTGACGCAATTGACACCATCTTCTCGACGAGAAGCTTGGGTTCGGGGGAACCTGACTGCCCTGCCGGAACGTTCGCAGCTGGCTACACGATGGACGAGTGGGAGAGATGGCGGGTCGTGTGTTTGGCGGCTTTTTCGGTGGAGGACATTGAAGATATCTACCTATTCGGAACCATGATAACAGGTCTTCTGCTGATTGGATTAAGCTTTGCCCTGGGTTATCGTAGAATTCAGAAAATGGGAACAGCTGTCCAAAGCCTCACAA
Organism: Aspiorhynchus laticeps; assembly: GCA_023376895.1. Taxonomy (NCBI): domain Eukaryota; kingdom Metazoa; phylum Chordata; class Actinopteri; order Cypriniformes; family Cyprinidae; genus Aspiorhynchus; species Aspiorhynchus laticeps. Next base: position 60,093,873 of record CM041795.1, read on the forward strand.
GGCTGCCCGTCATGATTGAAGCAGTGGGAAGAGCGGTCAGCATTGAGACTGAGACTATTAACCACAATATGGATTCCATCACGGAGAAGCTCACGGCTTTGTAAAGGAAAATTTATGGTTTTGGAGACCAGAATGGACAAAGAGAGTAGCCGAGGAATTGGAATGCGGCTACTCGCCCGAAGACCAAACAATCGCAATCTTATCTTCTTCGGATCCCCTCAACCAGCACTGGCCTCGGCCAAGGCCGCTGTTGGAAAATCAACCCTGGGAAGAGCACTGTAGTGAGACGCTCTTGCGTTCCTCCCCCCTTCCACAGACACCTGCTGATTACAAACTCTTACACATACACACACATACACACATATTCACAGATATGCATTCACCTCCCCACCCCGATCCATCGCCTCTGTCGCTTTGTACCGCCAGCCTGACAAGCGGGTCTGTGACCAGCGCTAAGATTGGCTGCAGGACCGGATGGCTGCTTGCCGGAGCTGGATTACCTCCCCTGTTGCAAAGTCGTGTGTCTATGCTGTATTGATTATGTGCTTTTGTTGTTGAGGTGTTTTTCCTGTTCTCACACTGTACTACCCAAGGAGCATAGTCTGGGGGTTATTTTTTTCTCCTCCCCTTCCTCATGTTATGCTGTATTTTTCTTCAATTCCCTGTCCTACATTTCACTACTGATTACACCCTGTATGATTGTGTATGTGACAAATAAACAAGAACCTTGAACTGCTTGACAGTGAGTGACTGGCCTTCCTTCACTCTCCTGACTTATGTGAGTATCGACTCGATCCGAGCAGGGAACATACGTGCCTGCATCGTGGTGGAATCCCACACCATACCAAGATAAGTGGTTCTCTGTAATGGAGAAAGCACACTCTTCTTGGCGTTCAGTCTTAACCCCAACACTTTAAAGTGAGCTAGAACAACATCTCGATGTTGAGCTGCCACCCGCTCTGATTGAGCGAGTATCAACCAATCGTCGATGTAATTGAGTATGCGGATGCCTTGTAGCTGCAACGGAGCTAATGCAGCATCCACACACTTTGTAAAAGTGCGGGGTGAGAGTGCTAGACTCTTGGATGCTGTTTCTCTGGCGGCGGCATGCGGCGCTGCTGGGGATGCCTGTGCCGGCGGACGTAGTTTGGCCGGACGTAGTTCGGCCGCACTGTTCCAGGGTTGGTCCGGGGGGGGGGGGGGGGGGTATCTGAGGGCGCTCTGCCTCCGGGTTGGGGTTACGGCCGGGCCTGGGGGGCTTGGGTCCTGGTTGGTGTGCCGCCGGGAGCATGGGTTGGTGCATGCGCTTGGGCCCGGCTCTGGTGTGGGGGTCTTCGATGCATCGGTGCCTCCGTGGGGGGGGGGGGGTCCAATAGAGGCGGGGTTAACGGGCTTTACCTGGGTGTCTTATTGTCTTATGTAGTTTGGGAACTGACTGGATGATGGGGTGGGGTAGTTTTTCCTCTGCTGTGGGGTCTGGTGGGCCGCCCCGGGCTGCCATGGGCCCTGGTCTGGATGGGCCTGGGCCCCCCGCCCTGGGCAGATTTGGGGTAACGGGGGTGCCTATGGGGGTCAGCGGGGGAGCTGGCTCCAGAGGGGGGGGTATTTTGCCCCCTCTGATGCTTTCCTCCCCATCCCTAAGGCTTCACTTCTCCCGCTCCATCACACCAACACATAGGTAGGGTTTTGAGGTGCGGGTGCGTCGCTGGGATGCGGGGGAGGTGGTACTCCTCTGTCTCCTCGTGGCCGCCTGCATCTCAATTACACATTACAGCTTAGACATTCTCATTACTTACTGTCACATGACACATACATATAGGGCCTTGGGGGTGGGCACACTGAATGGCATCCGGAGGGCGGTCTGTTCATTCAGCCTTCCCTCTGGTGCCAGTGCCCACTTCTCAATTTTAAGTTGCACATAGACATTGAGGGCTCTAGGGAGGGGACGAGCTGACACAAGCTTGTGGAGGGTGCCCCTCCCCTGTTTTAAAGCACCCCTGTTTTAAAGCACCTTAGAACAACATACACCAACACTACATCTGAGCGGGTGGGGTGAAGCATGGGGTCTTTTTTTATTATTTTTTTTTATTTTTTTTATTTTTTTCTCACACCCCTGTTCTCTGTTCTCTGTTCTCTGTCTGGGGCCGGGGGCTGTGAGGATGAGCTGGCCGCCCGGTCGGGGTCTGGGCTGTTGATTTTCTCTGCTGCTGCGGGGACCGGGGTGGTCTTCCTGTCCCCACGCCGGAGCGAAGGGGGTTCAGCTCCGGGATCGGGCGCTGACTACCCCTCTGGGGGTGGTGGTGCCTGGACCTAGGAGTATAGAGTGCATATGGGGAGTGTAAGTGTGGGTACCTTGTCTATTTTTGTATGTCTACATGTGGGGCGAGGGTGTGAATATTCGTTTGCGTGCATGAGGGTGGGAACATATGCTTGTGTATATGTGTGCTTGTCGTCTACGTCTATGTGTCAGGTCGGGCCTTAGACTCCACCTCACTCATCATCTTAGTCGACCCCCACCCCACCACCATGCCCTGCCGGTGGAAGATGCCGCCGGTGCGTTGATGATTTCTCGCGCCGGGGCAGGATGCTCGGGCGAGCGCCGGCCCACTCTCGGCGGTCGATTGGCAGGGCCTGGCCCTACTGGCCTTGCTGGGCCCCGATTGTGGGGTGGGGGGCCTTTGGGTCTCCGGGCCCAGGGCCCGGTCCGCCCTGGTGTGGTCGGCTGCCGGTGGAGCCTGCGGGCTTGCCGCCACGGCACCCTGGGGCGTCTACACTGTGGCTGTCGGAGGTCCCACCTTCGGGCTCTCCTCTGCCCTTTTCTGGGTGGAGGCCGCGGTTGTCCCTGCGGTGGTTCTCCTGGGGGTCCCATGCCCTGGGGGGCCTCCGGATGTTTGGGGCCCGGGTCTTTTCCGTGCCTGCTTCATGCCTTGCGGGATGGGGCTGTTGTTCCCCACACACACTATTAAACATTTACATGGAGGAACCTTATGAACACAAGCGCGCTCACACACACAGGTGTACACTCAAGCATTCACATTGGTATAAAAACAGGTGCTCACAGACACACATTGTCTTGATCTGCTGTTGCTTCAAAACCTATTTTGTAATATTAGTTATGTGTGCTGCTCAATAACATTTAACATTTAGAATTTATTGTGATTCATACAGATGTTGGTTGTTGCTGCAGTCTCTTTGATGTTGTGTCTTCGGTTGTTTTCTTCTGTTGTTTTCTCTTTTTGTCAGCAGGTATCGAAGCAAATTGTCTTTTTTTTTCTTTCCTCTCTCTCTCTATCCCCCATTCTCCTTTTCTCTCTCTCTCTCTCTCTCCCCCTTCTCTGTTGACTTTCCCCACAACCTTTTTTTTTTATGTATTTATTTATTTATTTATTTTTTTCCTTTCTTCTTTCTTCTTTCTCTCTCTTGTTTTCTCTGTCCCCTGGTCTTGTCTGTCACAGTGTGGTTAAGTAAAAGGGTATATAAAATTAAATTAATTAATTAATATAAAAAATATATATATATATAAAAAATAAATAAATAAATAAATATATTTAATAAAAAAAAAAAAAAGCGAGTGCTAGGCCAAAGGGAAGAACCCAATACTGGTAAGCTTCGCCCCCGAAAGCAAACCTCAGGAACTCCCTGTGAGTGGGAAGGATGGAGATATGGAAGTATACGTCTTTTAGATCGATCGTGACAAACCAGTCCTCGGACTTGATCTGAGACACGACCTGTTTGAGCATCTTGAACTTCAGTCTGCTGACTGAGCGTTTCAAACTGATGCAGATCTAAAATGGGTCCATCCTTCTTTGGAACTATGAAGTGCCGGCTGTAGAACCCGGACACTCTTTCGTGAGGAGGAACCATCTCGATGGCCCCTTCCTTAAGAGAGTATATACCTCTCGTTCCATTACCAGAGCCTGCTCGGGGCCCACAAGAGTGGAATTCACCCTGCTGAATCGAGGCAGAGGAGAACCAAACTGGATTCTGTAGTCTCTCTCTATAGTGTGCAGGACCCACCGAGACACATTTGGCAGTAGTTTCCACGCTGCCAACTAGTCTACTAAGGGAACCAGTCTTTCGAGACTGGCCTCTGGTGTAATCAGAGAGGCTAGTCCGGTATCCTGGAACGGCACACCGGTAGGAGAAAGCCAAACTAGCTGCTCTAGATTCCTCCCGAAGGAGCGGATTTACAGTCTTTCAAACACTGAGTTCAATGAGAGTCGCTCGAGCGGTGCTGCGCTCTTAAACAACACATGAGAACCTTACAGACTCAACCCGCCGCTCGGTGTCTGCGCGCCTCCGCGAGCCGCTCACGCTTGTGTTTTCTTCTCCTTCATTTAAGAACAAAACTCGAGTGATACAATAGTTTATCGCAGTAGAAACACAGTGAACACCAAGCAGAGGTTCTTGTCTTTCTGTGGAGAATAAAATACGTGGCGAGGAAATGTTTGTTTTGCTCCGATCAGATCAAACTCAAGGCGAGCATCAGTCACTGAACACAGCCGCGTGTAAATCTAATGCCTTGTTTAAGAGTAAAAGTGTCTTGAACTTGATGCGAGCTGCCACTGGTAGCCAGTGCAATGAGATGATGAGAGGTGTAACATGGGCTCTTTTGGGCTCATTGAAGACCAGTCGTGCTGCTGCATTCTGAATCATTTGTAGAGGTTTGATTGTGTGTGATGGAAGTCCAGCCAGAAGAGCATTGCAGTAGTCCTTAGTAACCCTTTGAAATAATCAATAATTATTTATTTTATTTTATTTTTTGAAAAAAAAAAAAAAAAAGGGTTTTATGGTCAGTCACAATTGTGATAATGAAAATATATTTCTGCAGTCATAAAAATTGTTATATATCTCAGCCCAGCTATTTTAAACTGTTTGATCACATTCTAGGGTTACTATTATGCATAAAAACCCTCATACAACATTGATAGGAATACTGAGATAAAAGACAAAAAAATACAACCATCAACATATTTCAAAATTTTAACTTTTTTGTAAAATATAATATCAAATTGTTATATTAGTGTTACCAGTATTACAACATCAATATTGTATTTTTCTACAGCCATTGTAAGGCACGGTGATCAGTCAAGGTAAAGTCTTTACCAATGAGGTAATACTTCAAAGTATCTAATGCCCACTTGATAGCCATATTTTTTCATTATTGTACATTTTTTTGTAACATTTAAATTTTTCATTTAGTGCAATATTTTGTCATTGCAACATTTTATTGTAATTTTCACTAGCAACTGCAACTGTATTTATATTTTATCCCTAAGTTCACTGTTATCCCAGCGGTTACTATTGTGACCAACATGTTTACTCACTCTATGACCACACTCAACAAAACTGAATATATGTCAATTCATATATTAATACTAGACACCTTAAAGATAATGTGTACCAAAAATCTGTATCATATCTTTATGTTAACATACTTTACTAGTCTTTTGTTTCAGAGCTTTGATGCAGTAATCATCTTCTCAAGATTCTGCTCTGGTCAAGTGACAATCTGCACTAATCATGTGAAACTGTGCATATTTAATTGAGACCCTTTATTTTTTCCATATTTGCAGGAAGTCACTAAAACATCAGTCAGTAAGGTTTTTAGAGCTTTATAAAAGAAAACCTTTTCTACGGTGACCGGTGAGATTAAATGGGTTAATATAATTATACATTTTTGTTGAATGTGGTCAAAGAGTGAGTAAACATGTTGATGGTCACAATAGTGACCGCTGGATAACAGTGAACTTAAAAAAAAAAAAAAAAAAAAAAGTTAAAGTGTGTTAAATCGCGAATGCTGTGCTAGATAGACGTCAACAGCCTGATCTTGTTGATCCTCTGGAGGGATCTGGAAAGAGCAGCAGGTGTAGGCCGTCACAAAGAACGAAATTCTCAAAACTCAAATGAATCAAATAGAATCGACTCAGAAGAGATGTGAATGAATGCACACGTGTCGCCTGATTCACAAATGCACATTTTAATCGCTACATGCACAACTGATGATATTTTAATACAAACTATAACATTTGTTTTCACAAATATGTCTCTATTTGAACAAAATTCTGCACATTAAACGCAATTCTTAACTCTGCAGACACTGATTGAAAAGCATTTGTTTCAGTGTAGTGACGCACATATGCAAATTTTTCAAATCGTGTACGCGTTAATGAATTGCACTGGGCTTTGTTCATTGGTAGTTGTGTGTAAGAGGGTCGTGAAATGTTGTAAACTGCGAAAATGAAGTCTCAAAATCCAAATGAACCGAACAAGATTGACTCGAACAAGATGTCGATAAATGCACGCGTGTCACCTGATCCGCAAATGCACTTTTTTCCGCAAATGTTTCCTTTTTGCTTGAGCAATTTATGATATATTAATGCAGAACATAACATTTTTATTCGCAAATATGTCTGTATTTGTATAAATCGCTGCACAATCATTTAATCCCGAATTCCACAGATTCAAATTGAAAGGCATTTGTTTGTGGTTAGTAAGATACACGCATAAAATGTATGCAGTCCATGGATAATTGTGCGTGCATCTATAAATCAATTTGAGTCTAATATCATTCCATAGTTATGGTGCTGGAAGGCGTCTGTTCACTAACGTGGAAGGACTTGTAGAGTTTTCAATGTTCACTATGGTTTTAATCATTTAATGTGAACAACCTAATGCCTCATTCACTTTTCAGAAGAAGATGAATGTTCACAGGCATCATAATGTTGAACATTAATATCATATTTTCACAATCATTACATCGCTTGACATACAGTTTGTGTTAATTTATCACTGTTTACAGTAGCAGGTTTTGGAATGAGAGATGATATTATATTATGACAAAGTTATTTATGCCTCATTTTTTTAACAGTGAAACACAGTGAGCTGCAGCCCATAAACCTTCAGTTTGTCCTGAATCAATGACATTAATCATCACGTCATGTCTCTATCAGAGAGTCTTCTAAATTTGATCATTTTTTTGTTGCTGTTTTTTACCTGAATACTTGCCAGTATATGTGGCTGAGGTCTTCAGTTGATTTCTCTGTTTAACCTGACATCTGGGTGCTCGGGAGGCCCCTCAGGACAAATACGGACAAGAACACAGGATGGGGACCTCCAGAGTGGAACAGACAGACAGGGACCATGGCGGAGCTGGGAGCTCAAGGGGCCATGGTGGAGCTGGGAGCTCAGGAGGCCATGACGGTGCAGGGAGCTCAGGAGGCCATGGCGGTGCAGGGAGCTCAGGAGGCCATGGTGGAGTTGGGAGCTCTGGAGGCCATGGCAGGTGGTCCTTGTGGCTGTGGCCTCGGTCCACTCGGACCGGCCCCTACAGCCGGAACCCCTTTACCCCCAAAAAAAAATTCCCTGGGGAAGTTAGGGGGTATAATCTTCCTGATTTATCTCAATTCCTCAGCATATCCAAGAGCTCAGAACAACTAGATGATGTAACAGAACAACTAGATGATGTAACAGAAACTATGAACTCTCTCTTTTCTAGCACTTTAGATACAGTTGCTCCTTTACGCTTAAGGAAGATTAAGGAAAAGAGTCCAACACCGTGGTATAATGAGCACACTCGCACTCTAAAGAGAGCAGCCCGGAAAATGGAGTGCAGCTGGAGGAAAACAAAACTAGAGGTATTTTGTATAGCTTGGCGGGAAAGTACCCTATCCTACAGAAAAGCTTTAAAAACTGCTAGATCTGATTACTTTTCATCTATTTTATAAGAAAACAAACATAACCCCAGGTATTTATTCAATACAGTGGCAAAATTAACAAAAAATAAAGCATCAACAGGTGTTGACATTTCCCAACAGTACAGCAGTAATGACTTTATGAACTATTTTACTTCCAAAATTGATACTATTAGAGATCAAATTGTAACCATGCAGCCGTCAGCTATATTATCACATCAGATAGTGTACTATAGATCCCCTGAGGAACAATTCCACTCATTCTCTACTATAGGAGAGGAAGAATTGTATAAACTTGTTAAATCATCTAAACCAACAACATGTATGTTAGACCCTATTCCATCTAAACTACTAAAAGAGGTGCTTCCAGAAGTCATAGATCCTCTTTTGGCTATTATTAATTCGTCATTGTCATTAGGATATGTCCCCAAAAACTTTAAATTGGCTGTTATTAAGCCTCTCATTAAAAAAACACAACTTGACCCCAAAGATCTAGTTAATTACAGATCTCAAATCTCCCTTTTCTGTCAAAGATATTAGAAAATGTTGTATTCTCACAATTATATTCCTTCTTAGAGAAAAATTATATCTGTGAGGATTTCCAGTCAGGATTTAGACCGTATCATAGTACTGAGACTGCTCTCATTAGAGTTACAAATGACCTACTCTTATCATCTGATCGTGGTTGTATCTCTCTATTAGTTCTACTGGATCTTAGCGCTGCGTTCGACACTATCGATCACAACATTCTTTTGAATAGACTAGAAAACTTTGTTGGCATTAGTGGAAGTGCATTAGCATGGTTCAAATCATACTTATCTGACCGTCATCAATTCGTAGCAGTGAATGAAGAGGTATCATATCGATCACAAGTGCAGTATGGAGTTCCTCAAGGCTCAGTACTAGGGCCGTTACTTTTCACGCTTTATATGTTACCCTTGGGAAATATCATTAGGAAACACGGGGTTAGCTTTCACTGTTATGCTGATGATACTCAGCTCTGTATTTCTTCATGGCTGGTGAAATACACCAAATTGAGAAACTTATGGAATGCATAGTCGATATAAAAAAACTGGATGACGAGTAATTTCTTACTGCTAAATTCTGAAGAAACAGAGGTGTTAATTATCGGACCTAAAACCCCCACAAGTAATAACCTAGAACACTGTCTAACACTTGATGGCTGCTCTGTAAATTCTTCGTCATCAGTCAGGAACCTAGGTGTGCTATTTAATAGTAATCTCTCCTTTGACAGCCACGTTTCTAGCATTTGTAAAACTGCATTTTTTCCATCTTAAAAATATATCTAAACTGAGACCTATGCTCTCAATGTCAAATGCAGAAATATTAATGCATGCGTTTATGACCTCAAGGTTAGATTATTGTAATGCTTTATTGGGTGGTTGTTCTGCATGCTTAATAAACAAATTACAGATGGTCCAAAATGCAGCAGCTAGAGTTCTTACTAGAACCAGGAAGTATGAGCACATTAGCCCGGTTCTGTCAACACTGCACTGGCTCCCTACTAAACATCGTATAGATTTTAAAATCTTGTTAACCCTTTAGGCGCCTTTTTTTTTTTTAAAAAAATGCTGGATTTTGACATCAAGATTTCAAAAGCTTGTGGCTTGAAAAGGCTTAAAGATAGAGATCTACTGTAAATTAGAAAAATGTTGGGCATGACCTAAAGTCTATGTGGGGTGTAAATATACTCATCTAATTTGCATATTATGACGTCAACAGGGGGGCGGCCCTCTTGAATTTCACAATATTCAGGAAATAGTAGATATTAAATTGATGTTTGAACTTATTTGCATGTTTGTTTGTTTTTTTGTCTTTTTATCCTCATTCCAAATGATAAGAAAAGAGGAAATCAACAATAAAACAGGAGAAAGTACTAAATTATTACTATATCACTATCCTATATAGTAGTAAAACTCATGTGAACAGTAGCCTACTTTTTGATCAGTTCATCAGTAATATTCAGGAAATAATAGATATTGAATGGATGTTTGAGCTTATTTGCATGTTTGTTTTGTTTTTGTCTTTTTATCCTCATTCCAAATGATCAGGAAAAGAGGAAATCAACAGTAAAATGGGAGAAAGTAGTAAATTATTACTATATTACTCTGCCATAGTTGTGATCAGTTGACCAGCTATCTGCCCATTCAGGTATCTAAGTGACACAGTTTATAGTTCTTGAGAGTATGGTAGACCAACCCCACACTGACTGCACCCGTACTGGCGGCTCGTAGAGCACGCACGATCAGAAAAAAAGACGCAATCTGGCCGATCATCAGCACCGCGGCGCGGAGCCAGCGGCGCTCCGTGAGCTCAGAGATCAGCAGCTCTCCTATGGACACTACGATCACTTGTTTGTGTTTCGTGAACTCTCTCGCCTTGCACGGCGGCACCATTGTGCTGCAAAGATGTACCGGGAGAAGCGCGATCATTAGATGGCTGATCGTCATTTCCAAAAAGCAAATATTCCCCTTCAGAGTCAGAATCGGCGAATAACATTTGCAACATCCTCACGGTACAAATTTCTATTAGCCATTTGGCGATTTTCTCTCACAAATCTCACAATTCACTCGTGACGCTGTGAACTGAACTGCTTCCGCATCAATGACACGATCGCTCACTTTCTCTGCTATTTCCTCGAACACTTTGAATAGGAACAGGACATAATTTTGGTCTAGAATCGAAGTACTACATGTCTGCCATCTAGTGGTAGGGAATACAAATGAGATATTACACCATATAAAGGAACTACGGTCTATTTGGTTACGGTTATGGTCTAACTACGGTCTTGTCGCAATTTTGCGACTTTGGCGCTTAGAGGGTTAATTACTTATAAAGCCCTAAATGGTTTAGCTCCTCAGTACTTGAGCGATCTCTTATCGCATTATAGTCCTTCACGTCCGCTGCGTTCTCAAAATTCTGTCCATTTGATAATACCTAGAATATCAAAATCAACTGCGGGCGGCAGATCTTTTTCCTATTTAGCGCCCAAACTCTGGAACAATCTACCAAACACTGTTCGGGAGGCAGACACACTCTGTCAGTTTAAATCTAGATTAAAGACCCATCTCTTTAACCTGGCGTACACATAACACAGGAATACACTTCTATTATTCAAATCCGTTAAAGGATTGTTAGGCTGCATTAATTAGATCAACCGAAACCGGGAACACTTCCCATAACACATGATGTACTTGTTACATCGTAAAAAGATTGACATCTATGGTAATATTAGTCTGTTTCTTTCTTATTCCGAGGTCACTGCAGTCACCAGATCAGATGGTGGATCAGCACCTAGAGACGACCTCTACAGCCCTGAACGTCAGCGGAGACCAGGACACCTAGATGAGCCCCAGAGACAGACCCCCAGTGAGGACACCGTCACCTAGACAGCCATCAGGACAAGACCTCGGGAACCTGTTGAGCCTCCAATCTGACTTTGCAGCAGTTGGAATTGAACTGCTGTGTCGTCTGGCCAGAGGAGGAATGGCCCCCCGATTGAGCCTGGTTTCTCCCAAGGTTTTTTTCTCCGTTCTGTCACCGATGGAGTTTTGGTTCCTTGCCGCTGTCGCCTCTGGCTTGCTTAGTTGGGGACACTTCATTTCCAGCAATATCGTCGACTTGATTGAACAGAAACTTTTTGAACTGAACTGAGCTGGACGATGCCATCACTGAATTCAATAATGAAATGCCTTTAACTGAAAATTGAGTGTTTAATCTTATTATTTTACTTTCCTGACACTCTATCCTCCAACTTGATACTGTTAAGTGCTTTGACACAATCTGTATTGTTAAAAGCGCTATATAAATAAAGGTGACTTGACTTGACTATAAGGAGCCCTCTGGGGCTAAACAGACAGGACAGTACATGGATAGCCCTCCAGGGCTAAACACACAGGAATAGGACAGGACAGCCCTCCGGGGCTAAACAGACAGGGACAGGACAGGACAGCCCCCGGGGGCTAAACACATAGGAACAGGACAGGACAGCCCTCCCGGGCTAAACAGACAGGAAAGTACATGGATAGCCCTCCGGGGCTAAACACACAGGAACAGGACAGGACAGCCCTCCCGGGCTAAACAGACAGGAGAGTACATGGATAGCCCTCCGGGGCTAAACACACAGGAACAGGACAGGACAGCCCTCCCGGGCTAAACAGACAGGAGAGTACATGGATAGCCCTCCGGGGCTAAACACACAGGAACAGGACAGGACAGCCCTCCCGGGCTAAACAGACAGGACAGTACATGGATAGCCCTCCAGGGCTAAACACACAGGAATAGGACAGGACAGCCCTCCGGGGCTAAACAGACAGGGACAGGACAGGACAGCCCTCCGGGGCTAAACACACAGGAACAGGACAGGACAGCCCTCCCGGGCTAAACAGACAGGACAGTACATGGATAGCCCTCCAGGGCTAAACACACAGGAACAGGACAGGACAGCCCTCCGGGGCTAAACACACAGGAACAGGACAGGACAGCCCTCCGGGGCTAAACAGACAGGAACAGGACAGGACAGCCCTCCGGGGCTAAACACACAGGAACAGGACAGGACAGCCCTCCGGGGCTAAACACACAGGAACAGGACAGGACAGCCCTCCGGGGCTAAACAGACAGGGACAGGACAGGACAGCCCACAGGAACAGGAAGCCCTCCTGGGCTGGCTTGGAAGCTGAGGCTTCCTCTGGGCATGACGAGGAGTCAGGGGCCCTCACAGGGTCCCTCAGCAACCGCTTCCATCTCAGCGACAAGGGGGCAGACGAGTCTCCATGGACAAGACAAGTTTAAAATGTTCCTGTGGGCACAACAAGACAACATGGCACTCCTGGCCGTGACATGTGGACTTGATCCACGGGGCTAGGGATTGCGGCGGCCGGCGGGCATGAGTCAGCACCAATCCGGCGGGCTTGAGTCAGCACCAATCCGGCGGGCTTGAGTCAGTGGCGATCCGGCGGGCATGAGTCAGCGGCGATCCGGCAGGCATTGAGTCAGAGGCGGACCGGCGGGCATTGAGTCAGAGGCGGGCCGGTGGCGTGATCTCCCACGAACATGGTAGCGGCAACCCGGGAACCAGGCAACCGGCCGGCGGGCTTGGGAGAGCCACCACCGGCGGTGGATATCTCCCACGATCGGCGGGCATGAGGGCTCGTGGCCAGTGGACTCTCGGCACTCGCGGCAATCCCGCCGAACTCCCACGCCGACTTGCAGTGGGCTATGGCAGGAATAACGAGTGGCGACTTCCATGCCGCGGGACAGACAAACTTTTAAAAACGAAAACAAAACGGGGTGAATGGGCACCGCTTACGGTTTAGGTCTGGTCTTCTGTCACGGTGCACACACGAGGGAGAAACAGGAATACGGAGATGAGGACTTAAACTCAAATAATAGTCTTTAATCAGGACATCACGGCAGGACAGGACAGGACAGGACAGGACAAGGCAGAGAGACAGGATACACCGGGAAGTCACAAGTAGACCAGACGAAATCAAACTCAAAAGACAGGACTAATATACACAGGGTAATTAACACATAACGAGACAAACACAGCTGGAACATACTTAACTCATAATGACATGAATCAAGGACAGGAAACAAACCAAATATGGACACAAGAGGCGGGAACACATGACACACACAACAGAACCCTGACACATTTAAGTGGAAAATGAACAATGGAGACCAAACTGGTGTTAAACAGGTGTTAGTAGTTTAGATCACACTTAGTATGAACAGACCCTTGCATCAGACTTTTGAGCTTGTTCAGGAATAAAACAGTTAATTACAAACACCACATCACTCTAAGATAATTACATTAATTTTAAATAGATTGGAACTTCAGATTATACAAATATTTTATAATATCTAATAGATCATAACCAGATGTCTTTACCTGTGAGAAGTGCAGAGAGGATGATCAGTCCCAGCAGACACATGTGACTCTTATCAGACATTTTCTGTTTCTGTCAGTCTTTCTTTTCATTCTATATTTACATCTCTTCCTTTAAACATCTTCAGCTCCTCCTGCGGGTGTTAACTTCCTCTGATCTGAACAACTGACCTTTTAGCTGCATTTCACTCACACTATATGTGCGATAAAGAAGTAGCTATAAATATATACTAAATATAGCAGTTAAGTTTTTTTTTTTTTCTTAGCAAGTGACCACTGAAACTCATGACTAATGATACGTAACTGAAAAAGAGAACAAAAGAAGAAAAATATAAAATTGTAAAATGACTGGCTAAAGTGATTATATAAAGGTCATTTATTTGTTTAGTTTCTCCAAAAATAGCAAAAATAGAATGTAATAGAACACAACTACTACCTTTAATTATTATTATTATTATTATATTTTATGGTATCATGTTATTGCTCAGTGTGAGCTCAGTTAGATCACAGGTTCAGACCACACAGAACTGTGATCATCTCTGAACCCAGTTTAGACTGACGACGAGTGCATCACATTCAGTTCCTCTTCTTTCTTTAAGTGAGCTGCTGCATGGCTTTAAACTCTGGATCTTTACAGTTCATGAATGCATTTGTTCAGCCTGTATAATTAACAAAAGGTAAGCCCAGTAAAAAAGGTAACTAAATTAACCAATCAATTTACTGAAATTGTTTCATAGCGGATGATTGTTGTTATAGTATCAAGGTCATAACACAAGCATCATGCCACAAAAAGGTGTAAGTGTTTCAGTCTCTAGTCTGCTCTCTCTGTCTTTACTGCTTCTCTCTCAGCTGTCTTTCAATAAATCACTGAAGATCAGAACAACAGCAGAATCAGCTGCTGCAGACTCAGGACTCACCACAGAATAACAAGACTATACCAAGAATTCATGACCAGAAACTGAACAAACATCAGGGCAAAACAACTAAACCAGGGGTGCCCAAACTCGGTCCTGGAGGGCCGGTGTCCTGCAGAGTTTAGTTCCAACCCCAATTAAACACACCTGGAGCAGCTAATCAAGCTCTTACTAGCCATACTAGAAACTTCCCAGCAGGTGAGGCAAGTTGGAGCTGAAGTCTGCAGGACACCGGCCCTCCAGGACCGAGTTTGGGCACCCCTGCACTAAACAATTGGTAAATACAGTGACCTCGTGGTTACTTAAAAATCACGATTATCTTGCAATCACAACGTTGAATGTTTATGTACAGAATAAAGTGATCTCTCTTTCACTCCATGTAAATTGATCAATACTTTAAATAAAAGTGTTATTAAATAGTTTGAAACAGAACATTATGAAGCAAACCGATAAGCTCACGCTTACAGTAGAAAGATTTAGTTGAAAAATTGTTAAGAAAATTAGACAACGCTAATTTAAATAATTCAACAAATAAAAAACTGAATTATTCCTCTTCTTTTGCTTGTTCTTAGCTATGTCTGGTAGGCTACTATGAATATCGTTAGCTCTATAATAAGGTGCTTTTGATTTTCCTCATTTGTAAGTCATTTTGGATAAAGGCAACTTCTAAATTAATATATGTAAATGAGTATTGATATTCTCAAATCTGCAAACATTTTTTTGATTCTCCTCCTGCAAACATCCGTTACCATATGATAAACTACAAAAAGAGTCTGTCAAAATAAATGTCAGTAGTAAGTAAGTAAGCAAATAAGTTAATAAATAAATAAATCACTGTAATAAAAATCAAATACATTTTTGGGAGGGCACTGGAAATGAAATTGAATGACTCTTGGCACTAAATTCTCTGATTTTGAAAAAGAAAAAAGAAAATAAAAGGTGTTAAATGTCAAAAACCAAGTTATATGCTGCTGCAGGAATAAGTTTGTGAACCTTTTGAACATGTGGTCCGATCATACTTTAACATTTACAGACAAACACAATAGACTAAAATAATAACGCAAACAATCATACTTTTCACGTTTTTATTGAATACACTGAGTAATCATTAACAGTGCAGGGTGGAGAAAGTAAGTGAGCTGTTGAATTCACTAACTTGTAGATTCAGCAGCTAAACCAGCAAATGTTTTCTGTCGCTGCTGATAAGACTTTTGACCAATTTTGGTTTATGTCTCCTACAGATCTGTGTCAGTCTCGAGAGCACAGTCCTTGTGAAGTTATGACACAGCATCTCATTTGTCTTAAGATCAGGACTCGGGGCAGCATAACCTTGTTTTCAGCCATTGTTTAGTTGATTTACTGCACTTGTGTGCTTTGGGTCATGAACACCGTTCTTGTTCAGTGTTTTTCTGATAGTAGACACTTGAACAAAGACTTCCACAGTTTCTCTGGTTGTCATGATACTGATGCATCTTTACCATATATTTATATTATGATTTCCATCTGTGTTAATAACCATTCATATTTATTAAAAGTACAAATGTTGCTGTTTTTAATCAATCTCTAATTCATATCGTATTTAAAGTCTGTGGAGCACTGGAACATGATATTGAAAGCTGTCCAAATTTATACAATATCCATACACATGAAGATAAATCTTGCCTGATATTTGTAGAGAGTATTTTATTCTAATATTGTAGGTATTTCTATTTCCTCTTGGAAGTAGGAGTCCTTCCTCCCTACAAAATAATGAAATACAAAATAACTCACTGACCTCTCATTTTACATTTCATTACATACATTTCAATTCATTTTTCTATCATTCTTTTTTGTTGTTGTTTGTTTTCCACAGTGACTGCAGATTGTTAGAGATCAATGTGAATCCTCAGATTGTATGATGTTCAAAACTCACCAGCTCTTCTCTCACAGATGATCTGAAGAAGAATCACAGTAGGAGCAGCAAACACTGCAATCTCAACAATAATCACAATCACTGCAGGAAAGATATATATATATATATATGGAGAGAATAAGAAGAGAATGAATCTGTGAGAATATAAGTTACTTTCTAGATTAAATCAAGGATATAAAAGAATGAACAATTACTAACAATTATTTAGAAATCCACTAATAGTCTCAATGATATAAAGTTATCAGCATAATGAACTGTAGTATTGTTTAATAATGATGCAAAGCAAAGCAAGGAACCAGTTATGGCTCAGTTAGAGCTCTAAGAGCCTCCTTGTGGACCGAGAGGGACGCTTTAATGAGTCTAAGTTTATGATCAGCTGCATATCTTCATCTCCTGATTCTAGAAGAATGTGAAAACACTGAAATGAGAATCATTCATATACAAACCTCGAATTAGAGAGGTTAGAGTAATAACTTGATTCTGTGTTGCTGCTGTAGTTGATGCTATAGAAGATAAATGTATAGTTTTAGATTTATGTGCCAGATTGTGGAAATACAGAGATAATATGTGAATGTGTGAAAACATCAAGTTACAGTTTAGATTTCAATGAGAGTGCCTTATTATCTCCAGCAGCTCTGAATAGCAAAAACAACCTCATAACAGACTCAATTAGATTAAAAACAGTTTGTGAGAGCGACTGCAAAGCACTGAAGTGAGAGACTGATGAAGTGTGTCAGTGATCATGGACCTTGTTTTGTAGGAGCTGCTGCTGTAGTTTGGCTTGATTTCTTCTCAGAGTTTGAGCTGCTGACTGAAATCAGTGTTGAATACATTACACCTGCAGAAGATGATGTTCAGATGCATCATACTGTTGAACATTAATATCATATCATCATACTTAATCATTACATCACATGACATACAGTTTGTGTTCTTTTATCAGCATTTACAGAGTTATTTATGCCTCTATTATATGAGAGTAAAACACAGTGAGCTGTAGCCAATAAACCTTCAGCTGGTCGTGAATCAATGACATTATTAATCATCATGTCATGTCTCTGTATGTGATTCTTATGAAACTGGTTAAAGAATGTAGTTTCTTATCTGAATACTTGTCAGTATATGTGGCTGAGGTCTTCAGATAACAGAAAACATTCATCTTAACAGCTGATTATGTACCTGGTTGTGTAGGAGCTGCAGTTGATGTAGAGCTGGTGACTGGAGACGGTGTCTTTGTTTCGGTCGGAGCTGAAGATGAATGTTCAGATACGTCATAGACTACAATCATATTTAAATTACTGATAATTAATTGTTAATATAAATAGTTTACCTGAATACTTGACAGTATATGTGGCTGAGGTCTTCAGTTGATTTCTCTGTGTAACCTGACATCTCCACTCTCTGTTGTGATCTTCATTCAGGAGTGTTGTAGTCAGAGAGCTGAGACACTGTCCTGAGGAGAATATCTGAAATCTGGAGTCTGTCTGCAGATTCACACCAGCCTGATTCACCCAGATCAGATCAATTCCCTCAGAACCAACCACATAATCACAAGAGACTTGATCATAATATAACTGACAGGAGAGAGTCACAGAGCGGCCTGATCTGATCTCAGACTGTGAGGATGATGAAGAGACTGAAACAGAGAATCAGACAGAGATTACACGACTGATTCCAGTCTTTTCAGAGACAACAATATTACTGTTTAATTCAACATATAATCATAATATTCACAGAAACACTGACCATGAAGAACATGCAGATAAACTTGTGCATCAGTTCCTTGTTGTTGTTCATTCACATATTGTCTGCAGGAGTAAGATCCACAATCTTCTTTTGTGACTTTCTTGATGTTCAGAGAGCAGTCAGAGTCCAGACTCAGTCTCTCATGTATCTCTATGTTATTCTTCTTTATTCCTCCAGCAATCAGTACAACTGCCCCTGAATGTCTGCTATAGATCCATGCAGTGGATGTGCAGCCAGAAAGAGCATTATTACAGGACAGACGCACATCTTCACCAGAACTGATGAACACATCAGTCTCATCCACTCCACTGGTACCTACATATTAAAACCAGTGTTAATTTTGACAGCAACTTTTGATTTAGTTTTAGTCATAGTCTTTTGACTAAAATACCATTTAGTTTTAGTCATATTTTAGTCATTTGAATTGTTTTTAGTTTTAGTCTAGTTTTAGTCGACTAAATATCATAACATTTTAGTCGACTAAATCTACAGTAAATTCAGTCGGCTAAAATCTAATGGGCTTAGTTACAGTGCATTTATTAAGCATTTCTCTAAAATTTCCAAACTCATTATATAGGTTTGATATTAAGGTATTATCATGATAGACATCGATTTAACTGCAGTGACACACAACATGCCTTTATGTTAAAATTAAATAAAACCACTTCTCATAAAGAACAAGAACAAGGTCTTCTTTTTAATGAAATACCAATGGTTATATAGGATAATTATCCATAATTAAAAAACTTGTTTACCATATTCTTCATTCTTTCAAGCAGACATATTTATTTCTATAAATAAATTGAAATGAACCTTTAGGGCTACTAAAGTTTTTCAGTCAAGAGCAGTGAGTGATTTTCTGTCTTTCTTCTGTTGCTTGATTAACATCAATGACAGAGACAATAGCAACTTAATTAGACTACTATCCCTTTAAAACCGAACGCACAGCTGCAATGGATGCAATGTACTGATGCACGTTCTGCCTGCTGTTTACGTTCACTTAAGACGTCATCGACTGTGTTTATGTGAATGCTCGTCAACACGGCATCATTTCATGTGTAATTCTCCGCTCACGCGACGCAAGAGAGTCTCTTCTGTGTGTGTATGCTTCAGTGTCTGTGCTCAGAATCAAGTTCTCTCTTGCGTCGTCAGATTTATCCATATGTCTGCTCTTCTCTTACTCCCACATATTGATATTTTTGAACGTTTTATGAGACGTGCTGCAAGTGTATTATAGCTTATGTCCTGCCAGTTCATATGTATGCATCTAACCTCCTAACTACACACTGCAGAACTATGTTCTGATTGAATCTCTTTCCAAATCGTCCCTCCCTAACATTTTCGTCTCGTTTTTATTCGTTGACGAATATGTCAATAGATTTTCGTCATAGTTTTTGTCATTCAAAAAGAGTTTTCGTTCGTCATCGTCTCGTTGTCGTCGGTGAAAAAATGTCGTTGACGACAATTATGATGAAAATTATTCGTCAACGAAATTAACACTGTACACAACATGTACACTTTCATTCAGACCACTGTGCACAACATAGATGTTGGCAAAGTGAAAGAGTCCTCGTGTTGCTGAGGTTAGAGCAAGGCTGCTTTGCTAGGTGCCTTAAGTTTTCTGCCCTCATGAAGTGTTTTGTTTGTCAGGCTGAGTTATATGGTTCAAAATTGCTTCCTAGGCACTTCAGCTTAGTTCATGGTTTTGTTCCTGGAAAGAATCTTCGCCTTAAATGTGTAGAGGCAGGGTGTAGTTCTGTGTTTGGTACTTTTTCAGGTTTTAGAAAACATTTGATTGCAAAACATACTGAGCAAAGTGACCAGAATTTTGACACCATTGACAATTGTGAGACTGCTGAGGCAGAAGGACAAAGTATTGCTCAAACATTTGATCAGATTGGCACTGTTGGAGAGGTGGCCACGACATCTGTTTTGTTAAAGTCAAATAAGAGCGCTTTGGATATGTGTGCGTCTGCTGTTGCACAACTAAACGTTGCTGGGTTAAGTCAGTCTGCTATAAGTGGTTTTGTTTCATCTATGGAGGAAGTAGTTTTTGAGATTCACAATCAGGCCCAGGGTGCAGCTTTGCTATGTCTGTCTCCACATGACATTGCTACTAAAAGGAAAATAGAAAGTTCAATTCAACATTTGGAAAATCCTTTTACTTTGTTTAATTCTGAAGCCAAACGAAAGAGACTTTTTACAGAGAAATGGGGAACTGTTGAACCAACCGAAATATTGCTTGGCACAAGATTTGACAGCAGGAGAAATAAAACCACTGGAACATTTGATCAAGTTGTTGTAACAGATAAATATGCTTATATACCCATTTTAGAAACACTAAAGTCAATTACTGATTTGTTTAAACCCAGGCATGTTCCAAAGGAAGGTGTTTATGTTGACTTAAGTGATGCGGCACATTTTAAAAGTAATCCTTTATTTTGCACAGAAAAAGATGCCTTACAAATTCAGTTATTTTACGATGATTTCGAGACCGCTAATCCATTGGGTTCCAAAAAAGGTATACACAAATTGGGTGCCATCTATTATACATTAAGGAATTTCCCCCCATTTTTAACTCCTCATTGGATAATATTCATTTATGTGCCCTCTTTCATGCACAGGATATTAAACAGTATGGTTTTAATTCTATAATCGAGCCTCTAGTAAACGATCTAAAAGTGCTTGAGATTGAGGGGGTTAAGAATCCAGTATCTGGACGTTGTGTTAGGGGTACAATTGTTCAAGTCACAGGGGATAACCTTGGCTTACACAGCTTATTAGGGTTTCTGGAGTCATGTGGGGCTCAATATTGTTGTCGTTTCTGTGTTCTTGAGAAAGATCGCTTTCAGTTTGTATTTTCCAAAGATAACCCTGAGGTTGTACTAAGAACAACTGAGATGCATGCTCTGCACTGTAAAAGGTTACAAGATGACTCTACACTACCTCATGTTTATGGCGTCAAACGGGTGTGTTTGTTAAAGTATTTCAACACAGCAAACAATTTTGCTGTGGATATAATGCACGACATTTTAGAAGGTGTCGCTCAGCTAGAGGTAAAACTTGTTCTGCAGTACATTCAGCATAATTTTCTGAGTGCTGATGATCTTGCTGGTAGAATACATGCTTTTGATTATGTTACAATCAGCAGAGAAACCGTCCTCCAATGGTCAAATTGTTTAGTGGAAGTAACGATTTGGGTTTAAATCCAATCTTGGTGCTTGTTGCGCAACATGCCTCTGTTATTTGGTGATTTAGTGCAGACTGGTATCTTTTGCTTTTACTTCTGCAGATTGTTAACATCGTATTTTCACCAGTCCTTACAGAAGGCATGACCATTTATCTTAAACATTTAATAATTGAACATCACCAGCTATTCAAAAAAAATGTTCCCGAAAAAAATCTGCTGCCAAAGCATCACATAATGATACACTACTCACAGTGTGTAAGAAAAATTGGACCAATTCTGCACATGTGGTGTATGCGTTATGAAGCGAAACACAAGTTCTTTAAAACACAATTAAAAAGCTTCAAAAGCATCACTAAAACACGAGCCAAAAAGCACCAGAGTTGTATGGCAATGCACTGGGAGTCTTTTAGCCCGTACAGATTGAGTCTTGGGCCGGGGAAGATTTTTCAGGCACACCTGACTGTGCCATACGCCCCTGCTCCCTTCACCTACACCTCCCACCAACCACCAGTCCATGCTTGTTTGCACAATTGTTGTTTTTATTAATAGGCTACTGTTATCAAAAGTTATCGTTTTGTATATATATAACCCCAAAATAAAAAAAAAATGTGTTTGGTCTGATTTTTTTAAAATAATTGTAAACGTATTTGATTGGTTTGTCGATAGACCTAGTTTTTATATATATATATTATTTATTATTATTATTTGTTTAAACTTGTAATTAACAACTGCCTTTCCAGCGCTTGGTGCGAGAAATCGCGCAGGATTTCAAGACGGACCTGCGCTTCCAGAGCTCCGCTGTCATGGCCCTGCAGGAGGCCAGCGAGGCTTATTTGGTCGGTCTGTTTGAGGACACCAACCTGTGCGCCATCCACGCCAAGAGAGTCACCATCATGCCCAAAGACATCCAGCTGGCGCGCCGCGTCCGCGGAGAGCGCGCTTAAACCCGCCGCTGCGGCGTGACGCGTCCGCGGAGAGCGCGCTTAAACCCGCCGCTGCGGCGTGACGCGTCCGCGGAGAGCGCGCTTAAACCCACCAGCTCCAAGTAGAGCAGCCTGAGACTGTGAGACCCCCCAAAGGCTCTTTTAAGAGCCACACATCTACTCCTTAAAGAGTCTTTAACTCATTTTTGAACTGATGTCTTTTCTAGTTACTAACTTCTCCATCAGGTTTATGCTTTCTGGGGTTGTTAGATGTTCTTTGTTCTGGTTTAGAATCAGAAATAGTTTGTTGGTAGCAAGCGTCCACAGCACAAGCAGAATGAGCCATAATTTCAAAGTTAACAAAACAAGTGTTTGCTTGTATAAATGCATTTTGTATTAACTTAATTCTCTCCGGATCTTTGTTCTTCAAACATTACATTCTGTTAATTAATACACATTTCATTAAAAATGTATGGTTACACTTAATACTTGGGGTCTGATTATATATAGATATAGTTTAAATAATAAATTGCACCGCCTTGGTTTCTCTCAGGTCCTTTAAGCAAGAGTCAGGTCTCTCTGTTCTTGTGTATTATCCTCGTTGTAATGTTTTGATTACACAATAATTATTGAAGCAAAGGCTTTTGAGAGCCACACAAAGAGCTGTTGTCCAATATTGTAGAAGTTTAATATATAATGTTTTTTTACAAACTCAAATGCAGACAGTCTGGAAAAAATGAAAGTACTAATATAAGTGGAGAAAAAGCATTTTGTTGTCTCTTTAAAGTGACTTTTTTCATGGCTTTATACCCCTATTGTATATGTAGTATACATTATTATACTTTTATACTTTGGATACTTTTATACTTTTTTTGTTTTCACAATCAAACAACTCATCTCAAACATTTATTCAACACAATAAATAAACAGAAGTCTCGCTGTTTGAAGAATGACGCCATCTGCCGTCAGATAAGCCTCGTCACAACTCAGATATCTTTCTAGAAATGTTACAGCCTTTAACCACACTTAAACAATCCCCAACTGACACAAGTGTGTGCGTGTGTGTGTGAGAGAGTGAGTGTGTGTGTGTGTGTGTGAGAGAGTGTGTGTGTGCGTGTGTGCGTGTGTGTGTGCGAGTGTGTGTGTGAGAGAGAGATTGTGTGTGTGTGAGAGAGAGTGTGTGTGTGTGTGTGTGTGTGCGTGTGTGTGTGCGAGTGTGTGTGTGAGAGTGTGTGTGCGCGAGTGTGTGTGTGAGAGAGAGAGAGTGTGTGTGTGTGTGTGTGTATGTGTGTGTGCGTGCGCATGTTTATTTATTTTCACAAGTAAACAACTGTAGGCCTATGTATATATTATTAACATATTAAACAAAATGTCTCTAAAAAAGTCAATATGCTGCATCCAAAATCCCATAATTTGCTGAAAATGTGCTGCACACCCTCAGACCAACCAAGATCAGGATGAGTGTGTCTTCATCAGATTTGGAGAACTGTATCATTGCATCAATGGATGCTCTGCAGTGAATGGGTGCCGTCAGAATGAGAGTTAACATCTTGAGAAGACAAAAGCTGAAACAAATCCATCAAGATTTTAAGTTTGAGAGTCACGTGACGTGCTCATGAACCTAGTCGCACTTGAGTAGAGCTCCGTACGTTTGGCCCTTTTTGCTGATTTTGTTTCGTTTTATTTTAAGTTTTATTCACTGGTGGTGCTTTACCTGATGGCATGCAGTCGTAAACAGCAGGAGTTGTCTCCATCGGCTTCTCCGATTAAGAAGAAATCCAAGCCACCGAACTCAAGCGATATGATGGACAAGATGGCGAACACTGTTACACACTTTGAGGACATTCTAAGAACCGAGTTGACGGCGATGCGGGACGAGTCCGCTTCTCACATGTCAGTTGTTCAGTCGCTATGCTCTAAACTGGATCTTCTAACAGGGGAGATGAGAGAACAAAAGAAAGTCATCGCAGATCACGATAGGCGCGTGTAGCCGTGCCCGAGCAACAGGTTGTGGACTTACAGGATCGCAATAGGCGCAGCAATCTGCATCTGGTTGGATTGCCTGACGGTTCTGGAAAGGACGACCCTATGGGCTTTTTGAAAAGATCACTTCCGACGTTGCTCCCGTCTCTGGCGGGCAAAGACATTGAAGTGGAGCGAGTGCATCGCGTGTACACAAGGCTCTCCTCAGATCACGCTAAACCACGGGTTTTCATCTTTAATCTGCTGCGGTACACGGACAGGGAGCTCATTCTGCAGGCCGCCAGACTTCACGCCACGGTGAAAACTTCCGACGGAGCAACGCTGTCTTTCTTTCCAGATTGTTCTTCAATCACCGCAAAAAGAAGTGCATTTGCGCCAATTAGGAAGGAGATGAGAGACGCCAGCATCCAGAATTTTCTTCTTTATCCTGCAACGCTGAACGTCATTCTCAATCAAGGTGAACCTAAAATACTACACTCCCCAGAAGAAGCAAGAGTTTTCCCTTTCATCCACCAACTCTCAGTGAACTTCATCTGGACATGTGCCGTCTAATCGGAGAAGAGATGCTCTCGGTGAGCTTCATCTGGACATGTGCCGTCTAATCGGAGAAGAGATGCTCTCGGTGAGCTTCATCTGGACACGTGCTGTCTAATCGGAGAAGAGATGCTCTCGGTGAGCTTCATCTGGACACGTGCCGTCTAATCGGAGAAGAGATGCTCTCGGTGAGCTTCATCTGGACACGTGCCGTCTAATCGGAGAAGAGATGCTCTCGGTGAGCTTCATCTGGACATGTGCCGTCTAATCGGAGAAGAGATGCTCTCGGTGAGCTTCATCTGGACACGTGCTGTCTAATCGGAGAAGAGATGCTCTCGGTGAGCTTCATCTGGACACGTGCCGTCTAATCGGAGAAGAGATGCTCTCGGTGAGGTGAACTTCATCTGGACATTTGCCGTCTAATCGGAGAAGAGATGCTCTCTGTGAGGTGAACTTCATCTGGACATGCGCCGTCTAATCGGAGAAGAGATGCTCTCTGTGAGGTGAACTTCATCAGGACATGTGCCGTCTAATCGGAGAAGAGATGCTCTCGGTGAGCTTCATCTGGACATGTGCCGTCTAATCGGAGAAGAGATGCTCTCCGTGAGCTTCATCTGGACATGTGCTGTCTAATCGGAGAAGAGATGCTCTCGGTGAGCTTCATCTGGACATGTGCCGTCTAATCGGAGAAGAGATGCTCTCGGTGAGCTTCATCTGGACATGTGCCGTCTAATCGGAGAAGAGATGCTCTCCGTGAGCTTCATCTGGACATGTGCTGTCTAATCGGAGAAGAGATGCTCTCGGTGATCTTCATCTGGACATGTGCCGTCTAATCGGAGAAGAGATGCTCTCGGTGATCTTCATCTGGACATGTGCCGTCTAATCGGAGAAGAGATGCTCTCGGTGAGCTTCATCTGGACATGTGCTGTCTAATCGGAGAAGAGATGCTCTCGGTGATCTTCATCTGGACATGTGCTGTCTAATCGGAGAAGAGATGCTCTCGGTGAACTTCATCTGGACATGTGCCGTCTAATCGGAGAAGAGATGCTCTCGTGAACTTCATCTGGACATGTGCTGTCTAATCGGAGAAGAGATGCTCTCGGTGATCTTCATCTGGACATGTGCTGTCTAATCGGAGAAGAGATGTTCTCAGTGAACTTCATCTGGACATGTGCCGTCTAATCGGAGAAGAGATGCTCTCGTGAACTTCATCTGGACATGTGCTGTCTAATCGGAGAAGAGATGCTCTCAGTGAACTTCCTAGCAGTAGAGCAGCCTGAGACTGAGACCCCCCAAAGGCTCTTTTAAGAGCCACACATATACTCCATCAAAGAGCTTTTAATGTTGTGATTAATTAAGTATAACACTCGGTCAAATGGCAACTATAATTTTCATTCACTTTTCTAACATTTAAACTTGGACCACATTATTAAATTACCTTTTGACTTTATGAATACAAATAAATGACAGCTTAATGATTTTATTTAATCTTTTATTTCTATATATCACATCACCATAATCAAACAAGGGCAAAACAGTAGTTTCAACAATTTATTGGCTGACGTGGTAAACACAGATCTATTTCAATAAAAAAAATATAATAAGTCTAGATTTAACTTTGTTAAAAGATTAGTTATGTGGGTAGTAAGTCAATTTGCTAAAAGGAGTTCAGTTTGTTGCTAAATGATGTTGTGATGTCATTCCACGACGCAATATCGTCACTGCATCAAATCTCAGCAAAAATATATTTTATATATGTTCGTTCATATTAGTTTGTAAAATTATATAAATGCATAATATAATACTAAAATATAACTATTTTTAAAAACATTTAATTTTTTAACACTTACACATTTTTCAACCAGTCATTAGCAAGTAAAACTATACATTCAGACCAGCGCTGCTTCTCTACTAATCTGGCCATCACTAACCAGTCTCAGACCAGCGCTGCTTTTCTACTAATCTGGCCATCACTAACCAGTCTCAGACCAGCGCTGCTTCTCTACTAATCTGGCCATCACTAACCAGTCTCAGACCAGCGCTGCTTCTCTACTAATCTGGCCATCACTAACCAGTCTCAGACCAGCGCTGCTTCTCTACTAATCTGACCATCACTAACCAGTCCCAGACCAGCGCTGCTTTTCTACTAATCTGGCCATCACTAACCAGTCTCAGACCAGCGCTGCTTCTCTACTAATCTGGCCATCACTAACCAGTCCCAGACCAGCGCTGCTTCTCTACTAATCTGACCATCACTAACCAGTCTCAGACCAGCGCTGCTTCTCTACTAATCTGGCCATCACTAACCAGTCCCAGACCAGCACTGCTTTTCTACTAATCTGGCCATCACTAACCAGTCTCATACCAGCGCTGCTTCTCTACTAATCTGGCCATCACTAACCAGTCCCAGACCAGCGCTGCTTCTCTACTAATCTGGCCATCACTAACCAGTCCCAGACCAGCGCTGCTTCTCTACTAATCTGGCCATCACTAACCAGTCTCAGACCAGCGCTGCTTTTCTACTAATCTGGCCATCACTAACCAGTCCCAGACCAGCGCTGCTTCTCTACTAATCTGGCCATCACTAACCAGTCTCAGACCAGCGCTGCTTTTCTACTAATCTGGCCATCACTAACCAGTCTCAGACCAGCGCTGCTTCTCTACTAATCTGACCATCACTAACCAGTCTCAGACCAGCGCTGCTTTTCTACTAATCTGGCCATCACTAACCAGTCTCAGACCAGCGCTGCTTTTCTACTAATCTGGCCATCACTAACCAGTCTCAGACCAGCGCTGCTTCTCTACTAATCTGACCATCTCTAACCAGTCTCAGACCATCACTAACCAGTCTCAGACCAGCGCTGCTTCTCTACTAATCTGACCATCACTAACCAGTCTCAGACCAGCGCTGCTTCTCTACTAATCTGACCATCACTAACCAGTCTCAGACCAGCGCTGCTTCTCTACTAATCTGGCCATCATTAACCAGTCTCAGACCAGCGCTGCTTCTCTACTAATCTGACCATCACTAACCAGTCTCAGACCAGCGCTGCTTCTCTACTAATCTGACCATCACTAACCAGTCTCAGACCAGCGCTGCTTCTCTACTAATCTGACCATCACTAACCAGTCTCAGACCAGCGCTGCTTCTCTACTAATCTGGCCATCATTAACCAGTCTCAGACCAGCGCTGCTTCTCTACTAATCTGACCATCACTAACCGGTCTCAGACCAGCGCTGCTTCTCTACTAATCTGACCATCACTAACCGGTCTCAGACCAGCGCTGCTTCTCTACTAATCTGGCCATCATTAACCAGTCTCAGACCAGCGCTGCTTCTCTACTAATCTGACCATCACTAACCAGTCTCAGACCAATGCTGCTTCCCTACTAATCTGACCATCACTAGCCAGTCTCAGACCAGCGCTGCTTCTCTACTAATCTGACCATCACTAACCGGTCTCAGACCAGCGCTGCTTCTCTACTAATCTGACCATCACTAACCAGTCTCAGACCAGCGCTGCTTCTCTACTAATCTGACCATCACTAACCAGTCTCAGACCAGTGCTGCTCAGGGCCGGCGCGTGCATATAGGTGAACTAGGCAGCAGGGGCGGATTTAGTGAATTGGGGGCCCCACGCAAATATAGGAATGGGGCCCTATACATTTGCACAAATTTACCTAGATCAACCTTGAAGTTTCTTTTTTGTCGTGATGATTGCTGCTTCACAATGGTGCCTCATAGTTGTGTCCCATGTTTCAACATTTTGCATGTTATAATGGGATTCTTTCATTTACATTTATTCATTTAGCAGACACTTTTATTCTTTCATGTTGTAGACCACGAAATAGCAATTGATTTACCTTTGAGATACAAGTTTTAACAAAAAACTAAATGAATTATTTTGTATTAATACATTTGTATCTGTTCTAAATGTACTTTAAATTAATACTTTTCAACACCGTAAACCGCAACCGTTCACGTGTCCACGCTTAATGCGCATCTCGTTTATGAAAAGCATTTTAGGGGGCCCTTGGCTTTTGGGGGCCCAAGGCAGTCGCCTACCTTTGCCTAATGGGTAAGTCCGCCCCTGCTAGGCAGGTGCCTAGGGCGGCAGCACAGTCAGGGTGGCAAAAAGGGCAGAGATTTTTAAACAAAGTTTATCTTTTGGGCATTTGTTTGGAATTATTGCACTCATATCAACAAGTTATCACCCCTTAGTTATTCTAAATCTAAATTAACTTTGCTTCATAGTAATGCCGCTCCCGCACCGCCCCCCACCTGAACGGCGTCAATAGGCTACTCTACATGCAAAACATCCTAATGTACATTAATAAATGTCATCAAAACGAATAAAACTATCCAGACATGAATGACTTTTGCTGCTGGTGATGTCTGATGAGTTTTAAATGATGACACGCACTTCTGAAAGGTACGATTATAGCCTAATGTATGTGTGTGAGAGAGAAAGCGCGGGGGAGACATAGGCCTATAATAGATAACACAAGTGTAATGTTATCTATTAAATAGGCCTACGTACATCCAAACCGTGTTTTGTTTTAACCAAGTCGAATACTAAATATTTAGCCTTTATCATATTTATAAGGCTATACAGTGTTTAATTTGTGGAATAAAGCGGGGTGACGGATCCGGCATCAGAGGATGGAGAGGTATACTAAGGGATATTCGCTCAATCACTTGGTTGAAGTGATTACCAGCTTGCATCAGTTGCTTTTATAGTGTGCACACACTGTATACTCTAAAAATCACGGTTATTTTATTGCAACATTTTGTTAGTGTTTGGGTAGTTTTTGTGTAACCCAGCTCCTGGGATAGGACAGTCGCAACAACCCAGCGTTTGGCACGCATGTATTTGGCATTCTCTTCGGGTGAGAGCAGTTCTCAGTGCCGACTTATTTCTGTGGTCAAATATAGGTTTGTTTCATTTAATCTATAAAACAGTAAACCATTTTATTTTATGCAAAGCAAACCAAGTCACCTACAGGAGGCGCATCGGTCTTTTTGCGACTATGAATTGTTTTATTTTTACTCCTAAAATGCTTGTTAAACGAGTTTAAATGTAAGAAATGTTGTATACATGTTTAAACGGGTAAAACGTTCGTTATTGTTTCACGCGCGTTTCCCAAAAATGCACTTAACACAATCACACCGTGCTTTAAGAGCTACTTAGGAGTCGCTATCTGCTGGTTAAGTGCTGAAATGTCAATTTATAGAATGGCTCGTAATTGTAGTACACACTCGTTTATTGAAATGTTAACAAATTTAAATGTTAATATAATATAATATAATATATAACAATATTTGTTATATATTATATATAATAATAATAATAATATATATTATTGTATATAATATCTGCAAGATGTTATTTCCGGGTCCAATACATGGCTGGTTTTCGTGAACGTCAGCAAAAGCCATTGACAGATTTTTATACCAGAGTTTATAGCTATTTTTCCCGGTCTTTGAAGCATATTTCCTACATTACTTCTATTATTTTTTTTGTTCAGTCGTTTAATTTAGATGTGTATTTTTGTTTTGTGCCCTTTTTAATTATTTCATTTCATATAAATAACGAGTGATAAAGTGTACAATGAAGTACAATCAAAAACTTTAATTATAATAACGTTGCACTTGAATAAAGTTAAAGGTGTAATCTGCTGATTGTCCTGCAGGTGACCTCATAATTCTGTCTTCTTACGATTACTTCAGAGCACTCGTAGATCTACGATGATTTCCAAGTGCTACTTAAGTTAAGATGCTTTTGGGAAACAGACCATAATATTAAGATCAGTCGTACGATCGTTTTTACGAACTTCTTAGGCTTAAGGCTTAAGAATTAAATATTGATATTGTGTTTGTGACGGAGATAGAAAACACAAGTTATTTATATGTGTTTTTCTCTCTTGATGCACTGGTTCCATGCATTATCAGAGACGGGCAGCTGGCGGCTTCAAATACGGCCCGCTGGACATTAATCTCGTCAATTTTGATTCATTTGAGAAGCGAGATTATGATGTTAATTCTAACCCAAGTTCCCGCCGATCTCTGTTATCATCACCGTCCCAGCAGGCACCAGACGTCTATGTAACGTCAGGTTAACGTTGGACATGACGTCAGACAGACGTTGGATTTTGGTTGAAAATGAAAATCGGGTTGACGTTGGCTTAAAGTTGGATTTTGGTTACACAACCTAAAAACAACCAAATCTCAACGTCAGCTGACGTCGGTATTGGACATCAATTTAACTTTGACATTAGACGTTGGATTTACATTGGATTTTGGTCACCCGACGTCGCAACCAAAATTTAACCAAATACCAACGTCTTATGACGTTGTGTGCCTGTTTTGTGCCTGCTGGGGTAATTACAGCGTATGAGCGCTAAAACGTTGGACATCTCTTCACAATGCACATCTGTAATTCTAATTAGGAAACAATAACACTCTTATGTTTTGAATGTGATCATGCAAAGGCTTTATGGAAAGCAATGTCTTGGCTTGTTTTCTCAGCCATAAATCATTTTGATTTGAGAATCAGGATTAAAGGAGCTGGACGATGGCCTATTTCATCTCCACAAATGTAAAGTTACTGATTGTATGCCCAATTTTGGGATTGTATTGATTTGAAAGTGTTTTATGAATCATCACTTAATAAGAAAGCTGCTAAAACACAAGTATTGATGGAATAAAATAATGACTTTGTTTGTAAGGGTTTGAAGTTGACATTGTCATTTTTCACTTTGGTTATAATTATTTTAAAATATGTTTATGGTAACTTTTATTTATGTTTTTCTTTGTATTCTGGTTGTGTGTGTATTTGATTGCTTTGACTGTATCCCATGTGAATGTTATGTTTAATAAAAACATGAGTGCTATATTTTGACTGCAAACATCGTGTTTTCCAGTCAAAGTGGGAAACGGACCGAGTTCAAGGGAGCACCGATGAGCTTAGTTTGCCTGGAAACACAATCTGTAATGAAAGATCTTAAATCTGCAAACAAAGAGAAGTATGAAACGTCGCTCTCATCTCAGACTTAAACTGTAAATTATGTCTTCAAATGCGTGATGGTGCAACAATCATCAGTAAAGGTATCTTCTACGGCTTCACTCAAGTGAAACAGATGTTATCAGATGTTATAAAGCATTTGGACTCGAATCTGTATCTTTGTCAACAGTAGCACGTCGACTTTCTGACATCAAATCCAATAAAGCTGAAACACACAATCAACAGTTAGCCTTTTAACACTTATTTTTTTACAAATTAGATCCTATGTAAATGCTTGTACTGTCTACAAAGCACAAACATTTCACAATTAACTGTTTGGTCAGCTCAGGTCATCACAAGTGTGTTTAATTCAAATGGTTGCAGTTATAATTCAGTTATAGCTTTGCTGTTCTGTCTGTTTGGTGCTGGCTGTGCATTATGACTCTCCACTATTATTATTGTATTTTCTACTTGCTCTCCTTTGCATTAATGTGATGGAGTAAATGTGCATTGTATAATGTGTCCTGGGAAATACATATTAATCAAGAGATGACTGGGATTCATGGCTTTGTTCGGGATTACGTTGTTGTGTTGAGTTTAACATGCTTCAACCGGACTGAGAATTGTTTAATGTATTCTTGGACAAATGTGCATCTGGTCATAAATGTTGTCATTTTGAAGTAATTTATCATGATGTGGTGATTGAGATAATGTACCGGAGATCAAAGACTATTTAAAAAGGGACTTAAGAATGCTATATGAAGCGCATTATCTCACGAGTCAGATAAGTTACAAACACGTAAAATGTTATTTCTTTATAGATTATATAACAACAATTTGGAAAACAGACAAAACAGAACAGATAAGAAGCATTATTTGAGAAAAAGGCATACTGATATAATAACGGAATTTAGGGTGCTTTCACACTTGGTTCGATTGCCTGGTCCGAACCCGAGTTCGTTTGCCCCCCCTCGCTCCCCCGCTGGACTGCGTTCATATTATTTAATTCTGGTCCGAACCCGAGTTCGTCCCCCCCTCGCTCCCCCGCTGGACTGCGTTCATATTATTTAATTCTGGTCCGAACCCGAGTTCGCCCCCCCCCCCTCGCTCCCCCGCTGGACTGCGTTCATATTATTTCATTCTGGTCCGAACCCGAGTTCGTCCCCCCCCCCTCGCTCCCCCGCTGGACTGCGTTCATATTATTTAATTCTGGTCCGAACCCGAGTTCGTCCCCCCCTCGCTCCCCCGCTGGACTGCGTTCATATTATTTCATTCTGGTCCGAACCATTCATTTCAATGGAGAGCTGGCGATTCGAGCGATAGCGACCGATGGGGCGTGTCCAGCGACGCGACAAAGTTCAGAATACTTCAACTTTATGCAAATGAAGAGCGACTTTCGGGAGCGACAGCCAATAGGAAAGAAGCCGGTTGAGCTCACGTGATCTTTCTCCTCTCAGCGGTAGATAAACATACGCAATGGGAAAAAACTAGGTTCTGTTTCTCATTCATTTTTGTTTGTATGTCCGTATTTAATTTATATTCATATCATATTTAGTCTTTTGCCTCCAAAATGTTTGTATTTAGCGGCAAGAAACCTGATTCGCTGTCTAGGCAACCAGTAGTGAGAACGCCCGCTAGCGACCTCATCGCCATCGCTCATCGACAAAAGTCGCTGCTAGTGTGAACGTAGCTTAACTTGATGTAATTTCCGATTCTTGTGAAAAAGGCTAATTGCAGGTGATTTTCTCTCGCGCCGGATGAAAGCTCCTGATCTTAGAAATTCAAGAGGATCTGTTAAACTTACACTCTAAAAACCACTGGGTTAAAAACAACCCAAGGGCTGTGTAAACACATTTGGGGTTAATTTTAACCCATCATAAAGGGTTGATTCATTTGTATTATAATACTAGCTTTTTTTTACTTTATGCATGAAATAATGTTTACAGATTAACTTAAATCCTCTAAACTTTTGTAAAATGCTCCACAACCACTGGTTTACATGATAACGTCCTTTATTTCTCATTTGCAGCATTGTTTATCTCGTTTTTATGTAAGCTATACATATTTAATCTCGTTTAACAAATATTAGAAGTAAAAATTCACACCGCGCGCCTGTATGTCGAACAATCGAAAATCGAACGATATACAGCACAGTAACGATTTTATCAATAAAATAAAATGTACACAAACCTGTATTTACCGAAGAAATGCTTCAGTTCGGTGGCGCTTAGAACGGCTCTCTCCAGAAGACGACGCAAAATACCCAACCGCTGGGTTACGTCTGACCCAGGAACACTAAAACTACCCAAACACTGAACAAATAACCCAGGGTTTGGGTTAAAAAATAACCCAGGGTTTGGGTTAAAAACTAACCCAGGGTTTGGGTTAAAAAATAACCCAGGGTTTGGGTTAAAAACTAACCCAGGGTTTGGGTTAAAAACTAACCCAGGTTTTGGGTTAAAAAAATAACCAGCATTTGGGTTAAAAACTAACCCAGGGTTTGGGTTAAAAACTAACCCAGGTTTTGGGTTAAAAAAATAACCAGCATTTGGGTTAAAAACTAACCCAGGGTTTGGGTTAAAAACTAACCCAGGTTTTGGGTTAAAAAATAACCAGCATTTGGGTTAAAAACTAACCCAGGGTTTGGGTTAAAACTAACCCAGGGTTTGGGTTAAAAAATAACCAAGGGTTTGGGTTAAAAAATAACCCAGCATTTGGGTTAAAACTAACCCAGGGTTTGGGTTAAAAACTAACCCAGGGTTTGGGTTAAAAACTAACCCAGCATTTGGGTTAAAACTAACCCAGGGTTTGGGTTAAAAAATAACCCAGGGTTTGGGTTAAAAACTAACCCGGGCTTTGGGTTAAAAAATAACCCAGGGTTTGGGTTAAAAACTAACCCAGGGTTTGGGTTAAAAACTAACCCAGGGTTTGGGTTAAAAAATAACCCAGGGTTTGGGTTAAAAACTAACCCAGGTTTTGGGTTAAAAAATAACCAGCATTTGGGTTAAAACTAACCCAGGGTTTGGGTTAAAAACTAACCCAGGTTTTGGGTTAAAAAACTAACCCAGCATTTGGGTTAAAACTAACCCAGGGTTTGGGTTAAAAAATAACCCAGGGTTTGGGTTAAAAAATAACCAAGGGTTTGGGTTAAAAAATAACCCAGGGTTTGGGTTAAAAAATAACCAAGGGTTTGGGTTAAAACTAACCCAGGGTTTGGGTTAAAAAATAACCCAGGGTTTGGGTTAAAAAATAACCAAGGGTTTGGGTTAAAAAATAACCCAGGGTTTGGGTTAAAAAATAACCAAGGGTTTGGGTTAAAAAATAACCCAGGGTTTGGGTTAAAAAATAACCAAGGGTTTGGGTTAAAAAATAACCCAGGGTTTGGGTTAAAAAATAACCCAGGGTTTGGGTTAAAAAATAACCCAGGGTTTGGGTTAAAAAATAACCAAGGGTTTGGGTTAAAAAATAACCCAGGGTTTGGGTTAAAAAATAACCAAGGGTTTGGGTTAAAAAATAACCAAGGGTTTGGGTTAAAAACTAACCCAGGGTTTGGGTTAAAACTAACCCAGGGTTTGGGTTAAAAAATAACCAAGGGTTTGGGTTAAAAAATAACCAAGGGTTTGGGTTAAAAACTAACCCAGGGTTTGGGTTAAAAACTAACCCAGGGTTTGGGTTAAAACTAACCCAGGGTTTGGGTTAAAAAATAACCCAGGGTTTGGGTTAAAAACTAACCCAGGGTTTGGGTTAAAAAATAACCCAGGGTTTGGGTTAAAAAATAACCCAGGGTTTGGGTTAAAAAATAACCAAGGGTTTGGGTTAAAAAATAACCAAGGGTTTGGGTTAAAAACTAACCCAGGGTTTGGGTTAAAACTAACCCAGGGTTTGGGTTAAAAAATAACCCAGGGTTTGGGTTAAAAACTAACCCAGGGTTTGGGTTAAAAAATAACCCAGGGTTTGGGTTAAAAAATAACCAAGGGTTTGGGTTAAAAAATAACCCAGGGTTTGGGTTAAAAAATAACCCAGGGTTTGGGTTAAAAAATAACCCAGGGTTTTTCGAGTGTAGCTTGATGGCACCACAAAGGGAGACGATATCTTCCAGGGCTGTCCTCGACTAAGGATTTAGTAGTCGTTCATTTGAAGCATTATTCGACTAATCGCACGTTTATTACTAAACCATTTAAATCATTATAATTGCCCACAAATCCTAATAATCACTGAAGCACACGCCACAGCGCTTGATTATGAATCTTTTAGTGAAAACAGTGCTGCACTAACATTTTAATAATTCATTGATAAACTAGTGCTTTCTTTGTTTTCGGTTTAAACGTCCCATATAGTCAAAACTGCATTTTTCTGGCTTTTTTCATGATAACAGGCCCTTTCACACCAGAAAGTGTGATGAATAAACCTGAAGTAATTCAGGTGTGAAGAGGAGGGCGTTAAACAGGTTAACTTTAACAGATTAAACCAGATACGAGGTGGATCACGTCTAACTCAGCCATGATACCGATCTAAATACATTCCAGTTTCAGCTGGCAACTATTTGTACAGCTACATTATCATTCCAGCCACAATTAATCACAACACTGTATATACAATTACATGTGAATCATCAGTTTGTTGTTTTACACACATGCACACAGACAGTATTTAATGCACGACATAACCTTTTCTGATAAGAATGCAAACACCAGCATGTTTGATGACCGTTTCTGTCCGGTACGCTCGTTTTATCATGTTTAGCTGTTGTGGGTGTTTGGTCTGGCGGTGATTACATTTCTAATTTGAGGCTGTATTCATCACAACAAGATGATATTTTAAGCTCCTTATGTGCACTGGTTTGAAAGCAAGGTTGTTTTTCAGTGACATGCATGTTTTATAAGGTTTCAAAGATGTATCCCCACTTTTTGTCAACACCGTCATTCATTAAATTGTAATAAGATCAGGGAATATCAGGGGCAGCTGTAACCAGTGTTGGTGTAACGCGTTACTGTAATTAAATTACTTATCCACTGATAAAGTAAAGTAAGGGATTACTGTTCATTTTCAGATTATCCTGATTCACAGAGAAACCTTAAATACTCAGATACATAAGACTAAAATCAATAGAA